>OX456984.1:142385795-142706795 GCA_949752695.1 Melanostoma scalare | reverse complement strand
TTCATTTGAGACGCTTCATACGATCCCATCAAAACAATCCTGAAATCTCACTTTCCTGGGTGACCAAAATGTAAAAAGCTCCATATCTCGAGAACGAAGCGAGATAGACGAAAAATAACGACTTTTTTGGGGTTGTACGAAGGGGAACTCCATTTGAGACGCTTCATACTATCCCATCAAAACATTCCTGAAATCTCACTTTCCTGGGTGACCAAAATGTAAAAAGCTCCATATCTCGAGAACGAAGCGAGATAGACGAAAAATAACGATTTTTTTGCAGTTGTACGGAGGGGTGACCCCATTTGAGACGCTTCATACGATCCCATCAAATCATTCCTGAAATCTCACTTTCCTGGGTGACCAAAATGTAAAAAGCTCCATATCTCGAGAACGAAGCGAGATAGACGAAAAATAACGATTTTTTTTGAGTTGTACGAAGGGGAGACTCCATTAGAGGCGCTTCATACGATCCCATCAAAACATTCCTGAAATCTCACTTTCCTGGGTGACCAAAATGTAAAAAGCTCCATATCTCGAGAACGAAACGAGATAGACGAAAAATAACGATTTTTTTGCTCCCATCAAAACATTCCGCTTCATACGATCCCATCAAAACATTCCTGCCTGAAATCTCACTTTCCTGGGTGACCAATATGTAAAAAGCTCCATATCCCGAGAACGAAGCGAGATAGACGAAAAATAACGATTTTTTTGGGTTTGTACGAAGGGGAACTCCATTTGAGACGCTTTATACGATCCCATCAAAACATTCCTGAAATCTCACTTTCCTGGGTGACCAAAATGTAAAAAGCTCCATATCTCGAGAACGAAGCGAGATAGACGAAAAATAACGATTTTTTTGGGGTTGTACGAAGGGGAGACTCCATTAGAGGCGCTTCATACGATCCCATCAAAACATTCCTGAAATCTCACTTTCCTGGGTGACCAAAATGTAAAAAGCTCCATATCTCGAGAACGAAGCGAGATAGACGAAAAATAACGATTTTTTTGGGGTTGTACGAAGGGGAACTCCATTTGAGACGCTTTATACGATCCCATCAAAACATTCCTGAAATCTCACTTTCCTGGGTGACCAAAATGTAAAAAGCTCAATATCTCGAGAACGAAGCGAGATAGACGAAAAATAACGATTTTTTTGGAGTTGTACGAAGGGGTGACCCCATTTGAGACGCTTCATACGATCCCATCAAAACATTCCTGAAATCTCACTTTTCTGGGTGACCAAAATGTAAAAAGCTCAATATCTCGAGAACGAAGCGAGATAGACGAAAAATAACGATTTTTTGGGGATTGTACGAAGGGGGGGATTCTAATTGAGACGCTTCATACGATCCCATCAAAACAATCCTGAAATCTCACTTTCCTGGGTGACCAAAATGTAAAAAGCTCCATATCTCGAGAACGAAGCGAGATAGACCAAAAATAACGATTTTTTTGGGGTTGTACGAAGGGGAACCCCATTGAGTCGCTTCATACGATCCCATTAAAACATTCCTGAAATCTCACTTTCCTGGGTGACCAAAATGTAAAAAGCTCCATATCTCGAGAACGAAGCGAGATAGACCAAAAATAACGATTTTTTTGGGGTTGTACGAAAGGGAACTCCATTTGAGACGCTTCATACTATCCCATCAAAACATTCCTGAAATCTCACTTTCCTGGGTGACCAAAATAAAAGCTACATATCTCGAGAACGAAGCGAGATAGACGAAAAATAACGATTGTTTTGGAGTTGTACGAAGGGTTGACCACATTTAAGACGCTTCATACGATCCCATCAAAACAATCCTGAAATCTCACTTTCCTGGGTGACCAAAATGTCTAAAGCTTTATATCTCGAGAACGAAGCGAGATAGACGAAAAATAACGATTTTTTTGGGGTTGTACGAAGGGGAACTTCATTTGAGACGCTTCATACGATCCCATCAAAACCTTCCTGAAATCTCACTTTCCTGGGTGACCAAAATGTAAAAAGCTCCATATCTCGAGAACGAAGCGAGATAGACGAAAAATAACGATTTTTTGGGGGTTGTACGAAGGGGTGACCCCATTTGAGACGCTTCATACGATCCCATCAAAACAATCCTGAAATCTCACTTTCCTGGGTGACCAAAATGTAAAAAGCTCCATATCTCGAGAACGAAGCGAGATAGACGAAAAATAACGATTTTTTTAGGGTTGTACGAAGGGGGACTCCATTTGAGATGCTTCATACGATCCCATCAAAACATTCCTGAAATCTATTGGAAAGCTGTGAAATAGTTTGTTCCAGATTCTAATTAAAAGGACTTATTTCGTTGAAGATTGAACAAGATTTGAAATAAAATTTTATTATAAAAACATGTACATAAACATAAGATTGCTTGAACAATATAAATAAACAAAAGTAGATTCTATAAACAAGTATATTCCAACACCCCCACTAGAATCTATTTTACTAAACCCATTGATTTTGCGCAATAGCTTGACTTTTCAGTTGGGAGACACTTTGTCAAACTATCAGCAATCATTTTTGAAGTTTGCAAATATTGAATCTTGACAAGTTTATCATTAATTATATTACGGATAAAATGGTGTCTAACATCAATGTGCTTTGTCCTAGCATGATAAACATTAGTGGATGATAAACAAATAGCACTTTGGTTATCGCAGAATAAAATTATGTTTTCTCTATCATCTGGGAGAAATTCACGTTGAAGTCCATTGAGCCACAAAGCTTCCTTTATTGCCGCACTCATGGCCATATATTCAGCCTCGGTAGTCGATAAAGCTACAGTTGGCTGCTTCCGGGAACACCAGGAAATTGCTCCACCTTGCATTTTAAAAACATATCCTGTGACGGACTTACGCTCATCAACATCGCCAGCATAATCGGCATCACAGTATCCGGTGACTAAACTTTTACTTGTTTTTGTTCTTGAATAACACATCTTCAAGTTTGAAGTTCCTTTCAGATAGCGCAATACTCTCTTTGCCGCTATCCAGTGGGCCTTCCCAGGATTTTGGTTGAATCGGCTTAGATAGTTAACCGCATAACTTATGTCCGGTCTTGAAACTTGTGCTGTGAATAAAAGACTGCCAATTAATTCTTGGTAAGGTACATTATACATTTCTTGACATTCAGCTTCAGTCTGAGGTGACATCTTCTTGGTTAATTTTTGATTAATGTCCATTGGTGTTGAGCATTCATTAGAACTAGTTAATCTAAATTTGTCAATCATTTTCAAAATATAACTTTCTTGGTCAATCCAGATGAAACCATTCTTCTTATCTCGTGTTAATTTTAATCCCAAAAAAAATTTGAAGGACCAATTTCTTTCATTTGGAAATGATTCATCAAATTTAATTTCAATTGTTGTTTCAATTCGGTATAATTATCAAGGATGAGCAAATCATCAACATAAATGGCAACAATCAACATTTTTCCATCGACATGCTGGTAATAAATACATGGATCCAAATTTGATTGCTTCATTCCAAATTCTTTCAGCGCTTTATCCAACTTCAGATTCCATATACGAGAAGACTGCTTCAATCCATAGATTGATTTCTTTAATCGAAGCACTCTCTCTCCCTTCTCGAAACCTTCCGGTTGTTTAATATAGATTTCATCAGTTAAGTCGCCTTGTAAGAACGCAGTTATCGCATCCATTTGCTCTATTTCGAGATCTTTTCGAGCTGCCAAGGCCAGTAAGAACCGGATGGAATCATATCTAACCACGGGAGAAAATGTCTCTTCATAATCAATCCCATAGCGTTGATTACAACCTCTTGCCACAAGTCGAGCCTTGTACCGAATGACATTCCCATCGACATCTGACTTCGTTTTGAAAACCCATTTGGTACTCAGTGTCTTCTTGCCCGGAGGTAAATCAGCTAACTCCCAAGTTTCGTTAGCCATGTGGTGTAATATTCCAGTTGCATGCACGTTGGCTGTCGTAATCTAATCCGACTGCGTGCAACCTGGCCCAGACACAGGTAGCCAAAGTCACCGAATGCATTTATACGCAGTGCTTGCATATTTCACTACGTGTAATATGCAAGCCATGCACTTTCCCACGTTCAGTGATTTTGCGTTGACCTTGTCTGAACAACGATCACATTGAATCTTCCTAATGAAAAAGTTGAGTTGTTTCTTGACAGTCAACCGTGTCGGTTTATTTATTGTTTATACCACAATTTGGCGCAGCCAGGAAAGAGCACTACGACCAAAGTCTATAAGTGAACAGTAAAGTGAACAAGAAATCAAAAAACAACAAAGAAAAACATCAGCATATGGAAAAAAAAATAAAAGGAAGCAGAACTGTTTTGAATTTAGTTGTGAATTTGAAAAACATTTTGTGAAAAAAAAAATATATAAAAATTGTGTGCTTAACAATTTGAATGCAAGTGTTTTGTTCTTTGGTGCTTGTTTCTCTTTATCTGTCAATTAGATACACACACATTCAAAAAAAAAAAAAATTGCTACTTTTTCTATTTCCTAAATACCAAAGAAGAATCGAATTTAGTGACAACTGCTATCGACTGCAAATGGGTGAAAAGAAATCGACATAAGTGTAGAGTAAAACAACAACAAGAGAAATAACGAAAAAACAAAAACACCTAATTATACCTTATGAGGAATGAGTGAGGAATCAGTAACGGGATCCGGAAAACAATTCAAGCCGACGGAAGACGGAAGTGACGACCCACTGGAACAAACATCTTTCACCAATCATCAATCATCAATTGAGGAGCAACTCCATAAACAATTAGGCGATATAGACGACAGACAAAAAGAACGCCTAGCAACACTAAGTAAGTTATCAAAACAGTTTAAGTTAGATATAAGTAATTTTAAAAAAGGGAACATAGCCAACCAACCAAATCCCGAATTTTCAATCCCTTCCTTTTCTTTAACACCTCAGTTAGCTGATTTAGAAAAGGCCATAAAAAATATTGAGATTCAACCAAAAAATATTTTTAAAGAACATCCTGCAATGAGCTACGAAAAGGTTGCACGTTTGGTGTCAACTTTGATTCCCACGTTTTCGGGTGTTTATCACCCAGGGATAGTGCTCGAGGTCCAAAGTTTCATAGGTTGCTGCAAACAAGTGTGGCAATGCCTTGAAGAGGCTGAAAAGCCTCTGTTTAACAACCTTGTGTTAACAAGGCTGCGGGGCAATGCCTTTGCATTGATTTCAATGAAATCAGTGGCGAGCCTCGAAGAATTAGAACAAGTGCTGAACCAAAATTTTCTACCAAGAAAAACGTATATTCAAATTACAAACGAGCTACGTCAGTGTCGGCAAATTTCAAATGAGACCGTAACGCAATTCGGTTTCAGATTAAATAGGTTGTTAAGTAATTGCCAAGAAGAGGCCAAAACAAGCTATGGCCCAGATTCTACGCCAATAATGAAAGACCTCGAGCTCGCCGCAATACACTCTTTCAAGACAGGGCTGTGTAATTTACATCTCCGACAGTATGCCCTAGGTCTTGATGAGAGTAGCTTAACGGAAACTATCCAAAAAATTTTAAAGCGAGAGCTAATAGATCCTCAATTAGCATATATGGCTACTGGGTTTCCAAATGCTTTCGCGTCGTCTTTTAACAGTGAAGGAGCTTGGCAATATGATTTGCATAGTCCAATAACTGATTACGGAGTAGGCCCATATAATAATCCCAGCATGAAAAATTTTAATGGCAGTTATTGTGAAAGCCCTCGACAGCCTAGTGCAGGAATTTGTTCTTTGAATTCCTCTAGTCAGTTACCCGCTTACGAAAAAAAATCTCCTCCTTTCAATACTAACAGTGTGACAAGTTTTAATGGCAATTGTTTTGAAAACCCCAGGCAAGCAAGTGCAGGAATTTATTCTTTAAATTCCCCTTATCAGTTACCCGCTTACGAACAAAAATATCCTGTGTTCAATACTAACAGCATGACAAGTTTTAATGGAAATTGTTGCGAAAACCCCAGGCAAGCAAGTGCAGGAATTTATTCTTTGAGTTCCCCTTATCAAATACCCACCTACGAACAAAAATCTCCTAGAGTTGGAGAGAGTGGCTCTATAAACTGCAATTTTTGCAATGAGGTAAACCATTCTTTCCAAGAGTGCAGGAAGCGACGAATGACACCTTTTTGTCCAAACTGCAAAATTTATGGGCATGAGGCTGGCAACTGCAGCCAAAATATCTCATTGAGATCAGTTGCGAACCAACCGGATCCACAGCAGCCTGCTTATAGGCGCAAGCAACAGTCGAACTATTCGGTAATGCTTACAAATGATCTGAATAGGAAACGAAGTGAGCAAAACAAAAAAAATGCGATTTTTGCTTGCGAAAAGGGCATGGGATAGAGGAATGCTTCACAAAGAAGCGCTGGGACGAAAATCAAAAACAGTCAAAAAACTAATAACAGGTTGGATGAGGAAAAAAAACGCCAAACCCTCATCCAACGAAAAATTGGTAAAGGATGGAATTGTAAATATTCCAGTAGACGTATGCTTAGAAAGAAATTTGAATTTATTAGTAGATACAGGCTCAGACGTCAGCATAGTTAATAAAGACGTGCTTGGAGAAGACGTCTTTGTTAACAAAACAGATGCTATTGCAATTGATGGAATATTTTCCAACGGCACTACATTAGGGTCAGTAGAATCTAAAATTTTACTAGATCCGCCAATTGAATGTAAGTTACATGTCACGGAAAAAATTCCATCCTTAAATTGTGATGGTATCTTGGGGCAGGACATTCTGTTTCCTTACACCAATATTGAAGGTCCTAACAGATCGCTAAAATTTCTTCATGCGAAGGGTGATCTCTGTGAACAAAATATTGGGATGGCTACTAAGAACCACTCACAGAAGAATTCTTTTCCGATAGTTAAGTCAAATCAAGTAACACCTTCGCACGGTGTTCAACCATTTGATGAAGTTGGGCAAACAGTTTGTCCTGTAACTTATCCACCTTCGCAAGGTGGTTGCCCAACCCAACTTATCGGAGATGAATTTTTTGAAAAACAAGCTAAGCCTACGGTGAAGTCATTCCCTAAAAATGTTATTGCTTCTAAAGTTACAGTGACTTTACCCCCGAGGAGCGAAATAATAGTTAACAGCATCATAAACGATGCCGCAAATGGCACTGAATTGATGTGTTATTCTTGCGAGATTATACCTCAAGTTTTTATTGGTGCATGCTTAAATAAAATACACAATGGTCAAGTAGTTTTAAGTATAGCAAACACTGCGTCTGAAGAAAAAAACCTCCATGACGTCACCATACACCATTACAATCTTTGTGATTATATAGTCACAGATACTTCTTGCAATTCCAATGGAACAAGAAATTTAAAATCTTCATTTGTTGCAAGCGTCACCAAAACAAACCATGCCAATAAAGAAAAGAAAACTGAAAGACTAAACAGACTTTTCAAAGAACTAAGTCTGCAAAAAACTCTTAACCAAGAGGAAAAAGAAACTATCGAAGAAATCTGTACTCAGTTCTCAGACGTTTTTTATCTTGAAGGAGACAAATTGCAGCACACAAGAGCTATGGCTCACGCAATTCCTACTGATACAAGTCGGGGGCCCATTAACATCAAACAGTATAGATTACCTGAATCTCAAAAACAAATAATAGATGATCAGGTTATACAAATGTTAAAAAATAATATAATTAAAAATAGCATAAGTCCATGGAATAGTCCGCTTTTAGTGGTACCCAAAAAAGTTGATCAAAATGGTAATAAGCAGCACAGAGTTGTCGTTGATTTTAGAAAGCTCAACGAAATTAATGTAGGTGATGTTTTTCCTTTGCCGAGAATCGATGACATTCTCGACCAATTAGGCAATAGTAGATATTTTTCAACACTAGATTTAGCGAGTGGCTATCACCAAGTTTCTATCGAAAAAAATGACAGACAGAAAACGGCGTTCAGCACTGATAGAGGACATTATGAATTTATTCGAATGCCATTCGGTTTGAAAGGGGCACCAGCAACCTTTCAACGCCTTATGAATCACATACTGACAGGGCTTCAGGGCAACAAATGTTTTGTATATCTGGATGATATTGTGATCTATGGAAAAAATCTTGAAGATCACAACAGAAAACTGATATGTGTTTTCGAAAAAATTCGAGATTTCAATCTGCGGTTACAACCTCGAAAATGTAATTTTCTTCGGCGGGAGATCGTTTATCTGGGATTTAATATTACACAAAACGGCGTTTTTCCAGACAAGGCAAAAGTGAGAAGTATATTAGAAATCCCAACACCAAAAAATTCTAAAGAAATTCAGTCATTTTTAGGGATGGCAAATTTTTACAGGCGAAGCGTTCCTAACTTTTCCGCTTTAGAAAGACCTTTACGTAATATCACTCACAAAGACGTTCCTTTTAGTTGGAATAGCGATTGTGAAACGGCTTTCACTACTTTGAAAGCTATTCTTTCTAGTCCACCAATACTTATCTATCCAGATTTCAAAAAGGAATTTTTCCTCACCACGGATGCCAGTGGAACAACATTAGGAGCTGTTCTTTCTCAGATTAGAAATGGTCTTGATTTGCCGATAGCCTTTGCAAGTAGAATTTTAAGTGCTACAGAGCGTCGCTATTCCACAATTGAACGAGAAGGGTTGGCCATAGTTTGGGCTGTTAAAAATTTTAGGTGTTACCTGCTAGGTAGGAAATTTACATTATATACAGACCACCAGCCATTGGTCCATTTCTTTAAAATTTCTCAAGATTCCACCAGGTTGACTAATTTCGGCACAAACTATCAGAGTTTGATTTCGAAATAAAATACAAGCCAGGAAAGCAAAATGTTGTGGCTGACGCCCTTAGCCGAATTCCCGATAATAATTATGATATGAATAAGGTGTATGCAATAACTAGAGCACAATCTAATTCCCAAACTAAAGACAATTCAAATAATTCCAACAATAAGCCAAATAACGGACTTCAGGCAAGATCAAAGACAGCCTTGGTTAAAGCTCATAGTTCAAAACAATCAAAAGTAGATAATTATCCATGTGGCACGGACAGTGAAAGTGAAACTGATAGTGATAGCGACACAAGTTATCTACACCAGGAATGTTCAAGCGAAAACAAAAAGAAAGACAGTAGTACAATTTATCTAACAAAGGAAGACGAAATTAGTGAAGTTTTAAAAAAATACCATAATTCTCCATTAGGTGGACACCAGGGTGTCTTAAAAACGTACTTACGGATAAGATCCAACTTCAAGTGGAAAAATATGTTTGCTGACATAAAAAAGCATGTTAAAGCTTGCAAACAGTGCCAAATTAACAAAAAATCGAAACATACTTTGATGCCTATGATGATATTGGCAACTTCGAGAAAACCATTCGACAAAGTTTTCATGGATATTGTGGGACCTTTACCTACCACTATTCTAGGAAACAAATTCATACTAACTTTTGAGGACGATTTAACTCGATTTATGGACTGCTATGCACTACCCAATATGGAAGCAGGAACTGTAGCTAAGGTTTTCTATGATGAAATAATTAGCAGATATAGATCGCCACAGCAACTATTGACAGATCGGGGTGCTAACTTTTGTAGTGAACTTTTTAAAAAGGTGTGCAAGTTTCTAAACATCAGGAAACTTGAAACTACGGCTTATCATCCACAAGCAAATGGAGCCTTGGAACGTAACCATGGGCCATTGGCAGAGTACTTAAGATCATTTTCAAAAAGCAACCCCTCTGATTGGGATCAATGGCTTCGACAAGCTATGTATGTGCACAATAACACTCCACACGCTAGCTCCAAGCTTACTCCCATGGATGTTCTCTTCGGTTTTAAATCCCCTATGCCAACTGGCATAACGAGGACACCAACTCCTATATATGATCACGAAAACTATTTTTTTGAACTAAGACATAAACTCCAGAAGGCTTATCAGGTTGCTAAAACTAACATTGATAAGAGTAAGGAAAAGACAAAGGAGTATTTTGATAAAAAGATAAATCCACAGTCTTTCAAAATAGGTGATTTGGTTCTTCTGCAAGACATGAGCAGAAAAAACAAACTTTGTCCCTTGTTTACAGGGCCTTTTGAAGTTAAGGAAGTTCATAACAACGTGAACACTTCTATTTCACGTAAAAATAAGCTTGAAAGGGTTCATAACAATCGACTCAAACATTTTTATGAATAGAAGTGTCTACCAGCATATTTTAAGGCTTTTAATTAAAATTTTTATTTACAAAAAAAATTCATTACCCTATCTACGTGCAAAAGACAAAAATTTACGGAATGCCAAACGAGTCAAGAAATTAGTCGCTCTTCCTTAAATACTTCTTTGTAGTATTCTTAAAGGTTAACGAGTTGCAGATTAATTAGTTTTCAAACTCATAGCAAGAAGCTTCCGCTAATTTTTAATCTTTCTTCTAGATTTTATTTTAGTTACATTCTTATTTCTAATTACTGACCTTCCTAAAAATGTTTCTATTGATCTGGTTTTAAGCTTCAATTCCAAGTTATTTAACATTTTATGGAATTCCATTCAATCCATATATTTTTGTACTTTTGGTTTTATTTTATGTCAACGTTGGTTTTATTATTTTTGGCTAATTTCATGTACAGCAACCATGTCCAGTTGGTATTTTTACTGTGTCCTAATGATGACTTGGTCTTGCACCCACGCGCAATTCCATGTATCGGTATTAAAGAATGAGACGGGAATCCATGACAATCCTCACTCAAAAGATCTAAACATTGTAGGGTTTGAGTTGGCCACAAACAGTCTTCCTCTTGAAGTTCATCTGCGGGATCATAAATACAAAAACGACACTTGGCTAACTAAATCAGCTATTTACGGAGTGATTATCCTACTCCTCATGTTCTTTTTATTTCTATCGTTTAAAACTATCCTGTTTAAAATAATTTGCATTAGATGTGCAAAGAAAATCTAATTCCTTCACTACCAACAACTCCCATCCTATAAAATTGAAGGGGGCACGAAGTCTACCATTGTTATTTTCCACAGATGAAAACACAGACCTAACCTATCCGATCAATCCCCTTCGCCAAAGCCTACCATTGTTAGTATCCACAGATAAAAAAACAAATGGAAAAACCGACCTTCCCTATCCAATGAATTCCCTAGGCCCCGTTTCCAAAAGCAAAAGTTATAATATAATGTAAAATAGATAAAAAAAAAAAAAAAATTTATTGATTAATTGAACTTATGTAACCTAAATAACATATCTAAAAATTAAACAGCTTGTCAAAATGTTCAGACATGATATGTATAAATACACGATATGCACATTTACATTTTTAAATAAATTAAAAAAAAAACAATCTGTAACTAGCTTATGCAAAAAAAAAAAAAAAATTAAATAAATACAATAAAAATAAGATAAAAAAACTTAGAGTAAGACCTATATTATGGTAAAACTAAAAAGTAAATAAATATCTAATAATAAAAATACAAAACAAAAAAATCTTAGAGTAAGACTTATATTAATGTAAAACTAAAAATTAAACAACAATTTTACTAGAAGATGTTAACTAAAATTATAATATCACATCTTAAATTTTTTTATTGTAATAATTTTTAACTATGATCTTGTTTAAATAAATTGAAAGCTTTTCAAAAGGGGGAGGAAATGTGGTGTAATATTCCAGTTGCATGCACGTTGGCTGTCGTAATCTAATCCGACTGCGTGCAACCTGGCCCAGACACAGGTAGCCAAAGTCACCGAATGCATTTATACGCAGTGCTTGCATATTTCACTACGTGTAATATGCAAGCCATGCACTTTCCCACGTTCAGTGATTTTGCGTTGACCTTGTCTGAACAACGATCACATTGAATCTTCCTAATGAAAAAGTTGAGTTGTTTCTTGACAGTCAACCGTGTCGGTTTATTTATTGTTTATACCACAGCCAATAAAGAAGCATATTCACTATTGATAGCTTCTTTCCAAGATTCTGCTTCTTTGCTTGAAATAGCATCTTCGTATGTAAGAGGTTCGTCTTCATTTTTCTTTTTATTTGCTAGGTTTGTAAAAAATTTTGTCGGTTTCTTGACTCTTTCAGATTTTCTAACAGACTTCGATGAGGTGGCTGGGTCAGTAAAATGTTTTGGTTTTTCTTCAAAAACTTCCTCTACATTTCTATCAGGTCTGGTTTGATCTTCATCTCTGCTTTCAATATTTTCACTAATACTGACGTCTTCATTGCAGTTGTTATTAGAAATAGAATCCTGATTCTCTTCAAATGCCCCCACTGAACAATCTTCGAGAGACAAGAAAAAATTATTAGTTTTGTTTTCAGAAATTACCTTTCCAAATGGTTGATCTTCCAAAAAAATGACATCACAACATTTGATAAGCTTTTTCTTCTTTGGATCATATACTCGGTATGCCTTTGAGTCTTCGCAATAACCAGTCAAAACACATTTAATCGATTTAACATCTAGCTTCTTTCTTTTTTCCTTAGGAACATGTACCATAACTGTCGATCCAAAAACTCGCAAATGAGATAAATCTGGTTTTTTGCCTGACCAGATCTCTTCAGGTGTTTTGAAATCTTCAGTCACTTTACTTGGTATCCGATTTACCAAATATGCCGCATAAAACAACGCCTCACCCCAAAAATGCTTTTCAACACCAGCATCAGAAATCATGCACCGAGCTTTTTCTAAGAGAGTACGATTCATTCTTTCGGCTTTGCCATTCTGTTGAGGGGTAAACGCAACTGTTGTTTGATGCCTTATCCCACATTTGCTTAAAAATCTGGCAAATGCATGATTGCAGAATTCACCGCCATTGTCCGTTCGAAATGTTTTTATCTTCTTGTTTGTTTGGTTTTCAACCACACTCTTGAACGAAATGAACGTTTCCATCACATCAGACTTTGAATTCAAAATATAGACGAAAACTTTATGCGAAAAATCATCCAAAAATGTCAAAAAATAATAGGCTCCACCAAGTGACTTCTGTTCCATTGGACCACAGATATCAGAATGAACAAGTTCCAGAACTTCACTTGTTTTCGATTCTGATGAAGGAAAAGATTTTCTTGAGTGCTTACCTTCGATACATTTGACACATTTTTCATTTTTCACATCACTGAAATCTAGACCATTTTTCTAAATTAACACTTGCCATTAGCGATGTAAGAAACACCTGCCTTCCGTGACTGTTTGTAGTCTTACGTTTGTTTGGGCAATTTTTTGCGTAATGTCCTTTCTGATTACATTCAAAACATTTGAATTCAGTTGTGCGACGTTGCATAGTCTTGCGAAATGGTTCCTTTCTTGAATTTTTACCAAAGAAAACCATTGGATCACCACCAGATTCACAAACATCATCTTTGATATCTTGTAACAGTTTCGTTTTTATTGAGTCTCCCGTTATTGGAACCCCAGAGCTTTCCAAGCCCATGATCATTGGCTTGTATTCATCTCCAAGCCCGTTTAATAACAATGATCCTATCCATTCCTCGGATACTTCCATTCCAATTGAACTCAATTTATGGGCTGTTGTGATAATTTTGTTCACATACGATTCCACAGAATCACAAGATTTCAACTTCGTGTTCGTTAAAGTTGATAACAAACCCCATCTTCGTGTAAGACCTCTATCGGCAAAAGCAGCTTCCAAGCGATCCCACACTTCTTTTGCTGTAGTTGCAGTCTTGATATGAACGAAATTTTCTTATCTTCTTTTTCTGTCCCGAGAACGCTTTCCCAAAGATCCTCATGCTCCAGAAAATTCTGAACAGCGAATTTCCAATCCTCATAATTTTCACGCCCTTTTAATTTTTCAATTGCAGGAATCGACGACATGATTCTTCGAACAAAAAATATTTTCTATAATTCACAATTATATTGTCCAGCGATCCTGGGTCCATAACCTATTGGAAAGCTGTGAAATAGTTTGTTCCAGATTCTAATTAAAAGGACTTATTTCGTTGAAGATTGAACAAGATTTGAAATAAAATTTTATTATAAAAACATGTACATAAACATAAGATTGCTTGAACAATATAAATAAACAAAAGTAGATTCTATAAACAAGTATATTCCAACAAAATCTCACTTTCCTGGGTGACCAAAATGTCAAAAGCTTTATATCTCGAGAACGAAGCGAGATAGACGAAAAATAACGATTTTTTGAGGGTTGTACGAAGGGGGGATTCTATTTGAGACGCTTCATACGATCCCATCAAAACATTCCTGAAATCTCACTTTCCTGGGTGACCAAAATGTAAAAAGCTCCATATCTCGAGAACGAAGCGAGATAGACGAAAAATAACGATTTTTTTGGGGTTGTACGAAGGGGTGACCACATTTAAGACGCTTCATACGATCCCATCAAAACAATCCTGAAATCTCACTTTCCTGGGTGACCAAAATGTAAAAAGCTCCATATCTCGAGAACGAAGCGAGATAGACGAAAAATAACGATTTTTTGGGGGTTGTACGAAGGGGGGGTCTCTAATTGAGATGCTTCATACGATCCCATCAAAACAATCCTGAAATCTCACTTTCCTGGGTGACCAAAATGTAAAAAGCTCCATATCTCGAAAACGAAGCGAGATAGACGAAAAATAACGATTTTTTTGGGGTTGCAGAAAGGGAACTCCATTTGAGACGCTTCATACGATCCCATCAAAACAATCCTGAAATCTCACTTTCCTGGGTGACCAAAATGTAAAAAGCTCCATATCTCGAAAACGAAGCGAGATAGACGAAAAATAACGATTTTTTTGGGGTTGTACGAAAGGGAACTCCATTTGAGACGCTTCATACGATACCATCAAAACATTCCTGAAATCTATTGGAAAGCTGTGAAATAGTTTGTTCCAGATTCTAATTAAAAGGACTTATTTCGTTGAAGATTGAACAAGATTTGAAATAAAATTTTATTATAAAAACATGTACATAAACATAAGATTGCTTGAACAATATAAATAAACAAAAGTAGATTCTATAAACAAGTATATTCCAACACCCCCACTAGAATCTATTTTACTAAACCCATTGATTTTGCGCAATAGCTTGACTTTTCAGTTGGGAGACACTTTGTCAAACTATCAGCAATTATTTTTGAAGTTTGCAAATATTGAATCTTGACAAGTTTATCATTAATTACATTACGGATAAAATGGTGTCTAACATCAATGTGCTTTGTCCTAGCATGATAAACATTAGTGGATGATAAACAAATAGCACTTTGGTTATCGCAGAATAAAATTATGTTTTCTCTATCATCTGGGAGAAATTCACGTTGAAGTCCATTGAGCCACAAAGCTTCCTTTATTGCCGCACTCATGGCCATATATTCAGCCTCGGTAGTCGATAAAGCTACCGTTGGCTGCTTCCGGGAACACCAGGAAATTGCTCCACCTTGCATTTTAAAAACATATCCTGTGACGGACTTACGCTCATCAACATCGCCAGCATAATCGGCATCACAGTATCCGGTGACTAAACTTTTACTTGTTTTTGTTCTTGAATAACACATCTTCAAGTTTGAAGTTCCTTTCAGATAGCGCAATTCTCTCTTTGCCGCTATCCAGTGGGCCTTCCCAGGATTTTGGTTGAATCGGCTTAGATAGTTAACCGCATAACTTATGTCCGGTCTTGAAACTTGTGCTGTGAATAAAAGACTGCCAATTAATTCTTGGTAAGGTACATTATACATTTCTTGACATTCAGCTTCAGTCTGAGGTGACATCTTCTTGGTTAATTTTTGATTAATGTCCATTGGTGTTGAGCATTCATTAGAACTAGTTAATCCAAATTTGTCAATCATTTTCAAAATATAACTTTCTTGGTCAATCCAGATGAAACCATTCTTCTTATCTCGTGTTAATTTTAATCCCAAAAAAAAATTTGAAGGACCAATTTCTTTCATTTGGAAATGATTCATCAAATTTAATTTCAATTGTTGTTTCAATTCGGTATAATTATCAAGGATGAGCAAATCATCAACATAAATGGCAACAATCAACATTTTTCCATCGACATGCTGGTAATAAATACATGGATCCAAATTTGATTGCTTCATTCCAAATTCTTTCAGCGCTTTATCCAACTTCAGATTCCATATACGAGAAGACTGCTTCAATCCATAGATTGATTTCTTTAATCGAAGCACTCTCTCTCCCTTCTCGAAACCTTCCGGTTGTTTAATATAGATTTCATCAGTTAAGTCGCCTTGTAAGAACGCAGTTATCGCATCCATTTGCTCTATTTCGAGATCTTTTCGAGCTGCCAAGGCCAGTAAGAACCGGATGGAATCATATCTAACCACGGGAGAAAATGTCTCTTCATAATCAATCCCATAGCGTTGATTACAACCTCTTGCCACAAGTCGAGCCTTGTACCGAATGACATTCCCATCGACATCTGACTTCGTTTTGAAAACCCATTTGGTACTCAGTGTCTTCTTGCCCGGAGGTAAATCAGCTAACTCCCAAGTTTCGTTAGCCAATAAAGAAGCATATTCACTATTGATAGCTTCTTTCCAAGATTCTGCTTCTTTGCTTGAAATAGCATCTTCGTATGTAAGAGGTTCGTCTTCATTTTTCTTTTTATTTGCTAGGTTTGTAAAAAATTTTGTCGGTTTCTTGACTCTTTCAGATTTTCTAACAGACTTCGATGAGGTGGCTGGGTCAGTAAAATGTTTTGGTTTTTCTTCAAAAACTTCCTCTACATTTCTATCAGGTCTGGTTTGATCTTCATCTCTGCTTTCAATATTTTCACTAATACTGACGTCTTCATTGCAGTTGTTATTAGAAATAGAATCCTGATTCTCTTCAAATGCCCCCACTGAACAATCTTCGAGAGACAAGAAAAAATTATTAGTTTTGTTTTCAGAAATTACCTTTCCAAATGGTTGATCTTCCAAAAAAATGACATCACAACATTTGATAAGCTTTTTCTTCTTTGGATCATATACTCGGTATGCCTTTGAGTCTTCGCAATCAGCGTTACCGTTGGATATTTTGGAAAAGTAGCAAAAAAAGTGGCACTCGAGAAAAAAAGGTGGCACTTGAAACTAAAAACGAAACAACACCATATAATGTATGAAAAAATTTCACACATCTCAACGAATTCATAGGAGTTGAAGAAAACACATATCCTTAACAACATTTTAAGGTTTACTGCAAGGTAAGATAAAAACTAAAAATTTAACAGCTCATTTCTTATTGTTAACTCAACACAAATAAATAAATAAAAGTTTGAATAAATAATAAAAAAGAGATAAATAATAATTTATTAAAAAGAATTCGTATTGCACTTTACTTTCTTGTGATGGTTGTTTCCCTATATTTTTTTTATAAGAAGCTCATCAGGACTCCATTCAGCTGTGTCACATTTGCTTACTAAATTTAAGGAATCCAACACATTTTCGCAAGTTTCAGTTTTCAATCTGTTGGTGAGTTTACTTTCCATCAAAGTTATTTTGGAAAAAACCTTCTCAGCGCAGGCACTGCTATGAGGCAAGGTTCATATTTTTGCTACAAATTCATATAAGTCGGAAAATAGGTATTCATTCAAACTATTTTTAATGTTACCTATTTCAAACTAAAAAATTTATATTGTTCGATTACCTTTTCGGGACTTATGGTTTAATTATAAGAACGGAAACTAGTTTAAAATAAGTGAACTTTTATTTCGACTTAATAACTTTTTGGTCTTAATACCTCCAAATAGAAAGTTTTTCATTTTTGATGTCAGATCGATTAAATATTTCATCCCAAAGTATTTTATAATAGCTTAGAATATTTTTCTTAATTTCAACAAGTTCACTTTCAGTTAATCTTTGACTTACAACACAATTTTTGGCTTCAGAACCAAAGTATTTATACGAGGTCTTCCAATAATTGCAATAATCTTTCGAAAACCCGTTGAGCCGGAGCGTTTGGGTCCCTCCGCTCTACATGACCCAACCATCGTAGCCTCGCGATGCGTACTCTTCTGGCTAAGCCCATGTCGCAGTACAGCTCACACAGCTCGTTGTTGTATCTTCTTCTCCACACATTGTCTCCGCATACGGGACTAAAGATCATTCGCAGAATTTTTCTTTCGAAACGACCAAGGATTTACGGCTTTACGGCGCGGAAAATTGGACTTTATCCCGCTTTCGATAAGATCTATGCTTCCGTGCAGTAAAGCAGGACTGAGAGGATTTTGTTTCTCAATTGCCTTCTTAACCCAAAGAAGCAACGGTTGGCAAGAGTTATTTAATCTCCGCACTGATATTGTTTTCCGTGTCTGTAGCGGATCCTAGGTAGACGAAGTTATGTCTGTCTGTTGTGACGTTCTGTCCAATTCGTCGATGTTCAGTGTCCTTGTTTGATGACAACATATACTGCGTTTTGCCCTCATTGACCATCAAACCAATTTTTGCAGCTTCTGTTTCAATACTCGCATCTATGACATCAAGCTTTTTTTTCACATTACGTCAATATCGTCTGCGTAAGCGAGTAATTGTACAGACTTTTGAAAGATTGTTCCTCTGGTGTTGACGTTTGAGTTTCTTACAATCTTTTCAAGTATGATGTTGAAGAAATCGCATGACAGTTTGTCACCTTGCCTAAAACCTTCAGAAACACTTCGACGAAATTCCTTTATATTTCACGGCAAAACCTCGGCCCAGCGGCTGACTTGACTTAATCTAAGGAGTGACTTACACAGCCTATATGCCAAATATTCGGGATTCGTTTTTTTAAATGAGTTTTGTTCAATGTGTGTGTTATGTTGAACTTTAAAACTTTGAGTACTTTGAGTAACATTTGTACGCATGAAAGATATGAAAAGGTATGGGAAAGTGGCATGGTAAATCGCCAACTTTAGCATCACAAGTAGTTGTGGGGAATGCTAAAAAAGTGGCACAGACTGAAAGGTGGTGGCTCGGTGGCACAGCCTAAAAAAAAGTGGCAATCTGACACTAAAGTGGCACAACGGCAACGCTGTTCGCAATAACCAGTCAAAACACATTTAATCGATTTAACATCTAGCTTCTTTCTTTTTTCCTTAGGAACATGTACCATAACTGTCGATCCAAAAACTCGCAAATGAGATAAATCTGGTTTTTTGCCTGACCAGATCTCTTCAGGTGTTTTGAAATCTTCAGTCACTTTACTTGGTATCCGATTTACCAAATATGCCGCATAAAACAACGCCTCACCCCAAAAATGCTTTTCAACACCAGCATCAGAAATCATGCACCGAGCTTTTTCTAAGAGAGTACGATTCATTCTTTCGGCTTTGCCATTCTGTTGAGGGGTAAACGCAACTGTTGTTTGATGCCTTATCCCACATTTGCTTAAAAATCTGGCAAATGCATGATTGCAGAGTTCACCGCCATTGTCCGTTCGAAATGTTTTTATCTTCTTGTTTGTTTGGTTTTCAACCACACTCTTGAACGAAATGAACGTTTCCATCACATCAGACTTTGAATTCAAAATATAGACGAAAACTTTATGCGAAAAATCATCCAAAAATGTCAAAAAATAATAGGCTCTACCAAGTGACTTCTGTTCCATTGGACCACAGATATCAGAATGAACAAGTTCCAGAACTTCACTTGTTTTCGATTCTGATGAAGGAAAAGATTTTCTTGAGTGCTTACCTTCGATACATTTGACACATTTTTCATTTTTCACATCACTGAAATCTAGACCATTTTTCTAAATTAACACTTGCCATTAGCGATGTAAGAAACACCTGCCTTCCGTGACTGTTTGTAGTCTTACGTTTGTTTGGGCAATTTTTTGCGTAATGTCCTTTCTGATTACATTCAAAACATTTGAATTCAGTTGTGCGACGCACGTTGCATAGTCTTGCGAAATGGTTCCTTTCTTGAATTTTTACCAAAGAAAACCATTGGATCACCACCAGATTCACAAACATCATCTTTGATATCTTGTAACAGTTTCGTTTTTATTGAGTCTCCCGTTATTGGAACCCCAGAGCTTTCCAAGCCCATGATCATTGGCTTGTATTCATCTCCAAGCCCGTTTAATAACAATGATCCTATCCATTCCTCGGATACTTCCATTCCAATTGAACTCAATTTATGGGCTGTTGTGATAATTTTGTTCACATACGATTCCACAGAATCACAAGATTTCAACTTCGTGTTCGTTAAAGTTGATAACAAACCCCATCTTCGTGTAAGACCTCTATCGGCAAAAGCAGCTTCCAAGCGATCCCACACTTCTTTTGCTGTAGTTGCAGTCTTGACATGAACGAAATTTATAGGTTCGATCAATAAAATTATCTTCGTTTTCGCTTTCGAAATTTTCTTAGCTTCTTTTTCTGTCCCGAGAACGCTTTCCCAAAGATCCTCATGCTCCAGAAAATTCTGAACAGCGAATTTCCAATCCTCATAATTTTCACGCCCTTTTAATTTTTCAATTGCAGGAATCGACGACATGATTCTTCGAACAAAAAATATTTTCTAATTCACAATTATATTGTCCAGCGATCCTGGGCCCATAACCTATTGGAAAGCTGTGAAATAGTTTGTTCCAGATTCTAATTAAAAGGACTTATTTCGTTGAAGATTGAACAAGATTTGAAATAAAATTTTATTATAAAAACATGTACATAAACATAAGATTGCTTGAACAATATAAATAAACAAAAGTAGATTCTATAAACAAGTATATTCCAACAAAATCTCACTTTCCTGGGTGACCAAAATGTCAAAAGCTTTATATCTCGAGAACGAAGCGAGATAGACGAAAAATAACGATTTTTTGAGGGTTGTACGAAGGGGGGATTCTATTTGAGACGCTTCATACGATCCCATCAAAACATTCCTGAAATCTCACTTTCCTGGGTGACCAAAATGTAAAAAGCTCCATATCTCGAGAACGAAGCGAGATAGACGAAAAATAACGATTTTTTTGGGTTTGTACGAAGGGGTGACCACATTTAAGACGCTTCATACGATCCCATCAAAACAATCCTGAAATCTCACTTTCCTGGGTGACCAAAATGTAAAAAGCTCCATATCTCGAGAACGAAGCGAGATAGACGAAAAATAACGACTTTTTTGGGGTTGTACGAAGGGGAACTCCATTTGAGACGCTTCATACGATCCCATCAAAACATTCCTGAAATCTCACTTTCCTGGGTGACCAAAATGTAAAAAGCTCCATATCTCGAGAACGAAGCGAGATAGACGAAAAATAACGATTTTTTTGGGGTTGTACGAAGGGGAACTTCATTTGAGACGCTTCATACGATCCCATCAAAACATTCCTGAAATCTCACTTTCCTGGGTGACCAAAATGTAAAAAGCTCCATATCTCGAGAACGAAGCGAGATAGACGAAAAATAACGATTTTTTGGGGGTTGTACGAAGGGGTGGCCTTATTTGAGACGCTTCATACGATCCCATCAAAACATTCCTGAAATCTCACTTTCCTGGGTGACCAAAATGTAAAAAGCTCCATATCTCGAGAACGAAGCTAGATAGACGAAAAATAACGATTTTTTGGGGGTTGTACGAAGGGGGGACTCCACTTGAGACGCTTCATACGATCCCATCAAAACAATCCTGAAATCTCACTTTCCTGGGTGACCAAAATGTAAAAAGCTCCATATCTCGAGAACGAAGCGAGATAGACGAAAAATAACGATTTTTTGAAGGTTGTACGAAAGGAGGACTCTATTTGAGACGCTTCATACGATCCCATCAAAACATTCCTGAAATCTCACTTTCCTGGGTGACCAAAATGTAAAAAGCTCCATATCTCGAGAACGAAGCGAGATAGACGAAAAATAACGATTTTTTTGGGGTTGTACGAAGGGGAACTCCATTAGAGACGCTTCATACGATCCCATCAAAACATTCCTGAAATCTCACTTTCCTGGGTGACCAAAATGTAAAAAGCTCCATATGTCGAGACCGAAATAGACAAAAAATAACGATTTTTTTGGGGTTGTACGAAGGGGGGACTCCATTTGAGACGCTTCATACGATCCCATTAAAACATTCCTGAAATCTCACTTTCCTGGGTGACCAAAATGTAAAAAGCTCCATACCTCGAGAACGAAGCGAGATAGACGAAAAATAACGATTTTTTTGGGGTTGTACGATGGGGAACTCCATTTGAGACGCTTCATACGATCCAATCAAAACATTCTTGAAATCTCACTTTCCTGGGTGACCAAAATGTAAAAAGCTCCATATCTCGAGAACGAAGCGAGATAGACGAAAAATAACGATTTTTGGGAGTTGTACGAAGGGGGGACCCCATTTGAGACGCTTCATACGATACCGTCAAAACATTCCTGAAATCTCACTTTCCTGGGTGACCAAAATGTAAAAAGCTCCATATCTCGAAAACGAAGCGAGAGAGACGAAAAATAACGATTTTTTTGGGGTTGCACGAAGGGGAACTCCATTTGAGACGCTTCATACGATCCCATCAAAACATTCTTGAAATCTCACTTTCCTGGGTGACCAAAATGTAAAAAGCTCCATATCTCGAGAACGAAGCGAGATAGACGAAAAATAACGATTTTTTTGGGGTTGTACGAAGGGGGGACTCCATTTGAGACGCTTCACACGATCCCATCAAAACAATCCTGAAATCCCACTTTCCTGGGTGACCAAAATGTAAAAAGCTCCATATCTCGAGAACGAAGCGAGATAGACGAAAAATAACGATTTTTTTGGGGTTGAACGAAGGGGAACTCCACTTGAGTCGCTTCATACGATCCCATCAAAACATTCCTGAAATCTCACTTTCCTGGGTGACCAAAATGTAAAAAGCTCCATATCTCGAGAACGAAGCGAGATAGACGAAAAATAACGATTTTTTTGGGGTTGTACGAAAGGGAACTCCATTTGAGAAGCTTCATACGATCCCATCAAAACATTCCTGAAATCTCACTTTCCTGGGTGACCAAAATGTAAAAAGCTCCATATCTCGAGAACGAAGCGAGATAGACGAAAAATAACGACTTTTTGGGGGTTGTACGAAGGGGGGACTCTATTCGAGACGCTTCATACGATCCCATCAAAACAATCCTGAAATCCCACTTTCCTGGGTGACCAAAATGTAAAAAGCTCCATATCTCGAGAACAAAGCGAGATAGACGAAAAATAACGATTTTTTTGGGGTTGTACGAAGGGGAACTTCATTTGAGACGCTTCATACGATCCCATCAAAACATTCCTGAAATCTCACTTTCCTGGGTGACCAAAATGTAAAAAGCTCCATATCTCGAGAACGAAGCGAGATAGACGAAAAATAACAATTTTTTTTGGGGTTGTGCGAAGGGGGTACTCCATTTGAGAAGCTTCATACGATCCCATCAAAACATCCCTGAAATCTCACTTTCCTGGGTGACGAAAATGTAAAAAGCTCCATATCTCGAGAACGAAGTGAGATAGACGAAAAATAACGTTTTTTGGGGTTGTACGAAAGGGGACTCCATTTGAGACGCTTCATACGATCCCATCAAAACATTCCTGAAATCTCACTTTCCTGGGTGACGAAAATGTAAAAAGCTCCATATCTCGAGAACGAAGTGAGATATACGAAAAATAACGTTTTTTGGGGTTGTACGAAGGTGGACTCCATTTGCGACGCTTCATACGATCCCATCAAAACATTCCTGAAATCTCACTTTCCTAGGTGACCAAAATGTAAAAAGCTCCATATCTAAAGAACGAAGCGAGTTAGACGAAAAATAACGATTTTTTGGGGTTGTACGAAGGGGGTACTGCATTTGAGACGCTTCATACGATCCAATCAAAACATTCCGGAAATCTCACTTTCCTGGGTGACCAAAATGTAAAAAGCTCCATATCTCGAGAACGAAGCGAGATAGACGAAAAATATTGATTTTTTGGGGGTTGTACGAAGGGGGTACTGCATTTGAGACGCTTCATACGATCCCATCAAAACATTCCTGAAATCTCACTTTCCTGGGTGACCAAAATGTAAAAAGCTCCATATCTCGAGAACGAAGCGAGATAGACGAAAAATAACGATTTTTTTTTGGTTTGTACGAAGGGGGTACTCCATTTGAGAAGCTTCGTACGATCCCATCAAAACATTCCTGAAATCTCACTTTCCTGGGTGACCAAAATGTAAAAAGCTCCATATCTCGAGAACGAAGCTAGATAGACGAAAAATAACGATTTTTTTTGGGGTTGTACGAAGGGGGTACTCCATTTGAGAAGCTTCATACGATCTCATCAAAACAATCCTGAAATCCCACTTTCCTGGGTGACCAAAATGTAAAAAGCTCCATATCTCGAGAACGAAGCGAGATAGACGAAAAATGGGGGTTTTACGAAGTGGAGACCCCATTTGAGACGCTTCATACGATACCATCAAAACATTCCTGAAATCTCACTTTCCTGGGTGACCAAAATGTAAAAAGCTCCATATCTCGAAAACGAAGCGAGATAGACGAAAAATAACGATTTTTTTGGGGTTGTACGAAGGGGAACTCCATTTGAGACGCTTCATACGATCCCATCAAAACATTCGCGGGAGAAGCTCACTGTAGCCAAACGTTTTTTCACGTCTGGCTACAGTGAGCTTCTCCCGCGCCAAACAATACTAAAAATAATTATTTTTGAGAAACTTGATCATTAATTTATCGGCAATTGATAATTATCCGCAATTAAATATCTTGAACACACGTTATATCTTCTTGTGCTTTAATTTTTGGTCTTGAACAGAACTTGAAAGAAAATGTCAAACGTCGCCTTACGCTCTACCACAAACAAAGCAACATCTAAGAAGGGGACCCCGTCTAAGCCCTTACAGGGAACTCCTACCTCACCCACTGCCAGCTCTACCACAAATGGAAATGACCTTCTTACAAAAAGTCTTTTTGATGCACAGCTTAAGGAACACTTTTCAACTTTTCATACCAGCATTTTGGATGAATTCAATAAGCTTCGCAACGAAATAAAATTGGAGCTTGAAAATGTCAAGCAACACTGCATGAAAAAATTTGAGCTTCTCAATAGCACGGTTTTAAATTTGGCTGAACGTGTTGACAAAATCGAAGCACACATTAGTGACAACAACTCCAATACTCACAATGAAGAGGTAATTAAACTGCAACAGCAAGTAAATTCACTTGAAAGAAAGGAGATGGCTTGTGATGCGATTCTTTACGGCATACCTGTGAGACCTCAAGAGAACTTAACATACATTTTCGAATACCTTTGTTGCACAATTGAATGCACTCCTCCGTCTCTTTTACAAATCTTTCGGACAAACAAGCGGGACAACAATAACACTACTGCTCCCCCACTCATTGTTATGAAATTCAACAACAGTCACGAGAGGAACATCGTTTTAAGAGCAGCAGCTGCTTATCGAAAAAACAAGAAAAGAGATTTGTGTACACTTGATGCTGGTTTTGATTCTAATTTTCTTGGAAACTGCTATCTCAACGAAAGCTTACCCAACCAAACTCGCCTTCTCTTAAAAAAGGCTCTCACCATGAAGAAAATGAAACAGCTGTTTTCTGTCTTTACAAAATCTGGTTTTGTTTACGTAAAGAAAAGCGCAACTGGAAGACTCATCAAAATAATAAAACCCGATGATCTGCAAGCTGATGCTGAGACGTAATAAACGTATTTATTATATTTATGAACTGATTTATATTATTGCTTTATTGTATAGATTTCTTTAAATTTTTATTCAGCATGATACCCTCTTATTTACTCCTTCTTTCTAATTTCCTTCCCCTTATCAATCTTGGTGCAATGGTTTGTTGTATAGGTTGGTTTTTTTGGGTTTGTTGTGGGATCTGCTTGATTTATTCTTATGACTATGGGTAGCAATCCAATAGCTGGTAGTATAAGTGTGAATGAAGATTGTACTCGGGCTATGATAAACGTTCTCTGTAAATTGCAAGACGGATTTAAAGTGTGCTGTATTAACGCACAAAGCCTTAATTTAGAAAAAATCGATTTCGTCCGTTTTGTTTTTGCTAATTCTGACATTGATGTGTTGTGTGTTACTGAAACTTGGTTCGACCCTACTATGTCAAACCCTACTTACGATATACCAAACTTTAATTTATTTCGTAATGACCGAATTACAGATACCGTAGGTGTTGGTGTTGCAATTTTCTGTAAAAAGTACTTAAACTGTGCTGTTGTCAGCCAATCAGAAGTCTTGGGAGTCGAATACTTAAAGTGTAAAGATAAGTGACAAATACACCAAATGTTTAGTTTCTTGTGTTTACAACCCCAACAAAGCTTGTTCTCCTGAACCGTTCTTCACAAATCTCTTTGACTTCTCTGCCAACTACGAACATATTATAGTGTGCGGTGATTTCAATATCAATCTGCTAAAGTCGAATTATCGAGCTTCATGGTTTTTGGATCTGGTTATTTCGACTGGCTTATCCCTGGTTAATAGTTCAATACCTACCCGTTTTAGCAGTAACTCGACCCCTAGTCTCTTAGACCTGTTTCTAGTGTCGGAGCCATCTAACTTACTTCTTTTTGATCAGCTTTCTTTCATATCTGATCATGACCTTCTTTTCTGCACTTATAACATAAGTTTTTGTAAAAATTGCAGTCCTTTGTCATTCACTTATAAAGACTTCAACCGTATTGACTTTCAAGCCTTACAAGACGGGATAAATTCCCTTCCATTGATAAATTGCAGACTAAGTGCTGATCCTAATGTTAACTTGGACTGTTTGAATCAGTATATTTTTCATCTATATGATCGATTTGTCCCTACCAAAACTGTTACGATTCGTAATAGTATATGTCCCTGGTACACTTCGGAAGTAATTATCAAAATTAAAACGCGAAACAAATTGTATAAAAAGTGGAAAACCAATCGAACGACACAAAATTGGGATATATTTAAAAAAGCTCGTAACAGTGCAACTTCAGCCATAAGAATATCTAAAAGAAACTATTATGCATCTAAATTAAACACATCGTTGCCATCAAAAAAACTCTGGTCAAACTTAAGAAAAAGTGGAGTAACTGATAATAAAGACACATCAATTTGCGATATCAATCCTGACGATTTAAATGACCATTTTTTAGATCATGGCACGATACAAAGTCACTCTTTTGACTTTGGTGATATCGAAAGCGAATTTCAAAGACCTTTCGATTTTGAAGTTGTAACAGAGATTGATGTTGTCAAATGTGTGGCTGCCATTAAGTCAAATTCTTTTGGTGAGGATGGTATACCAATTCGTTTTATTAAAATAATTTTGCCTGGCATTTTGAAACACTTGACTCATATAATTAATTGCTGTTTAATGTCTTCCACTTTTCCGCAACAGTGGAAAATTGCAAAAGTTATTCCTATTGCCAAGATAAGAAACGCTTCATCTTGCAACGATTTCAGGCCAATAAGCATATTACCATGCCTCTCCAAGGTTTTTGAGAAGTTGATGGCTAAGCAAATTCAGAACTATTTATCATGTAGCTCGCTTCTAAATCCTTGTCAGTCAGGTTTCAGAGCTAATCATAGTTGCTCCTCAGCTATGGTCAACATTCTTGAGGATATTGGATGTGCCTTTGATAAACGATATATTACGCTCCTCTGTCTGCTTGACTTTTCCAAAGCCTTTGATAAAGTTAACCATGAAATTCTTTGCTGGAAACTCAAACAACTTTTTGGATTTAGCGACAGAGCTGTTGGCCTAGTTTGTAGTTTTCTTTCTGGAAGGATGCAAAGAGTGGTTAATGGGGAGACTTCGTCTGAGTTTAAACCAGTGAAACAAGGGGTTCCTCAAGGCTCAATTTTGGGACCAATATTGTTTTGCATTTTTATTAATGATCTACCAACATATTGCCTCCACACCATTGTCCATCTCTATGCAGATGATGTTCAACTCTACGTATCCAGCCCTCTCCAAAATATTTCAAACCTTGCTAGTCTGCTAAATAATGACTTAGCAAATATTTATAATTGGTCTATTGTAAATGGACTAAATATTAACCCCACCAAGTCAAAAGTTTTACCCATATCCTACAATGATTTTGATATACCATCTTTTCCGTCTATCCTTCTAGGCAACTGCAAATTGGATTTAGTGGAACATGTAACAAGCCTTGGTTTTGTTATAAATTGCAAACTATCTTGTTCTCATCACATTAATCTAGTTGTTAAAAGAATATATGGATGCCTCCGTAAGCTATGGTTAACAGCAGGTTTTACGCCCCTTGAAACCAGGAAAAAGCTTGTAAAAGCTTTAGTTTTACCCATTATAACATACTCTGAAGTAGTCTACGGGAATCTTGATTATGTTTCCCAACGGAAACTGCAAGTAGCGTATAACGATTCACTTCGTTATATATATCGACTTCGGAGACATGATCGCATTTCAGGTTATTCGAAAAAATTTCTAGGGTGTAACTTAACGCAATATATCAATGCCAGAAATTGTATATTTTTGCATAACGTTATTCAAAACCGGTCTCCATTGTATTTGTATTACAAAATTCGTTTTGCACAATCACTGAGAACGTTTAATAATATTCTTCCGAAATTTAAGTACCTGAATTCATCGCGACTCTTTTTCATTCATGCAATCAAACTTTGGAATTCTCTTCCCTTACAAATCAAAGGGATTTTGAGCCCAGCATACTTCAAAAAAGCTGTCTTACAACATTTCTCCAATATAGATTGATTTCCTTTTTTTTCTTTCACTTAATCCTTTCTTTTTCTTCTTTCTTATCTCTCCTCCCCGTCCCACTCAACTCAGATTATATTAATTTGTATTTATTATGCTGCATTTATATTTATAATTATATTCTAGTTATCTAAAGAATGTACTAAGTACTATAAAAGACTAAGTCTTATTGTACAAAATATTATGTTAATAAATGAAATGAAATGAAATGAAATCTCACTTTCCTGGGTGACCAAAATGTAAAAAGCTCCATATCTCGAAAACGAAGCGAGATAGACGAAAAATAACGATTTTTTTGGGGTTGTACGAAGGGGAACTCCATTTGAGACGCTTCATACGATCCCATCAAAACATTCGCGGGAGAAGCTCACTGTAGCCAAACGTTTTTTCACGTCTGGCTACAGTGAGCTTCTCCCGCGCCAAACAATACTAAAAATAATTATTTTTGAGACACTTGATCATTAATTTATCGGCAATTGATAATTATCCGCAATTAAATATCTTGAACACACGTTATATCTTCTTGTGCTTTAATTTTTGGTCTTGAACAGAACTTGAAAGAAAATGTCAAACGTCGCCTTACGCTCTACCACAAACAAAGCAACATCTAAGAAGGGGACCCCGTCTAAGCCCTTACAGGGAACTCCTACCTCACCCACTGCCAGCTCTACCACAAATGGAAATGACCTTCTTACAAAAAGTCTTTTTGATGCACAGCTTAAGGAACACTTTTCAACTTTTCATACCTACCAGCATTTTGGATGAATTCAATAAGCTTCGCAACGAAATAAAATTGGAGCTTGAAAATGTCAAGCAACACTGGATGAAAAAATTTGAGCTTCTCAATAGCACAGTTTTAAATTTGGCTAAACGTGTTGACAAATCGAAGCACACATTAGTGACAACAACTCCAATACTCACAATGAAGAGGTAATTAAACTGCAACAGCAAGTAAATTCACTTGAAAGAAAGGAGATGGCTTGTGATGCGATTCTTTACGGCATACCTGTGAGACCTCAAGAGAACTTAACATACATTTTCGAATACCTTTGTTGCACAATTGAATGCACTCCTCCGTCTCTTTTACAAATCTTTCGGACAAACAAGCGGGACAACAATAACACTACTGCTCCCCCACTCATTGTTATGAAATTCAACAACAGTCACGAGAGGAACATCGTTTTAAGAGCAGCAGCTGCTTATCGAAAAAACAAGAAAAGAGATTTGTGTACACTTGATGCTGGTTTTGATTCTAATTTTCTTGGAAACTGCTATCTCAACGAAAGCTTACCCAACCAAACTCGCCTTCTCTTAAAAAAGGCTCTCACCATGAAGAAAATGAAACAGCTGTTTTCTGTCTTTACAAAATCTGGTTTTGTTTACGTAAAGAAAAGCGCAACTGGAAGACTCATCAAAATAATAAAACCCGATGATCTGCAAGCTGATGCTGAGACGTAATAAACGTATTTATTATATTTATGAACTGATTTATATTATTGCTTTATTGTATAGATTTCTTTAAATTTTTATTCAGCATGATACCCTCTTATTTACTCCTTCTTTCTAATTTCCTTCCCCTTATCAATCTTGGTGCAATGGTTTGTTGTATAGGTTGGTTTTTTTGGGTTTGTTGTGGGATCTGCTTGATTTATTCTTATGACTATGGGTAGCAATCCAATAGCTGGTAGTATAAGTGTGAATGAAGATTGTACTCGGGCTATGATAAACGTTCTCTGTAAATTGCAAGACGGATTTAAAGTGTGCTGTATTAACGCACAAAGCCTTAATTTAGAAAAAATCGATTTCGTCCGTTTTGTTTTTGCTAATTCTGACATTGATGTGTTGTGTGTTACTGAAACTTGGTTCGACCCTACTATGTCAAACCCTACTTACGATATACCAAACTTTAATTTATTTCGTAATGACCGAATTACAGATACCGTAGGTGTTGGTGTTGCAATTTTCTGTAAAAAGTACTTAAACTGTGCTGTTGTCAGCCAATCAGAAGTCTTGGGAGTCGAATACTTAAAGTGTAAAGATAAGTGACAAATACACCAAATGTTTAGTTTCTTGTGTTTACAACCCCAACAAAGCTTGTTCTCCTGAACCGTTCTTCACAAATCTCTTTGACTTCTCTGCCAACTACGAACATATTATAGTGTGCGGTGATTTCAATATCAATCTGCTAAAGTCGAATTATCGAGCTTCATGGTTTTTGGATCTGGTTCTTTCGACTGGCTTATCCCTGGTTAATAGTTCAATACCTACCCGTTTTAGCAGTAACTCGACCCCTAGTCTCTTAGACCTGTTTCTAGTGTCGGAGCCATCTAACTTACTTCTTTTTGATCAGCTTTCTTTCATATCTGATCATGACCTTCTTTTCTGCACTTATAACATAAGTTTTTGTAAAAATTGCAGTCCTTTGTCATTCACTTATAAAGACTTCAACCGTATTGACTTTCAAGCCTTACAAGACGGGATAAATTCCCTTCCATGGATAAATTGCAGACTAAGTGCTGATCCTAATGTTAACTTGGACTGTTTGAATCAGTATATTTTTCATCTATATGATCGATTTGTCCCTACCAAAACTGTTACGATTCGTAATAGTATATGTCCCTGGTACACTTCGGAAGTAATTATCAAAATTAAAACGCGAAACAAATTGTATAAAAAGTGGAAAACCAATCGAACGACACAAAATTGGGATATATTTAAAAAAGCTCGTAACAGTGCAACTTCAGCCATAAGAATATCTAAAAGAAACTATTATGCATCTAAATTAAACACATCGTTGCCATCAAAAAAACTCTGGTCAAACTTAAGAAAAAGTGGAGTAACTGATAATAAAGACACATCAATTTGCGATATCAATCCTGACGATTTAAATGACCATTTTTTAGATCATGGCACGATACAAAGTCACTCTTTTGACTTTGGTGATATCGAAAGCGAATTTCAAAGACCTTTCGATTTTGAAGTTGTAACAGAGATTGATGTTGTCAAATGTGTGGCTGCCATTAAGTCAAATTCTTTTGGTGAGGATGGTATACCAATTCGTTTTATTAAAATAATTTTGCCTGGCATTTTGAAACACTTGACTCATATAATTAATTGCTGTTTAATGTCTTCCACTTTTCCGCAACAGTGGAAAATTGCAAAAGTTATTCCTATTGCCAAGATAAGAAACGCTTCATCTTGCAACGATTACAGGCCAATAAGCATATTACCATGCCTCTCCAAGGTTTTTGAGAAGTTGATGGCTAAGCAAATTCAGAACTATTTATCATGTAGCTCGCTTCTAAATCCTTGTCAGTCAGGTTTCAGAGCTAATCATAGTTGCTCCTCAGCTATGGTCAACATTCTTGAGGATATTGGATGTGCCTTTGATAAACGATATATTACGCTCCTCTGTCTGCTTGACTTTTCCAAAGCCTTTGATAAAGTTAACCATGAAATTCTTTGCTGGAAACTCAAACAACTTTTTGGATTTAGCGACAGAGCTGTTGGCCTAGTTTGTAGTTTTCTTTCTGGAAGGATGCAAAGAGTGGTTAATGGGGAGACTTCGTCTGAGTTTAAACCAGTGAAACAAGGGGTTCCTCAAGGCTCAATTTTGGGACCAATATTGTTTTGCATTTTTATTAATGATCTACCAACATATTGCCTCCACACCATTGTCCATCTCTATGCAGATGATGTTCAACTCTACGTATCCAGCCCTCTCCAAAATATTTCAAACCTTGCTAGTCTGCTAAATAATGACTTAGCAAATATTTATAATTGGTCTATTGTAAATGGACTAAATATTAACCCCACCAAGTCAAAAGTTTTACCCATATCCTACAATGATTTTGATATACCATCTTTTCCGTCTATCCTTCTAGGCAACTGCAAATTGGATTTAGTGGAACATGTAACAAGCCTTGGTTTTGTTATAAATTGCAAACTATCTTGTTCTCATCACATTAATCTAGTTGTTAAAAGAATATATGGATGCCTCCGTAAGCTATGGTTAACAGCAGGTTTTACGCCCCTTGAAACCAGGAAAAAGCTTGTAAAAGCTTTAGTTTTACCCATTATAACATACTCTGAAGTAGTCTACGGGAATCTTGATTATGTTTCCCAACGGAAACTGCAAGTAGCGTATAACGATTCACTTCGTTATATATATCGACTTCGGAGACATGATCGCATTTCAGGTTATTCGAAAAAATTTCTAGGGTGTAACTTAACGCAATATATCAATGCCAGAAATTGTATATTTTTGCATAACGTTATTCAAAACCGGTCTCCATTGTATTTGTATTACAAAATTCGTTTTGCACAATCACTGAGAACGTTTAATAATATTCTTCCGAAATTTAAGTACCTGAATTCATCGCGACTCTTTTTCATTCATGCAATCAAACTTTGGAATTCTCTTCCCTTACAAATCAAAGGGATTTTGAGCCCAGCATACTTCAAAAAAGCTGTCTTACTACATTTCTCCAATATAGATTGATTTCCTTTTTTTTCTTTCACTTAATCCTTTCTTTTTCTTCTTTCTTATCTCTCCTCCCCGTCCCACTCAACTCAGATTATATTAATTTGTATTTATTATGCTGCATTTATATTTATAATTATATTCTAGTTATCTAAAGAATGTACTAAGTACTATAAAAGACTAAGTCTTATTGTACAAAATATTATGTTAATAAATGAAATGAAATGAAATGAAATCTCACTTTCCTGGGTGACCAAAACGTAAAAAGCTCCATATCTCGAGAACGAAGCGAGATAGACGAAAAATAACGATTTTTTTGGAGTTGCACGAAGGGGTGACCCCATTTGAGACGCTTCATACGATCCCATCAAAACATTCCTGAAATCTCACTTTCCTGGGTGACCAAAATGTAAAAAGCTCCATATCTCGAGAACGAAGCGAGATAGGCGAAAAATAACGATTTTTTGGGGGTTGTACGAAGGGGTGACCATATTTGAGACGCTTCATACGATCCCATCAAAACAATCCTGAAATCTCACTTTCCTGGGTGACCAAAATGTAAAAAGCTCCATATCTCGAGAACGAAGCGAGATAGACGAAAAATAACGATTTTTTTGTGGTTGTACGAAGTGGAACTCCATTTGAGACGCTTCATACGATCCCATCAAAACATTCCTGAAATCTCACTTTCCTGGGTGACCAAAATGTAAAAAGCTCCATATCTTGAAAACGAAGCGAGATAGACGAAAAATAACAATTTTTTTGGGGTTGTACGAAGGGGAACTCCATTTGAGACGCTTCATACGATCCCATCAAAACATTCCTGAAATCTCACTTTCCTGGGTGACCAAAATGTAAAAAGCTCCATATCTCGAGAACGAAGCGAGATAGACGAAAAATAACGATTTTTTGGGGGTTGCACGAATGGGGGACCCCATTTGAGATGCTTCATACGATACCATCAAAACAATCCTGAAATCTCACTTTCCTGGGTGACCAAAATGTAAAAAGCTCCATATCTCGAGAACGAAGCGAGATAGACGAAAAATAACGATTTTTTGGGGGTTGTACGAAGGGGGGACCCCATTTAAGACGCTTCATACGATACCATCAAAACATTCCTGAAATCTCACTTTCCTGGGTGACCAAAATGTAAAAAGCTACATATCTCGAGAACGAAGCGAGATAGACGAAAAATAACGATTGTTTTGGAGTTGTACGAAGGGGGACTCCATTTGAGATGCTTCATACGATCCCATCAAAACATTCCTGAAATCTCACTTTCCTGGGTGACCAAAATGTCAAAAGCTTTATATCTCGAGAACGAAGCGAGATAGACGAAAAATAACGATTTTTTGAGGGTTGTACGAAGGGGGGATTCTATTTGAGACGCTTCATACGATCCCATCAAAACATTCCTGAAATCTCACTTTCCTGGGTGACCAAAACGAAAAAGCTCCATATCTCGAGAACGAAGCGAGATAGACGAAAAATAACGATTTTTTTGAAGTTGTACGAAGGGGTGACCCCATTTGAGACGCTTCATACGATCCCATCAAAACAGTCCTGAAATCTCACTTTCCTGGGTGACCATAATGTAAAAAGCTCCATATCTCGAGAACGAAGCGAGATAGACGAAAAATAACGATTTTTTTGGGGTTGCACGAAGGGGTGACCACATTTGAGACGCTTCATACGATCCCATCAAAACAATCCTGAAATCTCACTTTCCTGGGTGACCAAAATGTAGAAAGCTCCATATCTCGAGAACGAAGCGAGATAGACGAAAAATAACGATTTTTTTGGGGTTGTACGAAGAGGAACTTCATTTGAGACGCTTCATACGATCCCATCAAAACATTCCTGAAATCTCACTTTCCTGGGTGACCAAAATGTAAAAAGCTCCATATCTCGAGAACGAAGCGAGATAGACGAAAAATAACGATTTTTTTGGGGTTGGACGAAGGGGAACTCCATTTGAGACGCTTCATACGATCCCATCAAAACATTCCTGAAATCTCACTTTCCTGGGTGACCAAAATGTAAAAAGCTCCATATCTCGAGAACGAAGCGAGATAGACGAAAAATAACGATTTTTTTGGGGTTGTACGGAGGGGGAACTTCATTTGAGACGCTTCATACGATCCCATCAAAACATTCCTGAAATCTCACTTTCCTGGGTGACCAAAATGTAAAAAGCTCCATATCTTGAGAACGAAGCGAGATAGACGAATAATAACGATTTTTTTAAGGTTGTACGAAGGGGAACTCCATTTGAGATGCTTCATACGATCCCATCAAAACATTCCTGAAATCTCACTTTCCTGATTGAACAAAATGTAAAAAGCTCCATATCTCGAGAACGAAGCGAGATAGACGAAAAATAACGATTTTTTTGGGGTTGTACGAAGGGGAACTCCATTTGAGACGCTTCATACGATCCCATCAAAACAATCCTGAAATCTCACTTTCCTGGGTGAACAAAATGTAAAAAGCTCCATATCTCGAGAACGAAGCGAGATAGACGAAAAATAACGATTTTTTTGGGGTTGTACGAAGGGGTGACCCCATTTGAGACGTTTCATACGATCCCATCAAAACATTCCTGAAATCTCACTTTACTGGGTGACCAAAATGTCAAAAGCTTTATATCTCGAGAACGAAGCGAGATAGACGAAAAATAACGATTTTTTTGGGGTTGTACGAAGGGGGGACTCCATTTGAGATGCTTCATACGATCCCATCAAAACATTCCTGAAATCTCACTTTCCTTGGTGAACAAAATATAAAAAGCTCCATATCTCGAGAACGAAGCGAGATAGACAAAAAATAACGATTTTTTTGAGGTTGTACGAAGGGTTGTACGAAATGAGACTCCATTTGAGACGCTTCATACGATCCCATCAAAACATTCCTGAAATCTCACTTTCCTGGGTGACCAAAATGTAAAAAGCTCCATATCTCGAGAACGAAGCGAGATAGACGAAAAATAACGATTTTTTTGGGGTTGTACGGAGGGGGAACTCCATTTGAGACGCTTCATACGATCCCATCAAAACATTCCTGAAATCTCACTTTCCTGGGTGACCAAAATGTAAAAAGCTCCATATCTCGAGAACGAAGCGAGATAGACGAAAAATAACGATTTTTTTGGGGTTGTACGAAGGGGGGACTCCATTTGAGACGCTTCATACGATACCATCAAAACATTCCTGAAATCTCACTTTCCTGGGTGACCAAAATGTAAAAAGCTCCATATCTCGAGAACGAAGCGAGATAGACGAAAAATAACGATTGTTTTGGGGTTGTACGAATTGGAACTCCATTTGAGATGCTTCATACGAACCCATCAAAACATTCCTGAAATCTCACTTTCCTGGGTGACCAAAATGTCAAAAGCTTTATATCTCGAGAACGAAGCGAGATAGACGAAAAATAACGATTTTTTTAGGGTTGTACGAAGGGGGGACTCTATTTAAGACGCTTCATACGATCCCATCAAAACATTCCTGAAATCTCACTTTCCTGGGTGACCAAAATGTAAAAAGCTCCATATCTCGAGAACGAAGCGAGATAGACGAAAAATATTGATTTTTTGGGAGTTGTACGAAGGGGGTACTGCATTTGAGACGCTTCATACGATACCATCAAAACATTCCTGAAATCTCACTTTCCTGGGTGACCAAAATGTAAAAAGCTCCATATCTCGAGAACGAAGCGAGATAGACGAAAAATAACGATTTTTTGGGTGTTGTACGAAGGGGGGACTCTATTTGAGACGCTTCATACGATCCCATCAAAACATTCCTGAAATCTCACTTTCCTGGGTGACCAAAATGTCAAAAGCTTTATATCTCGAGAACGAAGCGAGATAGACGAAAAATAACGATTTTTTGAGGGTTGTACGAAGGGGGGGACTCTATTTGAGACGCTTCATACGATCCCATCAAAACATTCCTGAAATCTCACTTTCCTGGGTGACCAAAATGTAAAAAGCTCCATATCTCGAGAACGAAGCGAGATAGACGAAAAATATTGATTTTTTGGGGGTTGTACGAAGGGGGTACTGCATTTGAGACGCTTCATACGATACCATCAAAACATTCCTGAAATCTCACTTTCCTGGGTGACCAAAATGTAAAAAGCTCCATATCTCGAGAACGAAGCGAGATAGACGAAAAATAACGATTTTTTGGGTGTTGTACGAAGGGGGGACTCTATTTGAGACGCTTCATACGATCCCATCAAAACATTCCTGAAATCTCACTTTCCTGGGTGACCAAAATGTCAAAAGCTTTATATCTCGAGAACGAAGCGAGATAGACGAAAAATAACGATTTTTTGAGGGTTGTACGAAGGGGGGGACTCTATTTGAGACGCTTCATACGATCCCATCAAAACATTCCTGAAATCTCACTTTCCTGGGTGACCAAAATGTAAAAAGCTCCATATCTCGAGAACGAAGCGAGATAGACGAAAAATAACGATTTTTTTGGGGTTGTACGAAGGGGAACTTCATTTGAGACGCTTCATACGATCCCATCAAAACATTCCTGAAATCTCACTTTCCTGGGTGACCAAAATGTAAAAAGCTCCATATCTCGAGAACGAAGCGAGATAGACGAAAAATAACGATTTTTTTGGGGTTGTACGGAGGGGGAACTTCATTTGAGACGCTTCATACGATCCCATCAAAACATTCCTGAAATCTCACTTTCCTGGGTGACCAAAATGTAAAAAGCTCCATATCTTGAGAACGAAGCGAGATAGACGAATAATAACGAGTTTTTTAAGGTTGTACGAAGGGGAACTCCATTTGAGATGCTTCATACGATCCCATCAAAACATTCCTGAAATCTCACTTTCCTGATTGAACAAAATGTAAAAAGCTCCATATCTCGAGAACGAAGCGAGATAGACGAAAAATAACGATTTTTTTGGGGTTGTACGAAGGGGAACTCCATTTGAGACGCTTCATACGATCCCATCAAAACAATCCTGAAATCTCACTTTCCTGGGTGAACAAAATGTAAAAAGCTCCATATCTCGAGAACGAAGCGAGATAGACGAAAAATAACGATTTTTTTGGGGTTGTACGAAGGGGTGACCCCATTTGAGACGTTTCATACGATCCCATCAAAACATTCCTGAAATCTCACTTTACTGGGTGACCAAAATGTCAAAAGCTTTATATCTCGAGAACGAAGCGAGATAGACGAAAAATAACGATTTTTTTGGGGTTGTACGAAGGGGGGACTCCATTTGAGATGCTTCATACGATCCCATCAAAACATTCCTGAAATCTCACTTTCCTTGGTGAACAAAATATAAAAAGCTCCATATCTCGAGAACGAAGCGAGATAGACAAAAAATAACGATTTTTTTGAGGTTGTACGAAGGGTTGTACGAAATGAGACTCCATTTGAGACGCTTCATACGATCCCATCAAAACATTCCTGAAATCTCACTTTCCTGGGTGACCAAAATGTAAAAAGCTCCATATCTCGAGAACGAAGCGAGATAGACGAAAAATAACGATTTTTTTGAAGTTGTACGGAGGGGGAACTCCATTTGAGACGCTTCATACGATCCCATCAAAACATTCCTGAAATCTCACTTTCCTGGGTGACCAAAATGTAAAAAGCTCCATATCTCGAGAACGAAGCGAGATAGACGAAAAATAACGATTTTTTTGGGGTTGTACGAAGGGGGGACTCTATTTGAGACGCTTCATACGATATCATCAAAACATTCCTGAAATCTCACTTTCCTGGGTGACCAAAATGTAAAAAGCTCCATATCTCGAGAACGAAGCGAGATAGACGAAAAATAACGATTGTTTTGGGGTTGTACGAATTGGAACTCCATTTGAGATGCTTCATACGAACCCATCAAAACATTCCTGAAATCTCACTTTCCTGGGTGACCAAAATGTCAAAAGCTTTATATCTCGAGAACGAAGCGAGATAGACGAAAAATAACGATTTTTTTAGGGTTGTACGAAGGGGGGACTCTATTTAAGACGCTTCATACGATCCCATCAAAACATTCCTGAAATCTCACTTTCCTGGGTGACCAAAATGTAAAAAGCTCCATATCTCGAGAACGAAGCGAGATAGACGAAAAATATTGATTTTTTGGGGGTTGTACGAAGGGGGTACTGCATTTGAGACGCTTCATACGATACCATCAAAACATTCCTGAAATCTCACTTTCCTGGGTGACCAAAATGTAAAAAGCTCCATATCTCGAGAACGAAGCGAGATAGACGAAAAATAACGATTTTTTGGGTGTTGTACGAAGGGGGGACTCTATTTGAGACGCTTCATACGATCCCATCAAAACATTCCTGAAATCTCACTTTCCTGGGTGACCAAAATGTCAAAAGCTTTATATCTCGAGAACGAAGCGAGATAGACGAAAAATAACGATTTTTTGAGGGTTGTACGAAGGGGGGGACTCTATTTGAGACGCTTCATACGATCCCATCAAAACATTCCTGAAATCTCACTTTCCTGGGTGACCAAAATGTAAAAAGCTCCATATCTCGAGAACGAAGCGAGATAGACGAAAAATAACGATTTTTTTGGGGGTTGTACGAAGGGGGGGACTCTATTTGAGACGCTTCATACGATCCCATCAAAACATTCCTGAAATCTCACTTTCCTGGGTGACCAAAATGTAAAAAGCTCCATATCTCGAGAACGAAGCGAGATAGACGAAAAATAGGATTGACATTTCAACTGTCAAAGGTGAAAGTTTCAAGTTTATTTGCTCGTACAAAAAGTTAATTTTTCTCATTAAAGTATCAGTCAATTTTACACAAAAACTTCACAAAGTAGCTCTTTTTTGCCTTTTTTATTCATTCAACACAAAATTCGTCTGATAAAACATAAGGTACGAAGTTTTTTCATTGATTTTATTATCGCCAAAAGCCATTTTCGTCGTAACGGTATTGTCCTTATGAACCATAATCATAAAAAACGAAATATAAACGAAACTTCTCCCGAACCGAACACCAGTAGCAAAAAATACTCTTCATCTGCAAACACATGAACATCATCAACATTTCACATTAAAAAGTCCCGTGAAATTCACAACAACAACGCGCAACGGGGAACTGTTGTTCTAGAGCTTCTCTCGGCAGAAATCGTAGACAAGATTATAGCCGCGGCGCACCAGCTCAAAAACTCGGGCATCAGTATCTTTCGGGAGCAATCACTTTTATATAGAAAAAAGAGGCAAACACTATTACAATACCGCAGCAAACTTCTCGAAATTAATCCGAACGTGAAAATTATTGTCAAAGGCGACAAAATGCAAATAAATAGCCACACATTTGTTTACAAATATTCAAGTGGACTTAATGTCAAAAGTTCTACGGAGATGACATTTATCAATCAGATGTTTGGTGACAGATCGTCTGAATTTTTTGACTGCGGCGAGGGAGTGAAATTTGCACCAACTTCGATCTTGCCATCTTCTTTACCATCTTCCTCTCAACCGATGATAGCGCCACCTGTGAGTCAACATTCACAGGTATCTGTCCCCCGAAAAGGTCGCTAATGATCTAGAAGCTTTTGGTCAATATGTTCACTCAAAGCGTATATCCCACCTTCAACGTAGTAGAGCTGACCATGACAAGTTTTTTCGTTAGTAATCTACCTCTTACCTTTTACTATCAAAACGTAAGAGGACTTCGCTCAAAAACAAGTGCAGTCCTTCAACAATCCCACGCTTTGCCTTTTGATGTCTATGCCCTGACTGAAACTAACCTTATCCCTAGCATTAACAACCAGGAACTGTTCCCTTCTACTTTCAATGTTTATCGAGACGACGATCAAGACCGTGACACAGATGACACTCCTTGTCGTGGTGTCCTGATAGCTGTCATCAATTCAATCGACTCATCTCTTCTCTCAACATCCTCTTCCCCAAGCCTTGACTTTGTCTCAATCAAAATTACACTACCTCATAAATCGCTTTACATTATCTGCTTTTATATTTTACCATCGCAACCCCTCGAATCTTATGAATTTGCAGTCAAAACGATTGACGACATTTCAGATTTATGCGAACCCGATGATGAGATCCTTATTTTCGGTGACCTCAACTTGCCGTATCTAAACTGGACTTTGTCAGATGACCAATCGTTTTACATTGCTTCTAGCCCCATCTCTGCCAAAGAATGTCTGTTCGTTGATCGCCTTGCAGACTCTTGCCTCTGCCAAGTAAGTGGAATTTCCAACTATATGGGTAGGCAACTTGACCTTGTATTTACAACAGATCCCATTAATTCTTTAATCTCACTTTCACCCCTGCTTCTCTCAACCATAGATAACCTACACCCTCCTCTCCTTCTCTCATTTTTTTTCCAGTCTTCTAAACCACCTAACACACCCGTACCTCCAGCTTCATACGATTTCCACAAAGCAAACTTCCGCAAAATTAATGATTATCTCAATAGAACTCACTTTAATTTTGATAACCTAACTGTAGAAGATGCTACATCCGCGTTCTACAGAGAAATACATAATGCTATATCCCTCTTCGTTCCCCTTTCTAGACTTAAAACTTCTTCTACTTCACCTCCTTGGTATAACCATAGGCTCCGTACTCTAAGAAATAAAAGGAACAAATTGTGGACGATCTTCCTTCGTACTCGATCTCCTACTGACTATTCAGCTTACCTTGGTTCTTATTTGCACTTCTGTGAGCTTTTCAACTCCCTTTACCAACGCTATTTAATCGAAATGAAATCTAACATTATTAATGACCCTAAGTCGTTTTATAAATTTGTCAACCACAAAAGAAAATCTGACGGGTACCCTTCCTCCCTTTCCTTCAATAACGAAACCTCATCCGATGCACTCGCTGTAGCAAACTATTTCGCAAGTTACTTCAATCAGTCTTTCACGGATGATTCTTTTGTTCCCGACTCAGCGTATTTCTCGTTTTTACCGAATTTTTCTTTTGATCCTTTCCTTCCACGTTTCTTTGACTCCCATCTAATTGAAGAAAAGTTAAATCATCTAAATGATGAGTATATTCCTGGCCCCGATGGTATACCCGCCATACTTCTTAAGAAATGCTCCTCCAATCTTTCCCTTCTTCTCTCAAAAATCTTTAACTTGTCCATATGCCTAGGAGTTTTCCCCCAAGCTTGGAAAACGGCGTTTATAACCCCTGTACACAAAAAAGGTCCTAAGTGCGACGTGAAAAATTATCGTCCCATCGCTAAACTATCGCATATACCCAAAATTTTCGAAAGCATTTTGTATGAAAACTTAAGTTTTCGTTGCAAATCTCTCATTTCCCCTAGACAACACGGTTTCCTCAAAGGCAGGTCAACAACAACAAACCTCGTTGACTTTGTCTCATTTTCCCTCTCAGCCTTGGAGAATGGAAAGGAGGTCGATGTAATTTCAACTGACTTTAGTAAAGCTTTCGATAAAATCTCTCACAAACTTATTCTTTTTAAACTTTCCACCCTCGGCTTTGAACCCATTCTGTTGAGATGGATTTCTTCTTATTTAGAAAACCGTTTTTACAGTGTTCGTTCCAGATCCGCCTTATCCTGCCGCTTTCTAGCTACATCCGGTGTTCCCCAAGGCAGCCATTTAGGCCCTCTCCTCTTCATTCTCAGTATTAACGACATTGAAATGATCATCAAGCACTCCTCTATCTCTCTGTACGCGGACGATACCAAGTTTTACCGGGTCATTTCTTCTTCTGAAGACTCTTCCCACCTCCAACAGGATCTCGACAGTTTTTCAATATGGTGCTCCAAAAACTGCCTGGAGCTAAATGTTTCCAAGTGCCAGTCAATAACCTTCTCACGTAAACGCATCAAATCTCCTCCCCGTCTCTACCTGCTAAACGATCAAATCATCTCCTCCGTTGAGGTGATTCGAGACCTTGGGATTATTTGCGACCGTGAGCTGAATTTCCTCAAGCATATCGACGATATAATCCTAAAGGCAAATTCAGCACTTGGCTTCGTGAAACGATGGTCCAAAGAATTTGTAGACCCCTACGTAACCCGCTCCCTTTATATTTCATTTGTTCGTCCGCTTCTTGAATACGCTTGTCAAGTCTGGTCGCCTTTCCAACAAGTGCACATTGCCAGAATTGAGAGTATACAACGCCGTTTCCTCCGATTTGCTCTTCGTGGTCTTAATTGGAGCAATCCTTTGATATTGCCTCCTTATCAAGACCGAATCAAACTCCTCAACCTCAATACGCTGAAAGATCGAAGAGAAATATTTGACATTCTCTTCATTCACCGAATCTTTACAGGTACCATTGACTGTCCAGCCCTTACCGAATCCATCTTTCTAAATACTAACCCTCGTAACACACGAAATCCCCGTCTCTTCTATCTTCCCACTCATCGAACCTCCTACGGCTCCAATGAACCCATCTCCCGAATGCTGAGGAATGTCAATTCTCACTGTTCTAGTTTTGACTTCAATATGAGTACTCCTTGCCTAAAGCTCCGTCTCCTAAACCCTCCAACTAGTTAAGTTTTAGCTATTAAGTTTTAGTCTGTAAGTTAGATTAAGTAATAGCTTGTATTAAGCCGAATAAATGGGGATTATGCCCCCACCAAAATTAGTAAGGGGGGGTGCACAATAGGAAGAATCTGTCGTCAGCCACAATATTAAAATTAACAATAATTTACAAACTTTAAAAATTTTATCGTATAATATTACAGGTCTTAGAAGTAAGCTTATACAACCTGATTTCTTTAACTTTATTCAAGATTTTGATGTTATAATTTTATTAGAAACTTTCTTAGAGGAAAAACACGAAAAGGATTGTATAAAATATTTCAAAAATTTCAAAATAATGTGTTCACCTGCAACTAGAACAAACGTCCACGGTAGAGCTAGTGGAGGAATTTTATGTGGTGTCAAAAAAACTATAAATAGCAGTTTTGTCAATCTTATTTGTTTAGAAAATAGAATTATTTTTCACATTTTTAATGATAATTTAAAATACTCAGTAATTCCGGTGTACTTGAACTGCAATAACTGGCAGAGTGACTTTCATTGCTTAATTGATTACGTGAATAACAATAATCTGGAGAACATCATGATCATTGGAGACCAAACGCACGTATTGGAAGATATCAGAATCCTCCAAATTATGAATTACTGTTGCAAAACGTACTTAATGTTGCTAGAAACTCCAAAGATGAACAGTTTAATAGGAACGGACGACTTCTAACCGAATTCTTTGAAAACTTTGGACTGTTTGTAGTGAATGGTGCGACTACAGGCGACGAACATGGAGAGTTTACCTTTATCAGCGGGCAAGGACAGTCAGTGATCGATATTTGCGCAGTTTCAACAGGGTGGCTAAATACAACCCCAAACTTCAAAGTCGGCATAGCGAACTTCTCTGCACACCTTCCAATAGAAGTCAACGTTAAATTCTTTGATGTAGCTAGCCAAAGAATTTCAAATAATTTTCAAAAGTTAAGGTGGAAAGAAAACAGTGCTTCCCTTTATAAATTCCTCTTGGATCGTCACTTTAGCTCCCTCCCTCCCCATGCCACAACCGGAGTAGAACTTTTAGATGAACGAATAACAAATCTAATTCAAATCTCAGCGCCATTTGCTCACAATAACAACTCTTACACTTTTACTCCTAAAAACTTATGGTTTGATAATGATTGCAAGAAGCTCCGTAGCCTATTTTTGTGTATCTCAAACTATTTCGATCCACAAATGCATTGTTCTTCAAAAGTATTTACCTTCACGTAAATAAGGAGTACAAAACTTTATGCGCAGCAAAAAGAAGAGATTACAATACTAGTCTAGCGAAGAAACTTGTAAATTGTAAAAACTCAAAAGTTTTCTGGGATAATATTCGCGAGCTAGGAGGACGTTGTCGACATTCGGTGAATACTCTCGCAGCTGAGACACTAGCGACTCATTTTAAAACGCTTTTGTCGGCTGACGTGAATCTCCATACCTTTTCTTATGCTCTCCCCAACTTTATTGTCGATGAACTGGATGGTCCAATACTATTACGTGAGCTGGAATCAACTTTACAAAAAATGAAAAATAATAAAGCACCTGGTATCGATGGAATTCCAGTAGAATTTTACAAAAATGGTACTGAGCAATTGAAAAATTATCTTCTACTATACTTCAACCGATTATATGATGAGTCTCATGTTCCAAACAATCTAAACAGAGCAGTTATTTTTGCAATCTATAAGAGTGGAGATGTGAACCAACCAGAGAACTATAGAGGCATATCTATTCTTGGCTCATTAAGGAAGATCTTCACTTCAATACTCTACGAACGGCTGACCAATTGGATTGAGAACAAAAACCTTCTCAGTATGTTCCAAGCCGGTTTTCGAGCAGGTTACTCAACGTTGGACCATATATTTGCGTTAACAAGTATTGCCAGGTAATCTATTGATAAAAAGAAAAAATTATACGCTTGCTTCGTTGGCTTCATAGCTGCATTTGATAAGGTGAATAGACAGGCACTGTTGTACAAGCTTTCAATGCTTGGGATCTCTCGGAAATTCTTGCAGCTATACTTCAACTTCCTTATCTCGTCAACTGCTTCGGTATGGGATGGGTCGCATCTGTCAGATTGGTTTGAAACGACAGCAGGTGTCCCGCAAGGCTGCATTTTAAGCCCAATCCTGTTTGCTTTATTTATTGATGATATTTCCGATGTTCTTCCAGGAGGAATATCTTTTGCCGACATTCAAGTAAAAGTCTTGCTCTATGCTGATGACTTAGTATTGCTGGCGGAAAACCCTTTTACACTTCAGCTGCAAATAAACAGGTTAAATACATTCTGCGAGAAATGGGGGTTAGTCGTCAATACAAGCAAAACTAAGGTGATGATATTTGAGACTCGTCAAAGAAGAAGGCTTCCCGAAGAGAATTGGTTACTTAATAATATTGCTATTGAAGTGGTGCAGGAATTTAAGTATCTGGGAGTTTTAATCACACGCAACCTTAACTTCGCAAAGCATGTTAAGAATAAGAGTAATGAGGCTAAATTGGCTTTGAGCTTAATGTGGCCCAAGTTCTTTGCGAACCAAGAAATTGATCTGGTGTCAAAATTTCGTGTGTTTCGTGCGACTGTGAATACATGCATGTGCTATGGTACCCCGGTTCTCGGATGTACTTATATAGAGGCGTTCGAAGCACTACAAAGATATTTCTTCAAGCGGTTATTTAGATTGCCAAATTCAACGCCAAATTATGCCATCTACGTTGAATCTGGATTATCGCCTCTTTACATTGAAAATCTAAAATCAAACTCCGACTATTTAACAAGAGTGATGAGAAGAAGTGGAAGAAGTCTTCATAAATCAATCATGGTAAGATTGTTGCAAACGAGGGCTTCACCATTTAAGGATTGGAACGAGTTAGCCCTAGCCCACGGAACTAATCTTCCCCTAAGTGAAACAAACGTTGATGATTGGACGGGGTTTTTTGCAAATGTCATCGCTAAAATTGTTGAAAAAATTTACACCCATCATCTATCTAGAGCAACTGAAACAACATCTAGAAATATATATAAGAACCTCAATCACCAGTTACCCTCGGAAGCGAATTATTTTTCTACTGAATTTTCGGCCGAAGCTATAAGCTACATATTCAGAGCTCGTGTCGAACTGTTAAACTTAAACTGTATGCCCCACCGAGCTGACTTGCCACAAATTTGCGATCTTTGCAACAGAAGAGAGAATGAAGATACAATCCATTTTATTGCGATCTGTCTAATACTGCAGGAAATACGACGATTGTATTTTGAATCAAGTCATCTCACCCTAAATCAACTCTATGAAATACTCAATGGAGCGCTAGGATGGTCTACCCTCTATAAGTACTGCAAACACGCCTTAGCATATCGCAATAGTTATGTTACTTAAACAGCAGTTGCTGCAGTTCAAGCACCAACATTGTTGTTGATATCTTTTGTGTTTCAAATCACTTTAAAATTGAAAACATATTGTAAATATATTTGTGTTTCAAATCATTTCAAAATTGGTATCTTTTTGTGTTTCAAATCATATTAAAATTGTTAAATTTCTTAATTGAATTGTGTAAATCTGATTTTGAGTTACTATATGCTTTTTTGAGTTTGTATACAGTTTAATTTCGTATTTGAAAAAAAAAAAAAACTTGTTATTTTTATTTATTTTATTTCATTTTTATTCTTTATAACACTAAATGAAATGTCATATCAGGCAGACGGCAGAATAAGCCATGTCATTATTCTTAAGAAAAGAAATATTGTTAATCAAAATTTTTTGTTAATAAAGAAGTTATCTATCTATCTATCTATCTAGACGAAAAATAACGATTGTTTTGGGGTTGTACGAAGGGGAACTCCATTTGAGATGCTTCATACGAACCCATCAAAACATTCCTGAAATCTCACTTTCCTGGGTGACCAAAATGTAAAAAGCTCCATATCTCGAGAACGAAGCGAGATAGACGAAAAATAACGATTTTTTGGGTTTGTACGAAGGGGTGACCCCATTTGAGACGCTTCATACGATCCCATCAAAACAATCCTGAAATCTCACTTTCCTGGGTGACCAAAATGTAAAAAGCTCCATATCTCGAGAACGAAGCGAGATAGACGAAAAATAACGATTTTGTTGGGGTTGTACGAAGGGGGAACTCCATTTGAGACGCTTCATACGATCCCATCAAAACATTCCTGAAATCTCACTTTCCTATGTGACCAAAATGTAAAAAGCTCCATATCTCGAGAACGAAGCGAGATAGACGAAAAATAACGATTTTTTTGGGGTTGTACGAAGGGGTGACTCTATTCGAGACGCTTCATACGATCCCATCAAAACATTCCTGAAATCTCACTTTCCTGGGTGACCAAAATGTAAAAAGCTCCATATCTCGAGAACGAAGCGAGATAGACGAAAAATAACGATTTTTTGGGGGTTGTACGAAGGGGAACTCCATTTGAGGCGCTTCATACGATACCATCAAAACATTCCTGAAATCTCACTTTCCTGGGTGACCAAAATGTAAAAAGCTCCATATCTCGAGAACGAAGCGAGATAGACGAAAAATAACGATTTTTTGGGTTTGTACGAAGGGGTGACCCCATTTGAGACGCTTCATACGATCCCATCAAAACAATCCTGAAATCTCACTTTCCTGGGTGACCAAAATGTAAAAAGCTCCATATCTCGAGAACGAAGCGAGATAGACGAAAAATAACGATTTTGTTGGGGTTGTACGAAGGGGGAACTCCATTTGAGACGCTTCATACGATCCCATCAAAACATTCCTGAAATCTCACTTTCCTATGTGACCAAAATGTAAAAAGCTCCATATCTCGAGAACGAAGCGAGATAGACGAAAAATAACGATTTTTTTGGGGTTGTACGAAGCGGTGACTCTATTCGAGACGCTTCATACGATCCCATCAAAACATTCCTGAAATCTCACTTTCCTGGGTGACCAAAATGTAAAAAGCTCCATAAAGCGAGATAGACGAAAAATAACGATTTTTTGGGGGTTGTACGAGGGGGGACTCCATTTGAGACGCTTCATACGATCCCATCAAAACATTCCTGAAATCTCACTTTCCTGGGTGACCAAAATGTAAAAAGCTCCATATCTCGAGAACGAAGCGAGATAGACGAAAAATAACGATTTTTTTGGGGTTGTACGAAAGGGGGGGACTCTATTTGAGACGCTTCATACGATCCCATCAAAACATTCCTGAAATCTCACTTTCCTGGGTGACCAAAATGTAAAAAGCTCCATATGTCGAGACCGAAATAGACGAAAAATAACGATTTTTTTGGGGTTGTACGAAGGGGGACTCCATTTGAGACGCTTCATACGATCCCATCAAAACATTCCTGAAATCTCACTTTCCTGGGTGACCAAAATGTAAAAAGCTCCATATCTCGAGAACGAAGCGAGATAGACGAAAAATAACGATTTTTTGGGGGTTGTACGAAGGGGAACTCCATTTGAGGCGCTTCATACGATACCATCAAAACATTCCTGAAATCTCACTTTCCTGGGTGACCAAAATGTAAAAAGCTCCATATCTCGAGAACGAAGCGAGATAGACGAAAAATAACGATTTTTTGGGTTTGTACTAAGGGGTGACCCCATTTGAGACGCTTCATACGATCCCATCAAAACAATCCTGAAATCTCACTTTCCTGGGTGACCAAAATGTAAAAAGCTCCATATCTCGAGAACGAAGCGAGATAGACGAAAAATAACGATTTTTTGGGGGTTGTACGAAGGGGAACTCCATTTGAGGCGCTTCATACGATACCATCAAAACATTCCTGAAATCTCACTTTCCTGGGTGACCAAAATGTAAAAAGCTCCATATCTCGAGAACGAAGCGAGATAGACGAAAAATAACGATTTTTTGGGGGTTGTACGAAGGGGAACTCCATTTGAGGCGCTTCATACGATACCATCAAAACATTCCTGAAATCTCACTTTCCTGGGTGACCAAAATGTAAAAAGCTCCATATCTCGAGAACGAAGCGAGATAGACGAAAAATAACGATTTTTTGGGTTTGTACTAAGGGGTGACCCCATTTGAGACGCTTCATACGATCCCATCAAAACAATCCTGAAATCTCACTTTCCTGGGTGACCAAAATGTAAAAAGCTCCATATCTCGAGAACGAAGCGAGATAGACGAAAAATAACGATTTTGTTGGAGTTGTACGAAGGGGGAACTCCATTTGAGACGCTTCATACGATCCCATCAAAACATTCCTGAAATCTCACTTTCCTATGTGACCAAAATGTAAAAAGCTCCATATCTCGAGAACGAAGCGAGATAGACGAAAAATAACGATTTTTTGGGGGTTGTACGAAGGGGAACTCCATTTGAGACGCTTCATACGATCCCATCAAAACATTCCTGAAATCTCACTTTCCTGGGTGACCAAAATGTAAAAAGCTCCATCTCTCGAGAACGAAGCGAGATAGACGAAAAATAATGATTTTTTTTGGGGTTGTACGAAGGGGAACTCCATTTGAGACGCTTCATACGATTCCATCAAAACATTCCTGAAATCTCACTTTCCTGGGTGACCAAAATGTAAAAAGCTCCATATCTCGAGAACGAAGCGAGATAGACAAAAAATAACGATTTTTTTTGGGTTTGTACGAAGGGGAACTCCATTTGAGACGCTTCATACGATCCCATCAAAACATTCCTGAAATCTCACTTTCCTGGGTGACCAAAATGTAAAAAGCTCCATATGTCGAGACCGAAATAGACAAAAAATAACGATTTTTTTGGGGTTGTACGAAGGGGGGACTCCATTTGAGACGCGTCATACGATCCCATCAAAACATTCCTGAAATCTCACTTTCCTGGGTGACCAAAATGTAAAAAGCTCCATATCTCGAGAACGAAGCGAGATAGACGAAAAATAACGATTTTTTTGGGGTTGTACGAAGGGGTGACTCTATTTGAGACGCGTCATACGATCCCATCAAAACATTCCTGAAATCTCACTTTCCTGGGAGACCAAAATGTAAAAAGCTCCATATCTCGAGAACGAAGCGAGATAGACGAAAAATAACGATTTTTTGGGGGTTGTACGAAGGGGGGGACTCTATTTGAGACGCTTCATACGATCCCATCAAAACAATCCTGAAATCTCACTTTCCTGGGTGACCAAAATGTAAAAAGCTCCATATCTCGAGAACGAAGCGAGATAGACGAAAAATAACGATTTTTTTGGGGTTGTACGAAGGGGGGACTCCATTTGAGACGCGTCATACGATCCCATCAAAACATTCCTGAAATCTCACTTTCCTGGGTGACCAAAATGTAAAAAGCTCCATATCTCGAGAACGAAGCGAGATAGACGAAAAATAACGATTTTTTTGCGGTTGTACGAAGGGGGGATTCCATTTGAGACGCGTCATACGATCCCATCAAAACCTGAAATCTCACTTTCCTGGGTGACCAAAATGTAAAAAGCTCCATATCTCGAGAACGAAGCGAGATAGACGAAAAATAACGATTTTTTGGGGGTTGTACGAAGGGGGGGACTCTATTTGAGACGCTTTATACGATCCCATCAAAACAATCCTGAAATCTCACTTTCCTGGGTGACCAAAATGTAAAAAGCTCCATATCTCGAGAACGAAGCGAGATAGACGAAAAATAACGATTTTTTTGCGGTTGTACGAAGGGGGGACTCCATTTGAGGCGCGTCATACGATCCCATCAAAACATTCCTGAAATCTCACTTTCCTGGGTGACCAAAATGTAAAAAGCTCCATATCTCGAGAACGAAGCGAGATAGACGAAAAATAACGATTTTTGGGGGGTTGTACGGAGGGGGGACTCCATTTGAGACGCTTCATACGATCCCAACAAAACATTCCTGAAATCTACTTATAATACTTCTGAATTTTTGGCCATAATATTTATTCTTAAAAACCACAAGTTTAAAAAAGCGCTCGGAATACTGCTGATGCTAGTGCTGGTCAACAGTTACTAGCTGCTGGCAACCGAAGTTTTAGAGAATTAATAATGCAATATTGCAATATCATATTCACTTTGTTTTCTTTTTGCAATAGAATTTTTAATTTCAGCTCAGAAAAACTTTGAAAACTTTGAACAAGTTGAACACGAGCAGCACTTTAAGGTGTTGCAGGTATTGGGAAATGAAAGGGAAAAAAGTCTCAGTGCCAGCAACTCTTGTACTTTCTTTAGCCTTTCATTTAAGTAATTTTTCAATATTATCATGCTTCTGATAATAAAAGGGTGCTTTGAAGAGTTCACACATGTCCCACAGGTTCCATCGAGACATTTTAATTATAATGATGGATATTAAATTATTGATTACACTTGCATGCTTGAACTTAATTTATATAATGTCTGTGGAGAAAGAAGGCTCCTGCAGTTGTGAAAATCAAGTCCCTTAAATTGTGTCTTACAAATAAAAACAAAACTACTCATCTCAAATAATATCTTGTATATGTAAGGGCTTCAGATACATAAAAGGAGATCTTTCATTTTTTCTTACATAGCTTTACTTTGGTGTTTTTAAAAATATACTGAATTCTGTTTTCAAAGAATGGGCTTAAATAAATGGAATATCTATACAGGTACATTCGGATTTTGCGGCTGCTTCAAAACCTCATTTTGCCAAAATTATTCCTTGTTCAATAAAAAATAGCATTTTTGTGAGATATTTTATGATTTCTCATTGCCTTAATTTATTAACCTTCGAAGCATAGAAAGTGAGATATTCACAAAAAATCACTTTTGCAAAGATTGGCTTTGAATAGCTTTTGAAGCGGCAATGATCTTGCTCTCGATTTTCAGTATTTTTTTGAAAACCCCGAAAAACAAACCACTGAAAAAAGAAAAATGAAAGATTTACCTACCTACTTTTTCGAACAAAAACCTCATTGTACTGGAATATAAACTTTTTGTTTAGCAAGGAAATGGAAAAATTGAGGTCTGTATTCACAAATCATATTTTTCCCTCGAATCCAACAGTCGGAAAAATAGGATGTATAGATTTCAATTTGAGTCTTTTGCACTGGTCCGGACTTCCGCTGTTCGGTGCCAAAAACGATATGAAAGCATTGACAATTATCTACGGTATACTGATTTGGTTACTCATCCGAATACCATACCAATTGTTCGAAGCCCACGATATTATTCTGATCTCGGCAAATTTTGGTGATTTGACCCAAAATCTATGCATTTCCGTGCTACATTTTGGAGAAAGTGTAAAGGTAAGAATATTTACTTCATAATTATTCTAAGATAGGTTACGTGGTAAATATTTTTTCAGACACTTATGATTTTTTTCCGACTGGATGATTTCTTCAAAATCATAAGGACCTTCAAAAAAATGACAATAAAATATTGCAAATCGGAGAAGCAAAGAAAAACTTTTTTCGAAACAGAATTCGTAAACAAGCTCACTCTTACAGCTTACGCTGGTTTGGTTGCGTTTTCGGCAACGACAGCGATGGTTATGGTTTTGATAGGCGAGTATTCTTGTAAATGAATTAAAAGAGCACTTATTTGAAAACACAAATATGCTCTTTCAGGAATACCTAACATATTGGGACACATATTCCCGTACAGAGTTGAAGTGCCAGATTTTATACCAATGGATTTTCAAAAGATCTACATACCAGCCAGTCTCACAATTATAGGGTTGCAGATGGTCGGAATCGATTATTTGAATGTTGCATTCATTAATTTGACGAAATCTCATCTTCAAATGCTACAAATATCATTTGATGAACTCAATGAAGAAGTAACTAATCCCATCACTGTGGATCCAGTGCAACATCTTAAATGCCTCATTGAATATCATACTCTTATCCTTAAGTAAGTCCTAGTTCTTATTTTATTCTTCTTTGAACTACTGTGTAAATTGAGTTTAGTGTCTGTAATGACCCCAAAACAAAATTTTTAATGTTCACTGACTGTTCAACAATATTTATTTTTATATTTTAGCGTTCGTGACCAAATTGAGAGATTCTTCAAATACCCTATGCTTATTCAGTTTGCAATATCGCTTCTCATCATAGCGCTGACCGGATTCTTAGCAATTGTCCGATCGGAAGCTTCGGGGCTTATAATGATCTATTTATAGGGTGACGTGGTCATAGATGCACCACCCTCTTTTCAAATGATCATAACTTTTTTAAAATAAGTCGTTTCTAGTTGGCTTTTTGATATCCTTTTGATAGATTAGTTCTGAAAATATTTACAAAATTCAACTGTCGATATGATCTGAAAATTTGAAGTAAACATAAATTGTTCGAAAAATGGCAAATGGTGCATAGAGCACCATGGTTGGTACTAAATGCACCAGTCATATGTCCACAATGAACCAGTGTGCTTAATGCACCACATATTGATTTAAAGCATTACTATTTTTTATTAAAACAAAAGTAAACAGAAAAACAATAAATAAAAATAAACCGAAAGACTTCATGTCACACAAAAAATTAACAAAAATAAATTATTCTCAAAAAAAAGAAACAAAACTAAATAACAAATAATAATTCCTTTCAACGAATATTTAGTGAACCCAGGGATTCGGAAAATTTATATAAGGAGTGCTGCCGTTTGGTAGGTCCCGATACAGTAGGATCATTGAGTGTGCGTTGAGCACTATGCTTGTGTGGTGCATTTTGCACCACCATGGAATTTTTGATACAAATTATAGCTGTTCAAAAAGAACGTAACAAAACTACGCACTCTTCACATGAAAATAAGAACAAAAGTCCAAGCAAATCTTTTAGTACTTTCAAATGAACTAACACTGGAATTTCATGGAATTATTACAAAAATTAACTCACCCTCTTTTTTTCGTTTTTCGCTATGAAAGTAAAAAAATCTCCGCACACGTGCGACAGCTAAGAGAAACACTACCAGACTGAACTCTACCGTGGTAACTGGAAGTAACGGATACATTTGAGTGAGCCATACGCCAATACAGTGGCGTATTTGGCAAATATAGCTATGGTGCATCTTGCACCACTGTTGCATTTATGACCACATCACCCTACGTTTCTTGTATTTTAGCAGAGCTGCTAGTTTTCTGTTGGTTTGGCAGTGAGGTATCCGAACAGGTGACACGTGCATAGTTTTATCTTTTCAAGAGTTAATCGTAATTATTTCCTATTACAGAATGAAACCTTAGCATTTGTCGGCTATAAAACCTCATGGTTCAACTTCAATTCTGAATATAAGAAGTCTTTGATTTTGTTTTTGATGAATGCACAGCGGCCATTTTATTTTACGGCTGGAGATTTCTTCGAACTAAATCTGTCAACATTTACAGCGGTATTAAAATAAAATTTTGTATGCTTTGGGTTCATAACATTTAACGGTTTTTTTCAGATGCTGAGCAAATCATATTCATTTGTGGCACTGCTGCGCCAACAGTATAACGACTAACGTGTTTTGCGAAGGATGAGAAAACCGCAACATAATTTTCACTGGTAGCAGTTACTACTTTAATTTGTTCTTTCTAATAACTTTTTTCACCGTACTTTCTTACTTTCTGTCTCTTTCAAATAGATACATTTATAACTAGCGTAACCTCCAAAAGGTTTTGACATTAAACTATGCTTTTATAATGAACATTATGTTAGCCGTGTTTTACAAATAAATGATCCAGCTGTAGATGTGTTTTCGGCAAAGCAATGGTACACATAACATGATTTTCCATGCAGAGCAAAAACAATATCGTTGACAACTCAAACTCAGTCGCAAAATTAAAATTAAAATTAAAATTATACAATTGGCAACTGTACTGCGTTCTTTTTTGATTTCTGTGTTGCGTGATGCGGTAGTGTCAAAATCAGAGTTGTTGTTGTGTATCTTTGCCTTTGTTACAGAATAATGATTTCATTTATGTCAATTTCTATTGGACGAAAAGAACCGTCCAGGAGCGTCCAGAAGCATTCTCAAACCGTTCCATTGGTGTAAAAAAGATCGCTCTCAAGATTCTGAGGAGTGACAGCCGCTTCTCGATTTGAAGTGAGAATCGACTCAAGAAGCACTAACATATGTTACTAAAATGTCAAAAAGAAGATTTTCTTCAAGGAATATTCCATAAGAACCATAGGTGATAGCTGTTTCACTCACACAAAGGCAATTACGTTAAACTGAACAGAAATTATTTTCGGGTTCCATTGGTTTTTAAAATGAGTGCTTCCCCGAGTGAAACCAATGGAAAGCGACATTAGGAACGACTGAATGTTAGGCTTTTGTTGGTATGTCAAAAGTAAGAATAAAATATTTCTTGAAATATAAACCTCACTATAAAGGAAATTTTTTTTGAAGAAAAAAAAAGAGATCTGGGGCCGAATTACAGCTCACGATATCGAGTGAGTGAGTGGCATTAGAGATCGAGTGAGTGAGTAACCATTTTGGAATTACAGCATACGTGACCTCTCGTATCGTATTGCTCTTTAAAATTGTACTAGTATCATCGAATATTCACTAGTAAATTTCGAGTTTCTATTAATTCATAGATGTCGCTGGTGTCTCTTTATACTTATTTCATTATTTTTTGGTATGTAAAATTCATGCCTTTGTAAAAAAAAGACAAGAATTTAGTAAGAATTTCGGAAAATTTAAACATAAAATACACTCGGATGGTGTTATTAAATGAAATATTGATAATAGATGGTTTCGATAGTCTTTCATGTATGAATTAGTGCCTGTCCAGACGGGTTATTTCAATAACGTTATGCTGTTAACGCTAGGTGTCTACACGTTGTTATAATTCCTCGCACAAGTTCTCCATTTTGTGTTGGAAAGTGTATTAAAAAAAGCATAACGTTATGAGTATAACCCGTCTGGACACGCCAAGTGTACTGCTTAGGCAGATAAATCAGATTTCGTTTTGCGCATCCAGCCTCTTTCTTCCTCACCCCTTTTGCCTAGGAAACGACCGATATAACGTTATGGGCATAACCCGTCTGGACAGGGACTTAGAGAGCACTTTATGCATCGAATGAAATTCCGATCGATTACTGATGAGAGAATGCCGAATTGTGGTACTAGATGACTCGATATCGTGAGCGGTAATACCAAATTCCCATAATTCCGATACGACTTATTCGATAGCGTTTGCCGTAATTCGGCCCCAAAGTAAATAAGATTAAAATTGAATAGCTATGTTCAGAGAATTTTAAAAGATTAACGGAAGAATTACCAAATTAAATCTGAGCAGCAACTATTTTAGAAGGTTTATGGCACTTTCCATTGGTTTCACCCGGGGAAGCACTCATTTTAAAAACCAATGGAACACCCAAAATAATTTCGGTTCAGTTTAACGTAATTGCCTTTGTGTGAGTGAAACACCTATCACCTATGGTTCTTATGGAATATTCTTTGAAGAAAATTTTCTTTTTGACATTTTAGTAACATGTGTTAGTGCTTCTTGAGTCGATTCTCACTTCAAATCGAGAAGCGGCTGTCACTCTTCAGAATCTTGAGAGCGATCTTTTTTACACCAATGGAACGGTTTGAGAATGCTTCTGGACGCTCCTGGACGGTTCTTTTCGTCCAATGGAAAGTGCCATTAGACAGATTAACATCGAAACTCAAGTCCCAATTGGAAAAAGTAACAAATCGTCACATTCTGACAGTTAAGCATTGCAGCATTTAGGAACGACATCGATTTCACATTTCGTAACTTTTTTGCAATTAGAAACGCCGAATGCCAACAGTTGTTACATAGCCTAACATCGAAGCCAAAAAGAACACATAACTGTCATGTATCTCGGACAAAAAAATGGATATCTGAGGATTTGTTCTCATGTATGCTTAAGAGAATAGAATCGTATTCCCACTTCTACATGCACGGATTCCGTTGCTTACGATTTAATAAATGAAAAGATTAGTAAAGTTTTTAACAGTTAAAACACTTATTTTATTTCCTCAGATGTACATTTCAGAAGCAATGCTTCCATCGTCAGTGAGATTTATAAAAGTTAACTGTGATTTGTACATCTTTACTTATATGATTAATGTGAAAGTAAGTTTGTTTGTTACAGCTTCACGCCTTAACTACAGAATTGATTTAAATTAAATTTGTTGCAGAGACAGTCTAGACTCTAGAGCAGTGGTTCCCAAACTTATTTTTCTCGTGGACCACTTTCAAAATTTTACTGGTTTCGGTGGACCCCCTGCTGCTACATTTCTACCACATTCTTAAAGTCACCAAAAAATAAAAATTGAGTCGCTTCTGAGATCTGTTCCTTTATTATGATAGGTAAAATAAAAACGAAAAATGGTACATTTTATAACACTTAATTTATTAAAAGAATAGAATTACAAGAAAAAATTAATAAGGTAATATAGGTTCAGGTGATTTGATGGAGTGTCAGCAAACGATCAATGTTTGGCTTTATTTTTGTGAGCAATAACCGCAAATCCCCCCGCTCTGTGATGTTTAATTTGCTTCTTTTTTTTTGTTAAGAGGTTTTCAACGGCACTAAAACTCCTTTCGCAAGGTATGACGAGGGAAAAGCTATTCAAAATTTCCTTGCGATTTCCCACAGTCCAGGGTACTTTTCGGGTATTTCTGCTTGCAGCCACAATGTTTGGTATCCTTTTCTAACTTTCACCTTCAGCTCCTCATTGGTGCTTAGCTCGAGCTGCTCCTCTTGTAATACAACATTGGCCACTTCCGTTTCATTAAATGGATTTGTGATCCATGGTGGTATATCCATCGTCAGCATATCTTCAAACCTGGTTTTGAAGTCATCATGCAGGGCACTTAAATGTTGATTGTAGGTATGGTTTTGGTTATCCTCGTCAGTACATTCTATTATTATAGGTATCACACCGCAGCCTTTGTCAGCACGCGGAAATAGAATTACGGCTTGTAAAGGAACCAACTAATAAACCGCTAAGACCAATTGGTGTACTCAGTATCGAATACTGATCATATTTGTGTAGGAAAAAATAAAAGTCGAAATCGCAAAATTGTCCATAAAAACGATAACTAACATTTCATCAAATCAATGAGTTCACGCGCTCCGTGTATTTGCGTATTTTTTGTCTGCGGCTTCATTGTTAAAACGTGACAAACTGGCATCGAAGCTCAAGCCCCGCTCTTCCGAAAAGGAAATTTGATAAAATAGTTACTTCAAAATCAATTTAAAATGATTGTGGAATTACTGTTTTATAAAATTAGTAGTTATTTGCATGAAAATTTACAAAATTAATTGCTGTGAAATATTGCTTATTCGGCCTTTTTAGAGAGGCAGTGCTTCTCTAGTGAAAAAAAAACAATTGAATAAAACGTGCTGTGTTTGTTTTCAAATCGAAAGAGGACAATCAAAATATCTGTAAGTTACTAAGTTACCTATCTATACGAGCAGCTGTGATTAAACGATTAGTACACGTAAATAAAATACTTAACTACTATATCAAAAAAAAGATAGGTACCTACTTGTTTTTCTCCGGCACTAGCAAACACTGATGATATAAATTTTCTCACACCTTTTTTCGAATTTCCGGAAACAAATGAATGAGTTCGCCTTTGGCATCAAGTATTTATAGTAAAGTAGATCAGGTTCATGTCTGAACAAGCACTAAGCATTGTCGGGAGGATAGCGCTTTGCAAGTCTGTACACGAAATTGTACGTAATATCGAATACGCAAGTTTGGACAAGTAACAGTCCTTTTTGAAATATTATCTGATTATAGTTAGGTACTTAAAACAATGTAGGTAGTAGGCCCTTATAAAAACTGCTTACATCTTTGCTCTTTACTATCAAAAGCAGATAAATTTTCGTGGACCCACATTAACATCTTATGGACCCCCATTTTTTGTTCACGCCTACGTGGACCCCCAGCAGTTCTCCCGTGGACCCCTGGGGGTCCACCTGGACCACTTTGGGAGTCACTGCTCTAGAGTCTGGAATAATCTGTAGGCTTTATTTCATCCATATATTACTGCGAGAACTGGAATGTAAACGGTAACTATCAACTAGGGCTTCATTAGGTATAGCATAACAGGCCATATTTCATCCTTATTTCCATGGGAACGGAAACGGAAACGGGAATGTTGATAGCACATCATCCGTTAGTAACATTAATCCAAATTTATAGTCAGAGCGTTTTTAAGAACATCACTTTAACTTTAAAATGGGGTCATTATAATTACCAATGATTTATAAACACCACACTAACTAGTAACAACTTTAAAATTAACTTGGTCAAAACGAATGTGAATAATACCAGCGGGTCAGCTAGTTTTTATAAAAAGGTACATTTAAACTAATTTAAGTTTTTATGCCTCCATGGAAAGGCGAATACGAAAATATGTGGGTGAAAAGAACAGCGAAATTTTCCGTGTAGACGGAATATCTTGTAATTTTTGGATGGGATTTTTCTTTTTGTTTTCTCATCGTACTAGGCTTAATGGTGGAAGGAAGTAGACACAAGATGTAAAATTCATACTTGATATATAGGGAAGATACTTGTAGTTATAAAATGCGGATGAAAAATTATGGGTGCAGATGAACATGAACATTATGCTGCAGATGCAAAATTATTGGTGCAGATCAACATGTTCATCTGCACCTATAATTTTTCATCCGCATCCTATAACACTTGGTGTCTTCTCTCTCTATCAGACAGGTATGAATTTTACGTCTTGTGTCTGCCTCCCTTTTTTCGTCTGCATTTGCAGATGCATGTAAATGCACCAGCAGCAGCAGCGTGCTGCACAACTACATCAAAATTTTCGGTATACGATTCGGTCTTATTTATCGGATTCTTCTTTTCGTTTCAGCAGCGTACTAGTACTAGCACATAAGCACTTGCCTGATGAATTTTTATACTTTCATTACTCAATTTCCCAACATTCGTAAATTCGTACGTATTTCCATCATTTTTTTTTTTAACTTTGCATACTTCAAAGGGTAACTTTATAATGTAAAAATGGAAAACTAAAACATTTCTTAAATCAATTCACCGGTGTTTCCTCACTGCAATATTTTAATGCTGTACTTTAAAACATTGCAGTAAGGAACCACCCCCTACCCAAAAAAAAGTCACCTTCCAACTCATGTTGGAATAATCGAAAGTGGCCCCTTTATATAAATATATATATTTTTATCTGTTTTGCAATAGCAAAATCATTTTGATTTTGGAACCCTGTCTATTGCTTCCTTATGTTGCATACCATTTCAAAAAAATTGTTCCGACTTTTTCCTATAAACAAAATAACAAAGGCACCCTGTAGATGTTACTAAAACAGAATCATAAACTCTATTCGTCGGTAGACGTCTCTGCCTGCCAACTATCAAAAACCACTAGATGGCATACGTTATGGCTTATGGTTTGAAAAACGTCAACGCAACAGTATTTTATTTTCTCTTTCACGCTCGATAGTTTGTGCCATCATAAGCGAAACAGCATTATACATCTTTCAATTTTCATTCAACTACATTCCATCTCCTTCTCCATACCACTTGAACTAATTCAACTATCGTCCATCATTTTTAGATAGTTTATAATTATGGCGACGTGCAGATTGTAGACAAAAGAATCGCTTTCGTTTTTCTCGCATCGAATTTAATTTAAATTTTCTCAGTTTAACCCACCTTTAATAACCTCATGCATCAATATAACTTCAACCAACAATCTGTATCTGTTTTAACTCAGTCATAGTAATTTTATTGCTGTGAAAAGCAACACAAAAAATATATATTAACGACCCTTGAGACAAGACATCTTTGCCCATTGCATTTTTTTTCTTATTTCTCTCTGTTTTCCGTGTTTTTTTGTGAATTCTAAGTGAAAAATTTTATAAAGTATCTCTATTTTGTGTGAAGTGAACTTCGAGAAATAAAATTAGATAAAAATTAAAGTCTTCTCTAAGAAAATAAAAATTAAATTCGTCTGAGTCGTCCGTGATAGCAAAATTCATATCTTGGTAAGAAAAATTAATAATTTGTCTTTACTGCTTCATCAAAAAGAAAGTGATTTTTAGGCCTCACTCTGTTTCTAGGGTAATTCCATTTGTGACATGGGATTTATGACAAGGATATAATTCACTCAACTCAATTTACCCGGCTGGGTGTATGCGCGTGTGTATGTGTTTGTGTGTGTCTGGCTGCTTCAATGGGGCCGGCAGAAACAACAACGACCCTGCTCCCCATTTGAATCAATAAAAGAAAAAAATCCCGAAACAATCGCATGTAAAAGTCTCATACTTTTTAGTTTTTTAGCGTTTACCACGCTACGTCTCTCTATGAATGTGAATGAATGGGGGTTGGAAATTATACACCATGAGGGTGGCTCTGGTGGAGCTGGGGATGCTTTATAAATGGGCTTCTATTGAACCCCACGGCTTGAACGATGGTCTGACACGCAGCCAACACGTAGCTTGTTAAGTTGGAGAGCAGGCAGGAACAAGAGGTGTTTTTTGTAAAGTAGCCAAGCAAGCAAACAAACAGCGGGCGGAAAAACCTACCTACGCACATTTTTTTGCAGAGTTTCGTGTTTTTATATTTTATAGATACTTTGCATGGTGCCTCTTATAGCATAAGGGTACGCCTCTCACTTCTGGCGCTGCCTGTAATCCATGGTCAAATTGGATAGGCACTCTTTATTTATCAATGCACGAGGCCTATACGTTTGTACGTTCGAATTTACTGGTATGTTCCTAAATGTAATTTGCACAATCTATAAGATTAGTTGTGAAGTGAATTGTCCTTGCTGTAAGGAAAAGGTACTCTATTCATTTAATTTACATCACCCAAAGTGTAGTTGTGTTCTTTGTGTTCTCATATGACTGCTAGCTTTGTTCTCAACACCAATAACAGTGACTTGGAATAAATTAATGTAAGTAGAAGATTATAATATCTAAATGTTTTATAAAAGTGAACCGTTTTGCCAAGTTTCTGATTGATAAGTTGGTTACTTTGTGTGGACACCAAAAAGGTCCAAGTAGAAATGGCATATCAAACACCTTCCTTTTTAAAATAAGAACCATTTGGTTCTAAATTGATGGGTATTTGGGAGCCTGCTGATTGAAAATGTTTTGTGGATAGCGTCAGCCATCATTCGGCGTAACTTCAGTTCTTCATCGGATGTTCTTTGAACCTTCTTCAATCTTCAATCAATCAATATATTGACGAAGGCCAGTCCTTCCAAACGTTTGCTTTGTGAGGCCTTGGTTCTTTTTAAGGTGGTCTTTACTAATAAAACCTAAGATCTCTTTCAACCCGAAAAAACACGATTATTTTTACTTTCAATTTTCACTTTGTTATCATTTTGGTAAATATTGAAGCTTGGGATACCTTACAGATCCGCAGTCTACGTTCATGTCGTTCTTAACTATTTTTTTTACTCGCTGGCAGCTATTGCGGAAGTGACGTAGAGCATCACAGCTTACCTTGTCTTTTTTGAGCTGTACTCAATTCTTCTTGGTCAGTTGGACAGAATATTTATGTTTGATTATCGAAGTTAAAGCCTGTAATTCAAAATAAAATAAATAAATAAATAAATAGGGTGGCGCATTTCTCACAACCATGTCTTGGAAAGGAATGAAGGGGACCTACAATTTTCCGCCGGTTCCGAAAGGCTAATATTATGGCTATGAATTTACTAACAGAGGACTTGCCAATTCCTCGCGAAAGGCGATACCCGGAAAAAAAAACATTAACAGCAGACATGCTAACCATCACGCCAAGTGTACCTGTGGTTTAACTCTCCAATATTCATACCGCTGTGGTATCGCTGACATTCTCGAGTCTCTATGGACAAAAATGCAGACAGAGTAGGTGAACAATATGACTCCTTTGTAATGTTTGCCTTTATCCAAATTCTTAAGCTAATGTCATGTGGATCAAGAATTCGAAAGCACTTTCACTTAAGTAACTCAATTTTTGTTTTGACCTTCACATTACTGTGTGTGACCCAACTTAAGAAAAAAGTGTGTCTACTTAACGTCTGAATCTTTAATGGGAGAATCTTTTACTTCTTTTTTTTTATTACCCTTTCAATAAGAATACGAAGAATCACTCAAAGAGTCAAAGATAGTAAAGTAGACGCGTGCAGATGTACGCTTAATAGGTAATTGAGAATGGGGAGATGCATACGATATTATTCAATGAGGACGTGCTTCGTTATAAGAATCGACATTTGGAATGAACTACGAGATGTGGGTACTTAATAAAAACAAATCAATAGAACTTTTTTCATCAAATCGGTTTAATTTTTACTTTTGGTGGGGCTAACGCCTTATTTATTTGCTTAAAATTGAATCTTAAACTTTTGGACGGACTTCGGAAGTTGAAATCGAAATAAAATGGATTGAATTGACTTCAATAAACATGTCGACTAAAGAATAGATTTGCAATAAAAAAAATGATAGAAAAGACGTAACGATTTCGTTGGTTAAGCACCGGTCACACAGGGCTGCTTGCTGGTCAATCTTTACTAGCGCTTTCGCAGCCCGTTCATACTACTGGCGTTTACTCATCAACTTCTACCAATAAGCAAATAAATAAAACTGTAAAAAAAATATTTCTAGTTTTTAAACCTATTAAAATATAAGCAGCAAATTTTGAAAGAAAAATGTACTTAATACTCCGCGTATGTGTATTTTTATTTGCGATAGGAACAAGTTTTGCAATCGTGCAGAAAAAAAATTTTGAGATAACAATTCAACATGACATTACGATGATAGAGAATACGAAAAAAGTGTATTCCGTCTGTATGTCTCTATGTTTGTCTGTCCGTATATAAAGCATGGACAGCCTGAACCGCTTACTTGCAGCCTGCAGAGGGGTCTTTGAAATTAAGTCTCTAGTTTTTTAAATAACGGTACCTGCCCTTTGCGAAAGGTTGCATATCAACATTTGAAAAATTTTAATTTTTGAAATTTTATAAAAAAACATTGATTTTTTAAAGTAGGTATGTAACTTCAAAACTGTGTCTTTGATTTTTTCACATTTTTTATCATAACTATGTACTTCTGGAAAGATCTTAAACTTTGCATACTATTTAAAAATAAAAATGTCGAGAGACTCTAAACGGGTTTATATTAGCAACTGCAAAAAAAGTCATTTTTATTTTCTCGCTAGACACTTCTGGAATATCTAATTTAATTTTTTTCAATATTTTTTGAGACTTTATTCAATTTACATAATCAATGTGTAGTTGGCCTGTACCACCAAATATACCCAGCCTTATTATGAGTTTCACGTGAACAGCTTTTCGCCAGGAACATTTTTATTCGGCCGGAATTTTAAAAGCTATTATGAGTTTTCCCTGAACAAAATACCAGACTTACAATTTTTCCGCTTTTGTTGTTCACTGTTCGCCTCACAAAAATAAGTGAAATAAATTGCTCTCAACGTTTTCACATTTCACGGGGAAAAATAGCTCATAATAAGGGAATTTTTTCCCCGAAACTTATAGTAAGGGAAAAGTGAAATGGTAATTTTTTCGAGGGGAATGCTGTTCACGTGAAACTTATAATAAGGCTGATTGAGTCCTTCCCCAAAATTATCGTAAGTGACATTTTAAACAAAATAAAGTTTACATTATAACTGTTTTACGACAAATTACAGCGAAAATATAAATTTTATCGTAAGCGAATGACTTTCGGTCCGATTGGTTTGAATGCTTATGATAAAAACAAAAAAGGACGTCTTCCTGAAACCTTGTACTCAGCCTCAAGACAGTGATATTGCACACAATTGCCAGCTCGTGAGACCCAGTCGCAGTCGTGTCCATTTTTTTTAGTACTAACCGATGATCGCAGCCAAAAATTTAACATGTGTGACCTGTTCTTTCATGCTGTAGAAGATAAGAAAAGAAAGAAGACAGGAATCAGTGATAATTATAAGAAGCCGGTGAATAAAAATGATGTCAAACACATCCCTATGAGCTTCGAAGGGGTGTATATTAATAAGAGACGCTATGATGACATTTTCTTCAGCGGAGTTTTCCCTCATTCATCCTACTTCAGTCTATGAATGATGTCGTCTCCAGAGGTTGTTTTACTATTGATTGTAGCACCCAAATGTAGAATGCTTTGCCAGACTCTGATTTTCCCTGGTATTACGATTCACAAAAATTCAAAAGCACCGGTGTCTCCTATTAGATCCTCTCCTAGTTTTACAGCATTATAAGGGTATTCAATTTTTCATATCCCCTTGATGTGCACGCTAATTATAAAAAAAATCTATTAATAGATTCCTTTAGTACTAGCTTAACTGGTATTTAAGGACTGTAATAATAGCAAAAGACTAGGCGCTTCTTTGGTGTACACCTTCTCTGACCTGGAATAGGCACACATAGAAAATATAAAAGGATTAGGTAGGTTAGGTTAGGTCGGATGGGGAATGCAGCAGCCGCAAGCGACAGCACCTCACTCAGATCTCAAGGAAGCATTTTGCTCCCCGGATAACAGAGGATGATGAGGTATAGGAGAGGGGTAACAGAGGAATGGGTTTGTGACTGGGTTATTAGGGGTTGGGAACCATTTGGGGCTCTGGATGAGGTAGCAAATGTTTTCCGAAACTATATTGGAACACCTTTAGTAAGCTTTTCCCTAATTCACAGTTCATTTAACAAGAAAGCCCGACTTATGTACGTATTATGTACTCCTTAAAAGTTTAATTTGTTTTTTGGTAAAAAAAAATTGTCGTTTTTTAAATATCAAATTGACAATTTTCAACCAATCAAAAAGATCGTAGGTCATTGTATAGCAAATATATTCAAGAACTAGGTGTGCCAGCGACTTCGTCCGCAAAAATTGGCATAACTTTTTTATTTATCAACCGATTGACATGAAATAAAAACTAAATGTTAAGTGAAGCTTACCACAATATATTACTGAAAATCCCATCTAGATAGGATAATCCGTTTCTGAGATTAGCGTGTACAAACAAACAAACTTACGTTTTTATTATATGTATAGATATAGATACTCAGTTTCAATTTGAAGTCGATCGGGTCAATTACTTTTTGAGTTATGATGTCAGTAATTTTGAAAAATGCCGTTTCGAGAAAAACAGGTTTAAAGTTTCAACTATCGCGGCTTATACCTACCTGTGAACGGTCGCTCTTTAGAACACTATCATTCAAAAAGTACCTATTCAAGACACAACCTTGCCGCCTCCACAGGACATTTTTGAAAGTACAATATTAGAATAAGCAAAAAATTGGTATAGAAGAAAAAGAAAATATGAGTAAAAAATATAATGTAATTTTCAAAAGTGTATAAAAAGTCAGTTTTTGTAATTTAGAATTAACTAGTTCAATCGCTAGTATCAAATATGAAGATCAAAACGCCATTTGATTATTTGATTTCAGATTAGAACAGCCGCACCGCCAAGTACCACTTTTATTTGATGTCTTTTCGGTTTGCCCGTATAAAGTTATTGAAAAAACCGTTAAAAAACAACCGAGAAATTAGAGGACAGACTTAATTTTTGACCGTTGCCCCACATCAGTTAGAATTTAATAAAATTTGTTTTGCAAAAGATTCAGTCATCACTTGTAGCTTTTTTAATTGTCTAAAAAACGAATGAAGAAATTAATAGATAGTTCTTTTGTTTGGCCGCAGATGACACATCAATCTCGGATGAGCTAAAAGCTAAGCGAATGCTCCAAAAATCATAAGATTTGAGGCTTTTTACTTTTTCGAAAAAAGTATTAACTCGCATTGGGCAATGTTAATCAAAAGAAAGTTATTAAATAATGAACGAGTTAAGGTTATTTTTGAGGCTGTAGAGAATAAATAGAAGAAGAAGAAGTCTAAATACGATGAAATTCATTTAAGAAGCTTTGACAGAAGCAAGCTCAAAAATATATTAACTATAGGAAGTTGAAGTCTTAAGGATCTCCAAAACCAAAGCGATTTTGAACTGGCGGCAGCTGTAGATTCAGCTATTAAAATTAAGTTATACAGCAACATATGAAAATACCCACACCAATGCAAATCGTCAAAAATTAGTAGCCGACGCAACGTGGCGGCATAAATGCTGATAACAGCGTTTCTGCCGCTGCTGCAACTGCAAACTAGCTTTGGTTCGTTAGTACCCTAAGTGATGATCGTTACAGAGCTTGAAAAGGAAACAAATTCAGTAAAATTAGTGGTGGTTGACCTTCTTATACAGAATCCGTGCTGATTTAAGGATATCTAAGACTTGCATTGGAAGGAAAGTATATCATATAATATGTTTGCGACTGACGGACGTCGATCTTGCCTATGCTTCGAAAAGTGAGTGATAATGGGGCTATGTTACGGGTATTTTGTATATTCGCATTCGCACGGTGTGTCATGCAATTAAGCGAGCGCATGCCTATTGTATGTAGTTAACACTTCAATCTATGGTCGTTGACTCGTTCCACAGAATCTATACCTAACAGACATGAATGTGTACACCACAACACCTGAAACACCTATGTATCCTAATGTTAGAATATCTATCATTGTTTGAACTCAATCATTGCCCATCTTACACTTGTTTCCTGACATCTTCGGACAGTCAAGTCTTACCAACAATAAAACAAACGCCAACAATTTATAAACAAGTCAAAGGTTTTTTTAACAGGTAAAATTCACTTACATACTTCAAAGAAGATGCCCTTTCCAAATGTCCTTCGTTTGAATAGGTCAACACGAGGGACTTTTTTGCTGCAGGTATTTCCTCTCTTTTCCGTCGTAAATTGTTAAATTGAAAAATAAATGAAAGACATACCAAAAACTTATCACAATAATGCAGGACTAATTCTTTTTTTTTTATCATTGTTGTGAGTGTGTGTGCCTGTGTTTTTTTGTTTTTTTTTTTTTGTTTTGTAAGAAATTACCCTCGTGTTTTGAATAATTCAAGCGATGACGATGATGGTGGTGTGGTTGCTTAAGTATGGTAATTTAACACCTGAATAGGAGGATAGGTACTAAAGTACAATAGGTAATAATTTTCGATGTTGTATGCGCGCGAGAGTATTCATAATTCGGAGAAATACCCGCACGATTGCGGCATTTTTTCAAGTTGTGCCATGCTGTGGATTCAGAAGTCTTATGGTTTATTTAACAGTGATTCACTTCAAGTTCCGTTTTGATTGATATCAAAGTGCAAGATAAATGACAATGACATGTCTATTGGGTTATCTTGGTATTTTTCATTTTAAAGAAGGTATGAAACTGGAGTACCTATCTTATGTAAGAATGTACACAGCTGAAGGGTCTAAATAGTAAAAAGACGTAAATAGAGAAATACAAAAAAGAGATAGGTACCTACCTATCAGTAAAAGATAAACAAAGTGAGCTTATGCGATTTGAATGGCATGAATAACAATGGCAAACATCCTAAACATTATTTTAACAATATTCTGGTTATATTTTTCAAATACAAGAAAATGTAGTAAAATATATAACTACTCCTACATAATATAATGGAAAATGGTACAATTCTAAGTTGGTGCTATGTTGCTAATGGGTATGGTAGGTGCAAGTTAATCATAAGTTTCCACAAACACAAACCTTATTGATTTTCTCGTACTGTATTGATGATATGTTTGTTGAAAACAACTGATTGGCTTCTTCAACAAGCGAAACAGATTTTTATGATCTCGTAAGCAAGGACTTATTAGATATTCTAAAAATGTTGAGAACACAGTACGAGTCGGACAATGCTCTCTTCTATATTAATATGTTAAGTAGAAGTGGAGGGAGCAGAGGAGAATGTATTAAATGAAATGCAATAGCCGATCTCTACTATAAGCTCTCTTTATTAAAAGTGTCATAAAATGTATGGGTTTTTGAGTGCACTTATTAATGAGTTTTTTTTGTAGTATTGTTTTGTTCATCTGTAAAAAATAAAGAAACTCTATGTGGTATTTTGTGAAAAGAAAATCTGGCAACCCTAAGCCTGCAGGAGCCCAACTTGAATACAGTTTTGAAGATTATTATTTCTACAAAAAATTAAGTCTAAAATTAGGTCTCTACCATCAGTATTGACAGAGAAATTGAATTTAACACAGGTCAGGGTACACCAAAGTTAGCCCTTTTTTAAATTGTCAAAGTTGAGAAACGGACTTTACTGTAGAACAATTTTTTTCTTAGAATATGACCAAGAACCACATCCTAAAGTATGTAACTGGAATTACGGAACACCCTGTATAACATAAGTAAATTTTTTTTGTAATAGTAGGTGTGAGCCTTTTGACATTTTTTTTAAATGATTTCGGTATGCAACATGTTGGCAAGCAAATGTTTTCTTGACTTCTGGTGCTGCATATTTTGAAATATTTCTAGGATGCCTGAAGGTTTCGTAGGCATTGCTTGTTTTTGTTCCTCTATCATTGGTTTTATGAAGTTCTGTCCGTGGTATAAATTTAAAGAGTTATGAAGCCGGGTTACTCCTGTTGTTGTTGTGTGAGTATTTCTGTAACTGAGAAGAAACCGGTCTATAAATTTCTGAATACCTTTTTCTGTTGGACTTAGAATCGTTTCTCTTTTAAGAGTCATCTTTGCCGTACAGACAGCATTTTCTGCAGTCGCATTAGATTCTAGGTGATAAGGAGGTAAGTGAACCAACAGTGTTTTTTGTTTTGCAGAACTTACTAAACAGGTCCAAGCTGTGAGCCGTTGCCTGTTACAATTTTATCCACAATTCCAAAGGTCACAAACTTTGATCTAAATTCTAAACCAATAAGTAATCGTCAATGCATCCGTGTTTATGAATATATCAACTTCCATCTTCTTTGAATACGCGTATATCAAAATCAAGATATTTGTCCTGAGATGAAAAATTTACAAGTGAACTCGCACAAATGGTTTCTGAGCCCTTTTCCAATGAAGAAACACATTCGGAGATTTGCTAACTCTCTCTGTTAATGCACATGCCGCACAAGATTTAATACGCTCCTCAATGTCCCTGTTTATTTTTGGCTACCATACGTAAATCTCGCACGTGACCCTCATGTAAAATCTCCAATAGCACATAAAGGAGGCTAAGGTATGGAATGTAAAAGTCTATTTGGTCTGAGCATTGATTTTATTATGAAATGATAAAACAAAGCAAGAAAAGAAACTTTTACAATGATGCTGAAGTGAATGGATCGTTTGGGTTATGTATGTGTCTGCCAATTATCATCGGTTTCAAGAAAAGAAAGTTTTTCGGTTTCAGCGATGTAATTGTCATTCATATGTGGCTTTGTTCCAAAATGCCTGATCAAAAATGTTTTGATACTTTTTTTTGCTAAAACGGATAGATCTTAAGGGGCTATACCAGTGTAACAAAAAGATTTTTTTGTAAATTAGATTTACAGTGTATGATCAGTGTAAGCCATGAAAAATTAGGCGATTTTCAGGAATTTTTTTTTTGGAGAAAGTACTCGATAGAGTGTTTGGAAGTCTTTTGGACATAATAAAGTTTATTTAAACCTTAGTTTCAATTTTTATTTTACAAAAACATTGAAAAATAACGTATATATGTGCTGTTTGGAGGTGGCAAGAAAATTCCCTAACTGTTGACATGATTCCGCCAAAGTAGTAGGTAAAACAATAAGTTCAAAAAGGTTATTAAAGTTAAAAGTATTTCCTATACAATGACCTACGATTTTTGAAAAATATCAAAAACTAGCTAAAATGCGTAATTCTGAAAAAAAAAATTATTTTTTGGGGTAAAAAACTGTCGTTTCTTAAATGCCAAATTGACAATTTTCACCAATCAGAAAGATCGGATGTCCATTGTATAGCAAATATATTCAAGAATACTCAGTTCCAATTTGAAGTCGATGGATCAATTTCTCTTTGAGTTACGATGTCAGAAATTTTGAAGAATTCCGTTTCGAGAAAAACGCATTTAAAGTTTCAACTATCGCGGGCTATACCTGATTTGACTTTGCCGCTTTCACAGTTCACAGGATATCTTTAAAAGTACAAACTATAAAAAAAAAAAAAAAATCGATTTTTTTAAGTGTCATATTGCTCCTTAATTTCCTTTTTCCCATGTGGTTAAAACCAGAGAGTAATTTGAAAAGTTTATTAAAGTGATGTCTAGCATGAGAACGAAAAAACGATTTACCGACGAAGGTTTTAAGAGCTTTTCAGAGCACGCAAGCACCTTTTTCGTACACCAGATCAATTTAATGAACAACTATTAAAATCCTTAATGTGCCAATGTTTTGAAGTCATTCAATTCTAAGCGGTATACTAGATTCTATTATGGTTTCAAGATCGAAATTAAATGGGCAAGAGACAAAAGTACGTTAGTGCTAAAAGTTTCGGTCAAGAGAACATTGATGAAAACATGGAAGAACCGAGGAGGGTGGTAGATGAAAAGGAACCTTGAGGAAAAGCAGTATTTATTCAATGAATATCAGACTCAACCTCTTGAATTGAAAAGAAAATTTTTTCATCCATGGAGTAAGAGAAACAACACACAATTTATACAGAGAAGCTTGGTAGTCTTCAGGTAATTAATTAATTTGAAACTTTCGAAAAAACTAGCACAGTGTTACACCTTGTTTATTGGTGGTAAAAGTGTTATTGGAAGCGCTTAGAAGATGAAAGTGCTAAGGCTCATTCCAGCGAAACCGACACCGTACGCTTAAAAAATAAATAACTTAATTTATAATTAAATCCATATCTAGAGAATAGAGCATTATACATTCTTATGAAATGAAATTATTACTTAAGTAATATTTAAATAATTCATTAAAAAGCTGATTTAAAGTAAATGCAAAAAAAAAACTTTGTACACTTGTATGGCCAAATATTAATCGTCCCACCCGTCACAAAAGTACTGTCCCACCCGTCACAAGCATTGAGAAGCATATTATTTTTGTTTTGACGAGATATTTGCGTAAATTATACTAATACTTAACCCTTTGTAGCGCAACCTCGTATAATTTATAAATTCGACAATTTTATGGTAGTTTTCAAAAAATAAAAATATACTTATTTTTTATTTCACTGTTTATTCATTAGAAAAGTATAGAAATGAAAAAAAAAACGGGAAAGTGACAGTTGTGTGTTATAGACACAAACTGCTCCTTTAAGATGTATGAAAGGTCTTATAACAATTATTATGTTTATTGTAGCATAACGGTACACCACATTTCTCACACATGGTTTGTGTTACCCCAGTACATTTAGATTTCCAATGTTCAGCCACTTCAAAAATTAACAGCCAACGAACTTCGAACCAAATTTGATACAAGTAACGGCATCTAGCTTGAACAAAAGACACTAAATATGTGTGAAACTGTTTGTTACCGTTGTGCCGCAGTAATTTAAATTGGAATGAAACGGCAACTTGAAATTTTTTGAGGAGTTTTTTTGTTTGTTACAGTTATGTCACATGGCGCTACAGAGGGTTAATCTATACAATATCAGGAACCATAAAAATTGGGTTCTTTTACAAAAGTTTCATAGTTTCTTGCCTATTGCGAATGGTGTAAGTCAACTCGCAAAGGAGAGGTAGTTTGATGTCCCACCCACACTTTTTATACCATCAATTTCTCATAATAAGGGTAGGCAAAAAATGAGTGGAAATGTCCCACCCGTCTCAATGGAATGACCCCTAAGTGGCATTTTAAAAAATTTGAGTAAAATGCCTTCAAAGCTTATTACATGCATGCACTTTGTATGCATATAGCACTTTTAGGTTGAATAACCTTTCTAGACAAGATAGAGAAACACGGATGAGACAAAAATTTAAGTTTTAATATGGAAACTTTATCTCAAAGAAAAACAAAAAATTAAAAAAAAAAAATGTCATTTAGCACCTTCATCTTCTAAGCGCTTCATTTGGCAAAGTCATGGAGATGTTTTTCAACAAGTTGGTCTAGCATATAAGGTTATTTTAAGGTCTAAGTATGTGTTTCTTTGCGTCGATTTGTTATCACCAAATAAAAGATTTCTCCGTAATAGGGTGTCTATAGGTTTGCCATGGGTAAAGAGAACCTGAACAACTTAACTTTTGCAGCTTAGGGTGTTTTAAAACCTGATTTTGTGTTTTCCACTGTTATATTTTGTTGGAAAACTTTAAACAAGGAGGGCAAGGCTTCGAGCAAATAAGAAGAGTTCAACTTGTACTCAAAACATTCGAACAATAAGGATTCGATTGCTTTTTGGGTATCCAGATGATAGGCTACTGTGGTCTTTTTTTTTAAATTGGCTTGATTGCATGTTTTTTAAGATAACTGTGATTAAAAGCACATGTTTGTATAGCTTATCAACCGAGCTAGATCTTTTTAGTTCCTTGGGCGCTGTCTATTATGCATTTTTTTATCAGCAAAGTTGAAGCAAGCTTGAAAGTAGAGAGCCGGGCAATTGTAATTTGTAACGTAACCTTCTCGGTCAACAATTGTGAGACAGGTGGAAAAATTTGAGCTGTTAGGACAAGTAAGTGATGTGAAAAATCAAATTTATATACGCTCATAAATAACTGACAGTATGCTTTTGTAGCCCCTAGTCATTGAATAATTACATATAGAAGCTGACAACCGACCAACACGACTTTCTCAAACACAGCATAAGAACCTTGTTACCTAGCAACAGTTACCTGGTTTATTAGCCGTGTCTTATTGGGAGTTTTATAGTCATTTTCACTAATACGCTCAATGAAACACTGTACTCACTAATGCAACTTTATTCCATATACTCCATTAAGCAGCCATCCCTGTTGTTCACTTCTGAACACTGACTTATTTTTGTTCACTTTCGTTGTTCACTAATCGTTGTTGTTTTCCCATGTGCTATGTTTTGCAAACTTGAGTATAGATTCCCAATAAAACACGGCTATTATTATTTATATTTTGTCTCTGCTTTGCTAATTTCATACACCAACCATTTTCAAATAAAGGAAATTTGGCAGTTTAGATTTTCAAATATGTTCCCAAAAGGGATTTATTTTTAAAAATTATATCAAAAATCGAAAACAATCTCTGATTTTGCAAACAATAGGCGCGTTTTATCGAAATTCTATGTGAAGTTATTTTCATTTCAGTAAAACATCGCTCATGGAAAAACAACAACTCCTTATGTCAATAGCCTAAATGAACATAAATATCGCAGTTAGCTAACTGCACAACAGGGATGGTTGGTTAAATTTCTTTTTTTGGCACCCAGAGGTTGGCAGTCTTTGGGTTGTGTTCGTTCATATTTTCTGATTTTCGACAACAGATTGAATAAGTCTGTTTCTTTACTTTTTGTGCACAGAAATTTTTTTTTTTAAGGAATGGTTGTAAAATTTTTTCAGAAACTCTCTGAAAGAGCGTATTTGTCTTAAAAGTAAAGAAACGCCTTGAACAAAACATTCGCAGCAACGCAACGCTTGGAAAAACGTCTGTTTGACAGTTGTGGTATTTGTTTTGGCTGTGCACGATTTCTGTCCACAGAAATTTTGGTGGCGGAAATTCGCATGGTGGGGAAATTTTTTTATTCTCTCGAGAGCACTCTCTTTTTTGTGCACTGCTACGAAAAATTGGAACGGGATTAGACTGACTTTCTGCCGAATTTCGGTGCATTTCGTGCGAATTTTCAGTAAAGAAACACACCTAATAGCTAATAGAAGAGTCAGATGGTGACTTGGTGGGGACATAAATAGACACGCAGTTACTAACACACACACACACGCACACACAAGGAAAGTTTCGCAATCGGTCAGAAAAAAGAACATCAGACAGAACACATAAGAACATCAGAACCAAGGCAACCAAAAACTTGAGTCACAAAATGAATCTAATTGAACACAGCCATTGCGAAAAAAAATAAAGTGACATTTGTTTTGTTTACATCGAAAGTAAAAAGTTGAAATGCGGCAAATAAATTGAGAATCGAGAATTAAATAGAGAAAAATAGAAATGGAAAATAAAAGGTATGCATTTATATCCTTCTGAATGCAAATTTTTAATGGTTCTTATCCTTAGAACAAGTGCAAAGGGTACCAACTTTGAAAGTGAAAATTGAAAGTGACGTGCTAAATGAATATAAACCAAAAAATCGTTTTATTCTAAATGAACATAACTGAATATAGAAAATTCCCAATAAAACGCGGCTAATATTGTTTAAATCCGTTGTTTTCGGATTAATTTTGATTAAAATGGGGTTTTGTAATTTGAAAGATTGTGAAGTACCCATATACGAGGTGTAGCAATTTGAAACCCGGAATCGACTGGATATCTCCCGAGCTAACAACAACGTTGCTGTCTCGTTCGAAAGAGGGACTCTCCTCTAATACCAGTTAAATTTTGAAAGCGGTAGCACGTTTAGTTTGTGTTTCACGCGTTTTTTTTTTTTTTGTAAATCAAGGTTTTTTCTACGCGTCGCGAAAATGAGTGACGTAATTAAGAAGCAACGCGCGGTTATCGAATTTTTGGTTAAAAGAAACGAAATATCCGCGGAAATCTGTCGTATGCTTAAAGAAGTGTATGGAGATGATTCTCTGTCGAAAACTGCCTTGTTTGAGTGGGCAAAGCGGTTCAGGAAAGGGCCTGTTTGCGATAGAGGACGATCCGAGGTCTGGCGCGGCCGTCACCCCCACCAATGTCGATCGTATCCGCACGTGGTAACATCAGACCGTCGCTTCGGTTAGCACTCCGGGAGTTGTCCTACGCGTTAAATATCAATAAAGAAACGATTAGGCAGATTTTACACGATGAGCTAGACATGAGAAAGATTTGTGCCAAGATGGTCCCGAAAATGATCACGTTGTAGTGACCTTTTATCGAAAATTGAGACGGATGGGAAGGACGGGTGAGGGGACTCACCATGGCGGTGTACTGGAAGCGAAAGAAGCTGCGACGCATGCGCTGAACACCTTAACTGCAGACGACTTTCAAGTGTGCTTCGAGGGGTGGGAGCGGAGGTGGAAGCGGTGCGTGGAACTCCAAGGAGACTACTGTGAAGGATTATGATCGAAATTTCGCCGAAAATTAATTTAGTTGCCCCTCAGATGTCAGAGCTCGATTTCGGGTTTCAAATTGCCATACCTCGTGTATATGTAAACTACATAATAACATACAATTACCCAATAATTAACTTGGATACGGCGGTACAACTTAATTTCCTTGAATTTATAACTTTTAAGACGGTAAAAGTCCAATCGTCTATCTTCATTTAGGTCCCTATTATGAGTAGCGAATCGAATGTTCGATTGGAAGCGAATGTTTTTGCTAGCTTCTTTTATAGCGGTACTATAAGTTGTAGAAACAAAAACTTTGTAGAAACCTTTTTTTTCGACGTTTAAGGTATGTCAGATAAAAGAATGGACGAAGTTAAATGATAATAATCCAATAAATGAGTTTCTCTAAAACATTCGCTTCCAGTCGAACGTTCGATTCGCTACTCATAATAGGGACCTTAATGTCAGAAAAACAGCATGGTCTTGAAAAAGCAGTCTTGGCGCCCAAAGAAATAAACATCAGATAAATTCCTTAAAAAGTACAAGTTCTTTTCATGAATTGAAATCATGAAAATGAAACCTCTTTTCGGAAGACCCTTTTCGCGATTCTTTAGTTCGTCTTTGAGTGACTAAGTTTGTTGTTTTGCTAATAAGATATTCAAACCCAATTTCTGAATCTCTGATTAGTGAAACGCCTACTCCTAAATATTCGTTCATACATTTATGCAAAACATGAAATTCTTCCGCGCAAAAGTGTGACATATTTCTTTATATTAAGTAACTATATACAGTAACCACAAAAACATTCCACGATAAAGCTGTCTACAATATTTTAACCTTAACCTTTATTATTTTCCGAATTCTATGCTCATACGAATCAAAACAATTAAATGTTTCTTGATCTTGTTGTGTTGAAAAAGTTGATGTTTTGGCATTGTTCACAATCTGGTTTTTTGTTATAAAGTTGTTGCTTTCGATTAATCTTGTTTATTGTAAGCCACATTTTTTGCACACTAGTAATACGAACTTAGTAATTCAATCTTAATTTTTACTATCAAAACAATATTTGAACTACGTCAATACCTACTTTCAATAAAAAAAATATGAGAAAGTAAACAAATTTCAACTGCGTTGTTTTTCATTGATAAAATCTAACACCGCGCATTACGTTGAAATAACAGAAGCACATGGCGCCAAAAGCGCTACGCAAATATTGTATTTCATCATACCATCCATCGATCGCACATTGTTGGAATGGAACACAACAAACACATAAAACAACATTCTTTCAAGAGTTTTGGGTGTGTGGGTAGACATTCATAAATAGCTTGACGGCAGAAATGCTTTAAATTTGAACTGTTTTGTTCAAAGGAATTAAAACGAATTTATTCATTTGCACAAATCTTTTTTGACTACAAAGTAGCTGTACTAATTTCTATTATTTGTGCTAAAAGACTTTCATGATTAGGTTGTTCTCCAACAAGTAAATTCTTTTCATGGGGATGTTGTACGATTCATTGTGCGATCAGGCTTATTCCCGCATTTGAATTTATATTTTCCTTTTATAGAGCAAGGACCAGCTTAAAAACAACACAAGCATTTATCTTTCTTACAGAGCTCTTCGAAATATGTATGGAAGATTTAATGCGGGCAAACATGAGGTAGGTAGCTAGAGGTAAAAAAAAAGACCAATGAATTTATTTGTGTTTCCAATTTAAGACTTGTTTATGGCTATTTTAAATCAGTGTACCTACAAATGACATTAAGTGAGACATCTTAATGAAGGTGGGACAAAAATGGCATTTAAATAGGATCTGTGTCTATAGTAGGCGTTGGTTTGTGGATTGTGGTGAATCTCTTGCCAATTGTGTTTGGGATTATTCGTTCTAATAGGGGCAATGACTTAAAGTTGAATCTGAATGAGATTGAAGTGGACTAAGTGTTTTCATTTACAGCCCGATTCTGCCCAAAAGTCACAAGTCACAGCATTGTAACCTGCTAAGAACCCATCACAATTTAAGTATTGAGAGGAAAGTTATGGCTCGACTGGAACGTTGTGAGTTGTGTGGTATCAGTGATGTCGGGCAGTCTAATAGTTAAAAATATTTAATTTCAATTTTGATAGATAGTTGGGTATGATGTTCTTGGCCTTCTTTAAACGCCACTACCATAATCCTGCCTTTAATTAATTTATTTCCTCGAAGGCCTTTGGCTTCTCCACTAGACTTGTGTATGAACTAAGGGTAAGGGTGTTATTTTCGTATTTTCGCATCAAATTGCAAATCGTTTAGGTGTAGAAATGTGATTAACACCAACGGCTTCAATTAATTTGCGACGTGCAATTAATTTCAGAATATTCAAGAAATGAGGAATATGAAAGACCGAGTTACTTCCATGGAGTAAAGCTGCTCGCTCACTCAAAGATAGTATGTTTTTAAATAGCTAGCAATTTTTTTTTTCTTAATTAAATTATAACATACTGGCGCTATAATAAATTTTAAGTTGTGTGGGTATGTGCTTCGGTTGATTAAGTCGACTTTCCCACCCCACAAAAGAGTAAACGGCACAAATTCGAGTTAAGGGAGGTTATTGGCATGGTTGACTGGTGGCTTGTATTGTGGTGGCGTTTCGAAGTATAACACCAGCATGAACGCAATTCCATTTCGACTCGCATCACGTAAATGGGTTATCCGTGCCATGGCCGCATCAGTTTTACTCACACTGTTTTGTGCTATCGAAAACCACAAATTAATCGGTTTGCGGTAATTAGTTATGCCATACGTTATAGGTTCTCCGAGAGCAGTTGTTGTGTTTGTGTCAAACCAAAAATTAGACTAATTAAAATTTATTACTGCCGTTAAAGAAGATGTATTATGGACGAGGAAAGAGTTCATAAATATTAGCTGCACCCATATCTTTTTATTGAACGTTATCTTTTATAGAGAATTGTAGAAAGGCCATTCTCTGCAGTTGAAAAGTCATTGTTGTGTTTGGTGGAATCAATTTAGAAAGGAATTTCAAGTGACTGATGATAAAGATTGTACAATTTCTACTCCAATAAGTAAACTTGAAACTTCCGGAGGCATCATAACACATTTATATTAAAAAAAAAAAAAACACCAGAATATCTGCTGAGTATATGATAGAGTATAGTGCTTTTGAGCATTATTGTGCTTGACAGGATGCTTACTCTTCATGGGCTACTCATGACTCATTTGGAACGATTTAGCGAGAATTTTTGCAGACCCTAGAACGATTTTCCTCTCTCAAGCTGTTTCCCACAATTCTTTATTTAAAAAAATCGCATCACAGTCAGTCGTCATGTCGAAATCCTTAATTATCGCTAAAGTCTTCTCGTCGTATTTTGGTCACCATCAACTTCGTCGTTTTAGAAGGTTAGGCTAAGTTTAAATGGCTGTCAGGAGACCAACTGACACACTCAGACTAGTTTTAAGTTCTTGTAAAGTATGAGGGAGTATCTCAAATTAGCTAAACCAATTGAGCTTTTGATAAAGCCATAGAAATGAAGGGTATCGGCGTTGATCAGATCGCTTGGGCCATCGAAGAAGTAATCTCCTAGATGCAGTTTTCTTTTGAGGAAGAGTGCAAGACATGAACAGAGGAGGTGTGTGATAGTGTGGAAGAAGCGGTGTGGCTCTCGTCTTCTTAGTGCCAAGTAGTCCGCACACTCCCTGAAAGATGTTTTACTCGAAGTTCTTTCCTTGGTCGAAATGGAGTTCCATAGGTACGCCGAATTCTGCTCACGCAATTAAACACAATGGTGGGCCTTTTTTGGTCTTGAATTGCGTTAATAACGACGTTGTGGTTCAGCCACTCTAATAGCATGGCACAAAATATCTTACGTATATTAATTCCTCTAAAGCTGGCACCATTGACACTCTAGGTATGGACTGCTAATTTCGAAGGGTTTATTTTACCCAAGCGCCTTTGGTTTGGTTGTCATTTACTTACTTCATATCTTTGAAAATGCATGAAAAAACAACAACAGCAATTTTTTTCGGCACCCCATCTGTTGTTCGTTATTCTAAACAGTCAATTTAAATTTGTATGGGAATTGAAATAGTTCTTCTCCGTTAAAATCAAAATCAGTGTCGACTGAAATTTTGCAACGCTTGTATAAAAATGTCATTTCACTAGCAGTCCATATCTGATATTTCAATGGTTGGTACATTTTCGCACAAAACTTTTTCCAATCTTTTCATGCTTAACAAATGATGCCCAAACCTAATTCTTAACTTCCTTTAGATTGCGACGAAATTCTTAATCATCGTCTAAGTTGAATGGAGTATTCCGCTTGACAGCAGATTTATGTCGTCTTCGTCTTTAAGCATTCGGCAGATGTGGCCTTTTCCGACCTTGAGTAGCGGCTTCAATTCTTCAACTTTGTTCTTAATATCGGTCTTTGAACCCTTAAAACGATATTTGCCTCCAATGCATGATCTTTTTACCTTTTGTTAAAATTTTTGTCGCTTTCCTACTATGTTCTGTTTTTCTTTTTCGTGAAAATATGTTGTGCCTTTGTGTTGAAGAGCCTTTGTTTGAAAAGCTAATAAGCAGCTTCAATTTACATTTTACTTTTTTCTGTCTGCATTTTTCGTCTTTTTAGGCTTCTTTTGGCAGAGTTGAACCCGAAGCCTGAGAGGCTGCGTTGTTAATCAGGCTTGTTGGCACTATTGCCATTGTTATTGACAGTTGTTTGTAAAAGGCAGAAGCTATCTCTTGCGATTGTTACTTTCAGATTTAGTAGTTAATAGGATAACCTCATACGTGCCTCCGAAAGCTCGGACACTGAGAATATTGGAGGCGTGTATTGCGTTTATTGTTTTGGAGATCAGCTGTTGGCAGGTGCGGAAACAGTGTGGTTAGATGCCTTACATCAGAACAAATTGTTGCAATTCGGTTACATGTAAAAATTGTATTGTAGTGCAGAGTACAACTACAATTATTATACAAGTGTGTTTCTGTACTCGGTGATAGCTTTCCTTTTCCTTTGCGTTAAAATCTTTGGGGACGTGTAGAAGTTTGTTTACTTCTATTGGGATATGAACGGATATAAGTTATGTGCGTTACTGGCGTAACTCAGCAATTCATATTAGCATTGAAACTAATCAACGCTGAGGAAAAGTAAGTAATGCCTGAACTCAATGCCGCTTTAGCTTCGATTTCGCCTGGCATTTATGAGTTCAATCATAGAAAATCCTATACATCCTATCACAATGCCGCATCCACTTCGATGTTTCGTTGGCTCGTTTCCGTGAAAACGTTATGTGACTCCAACTCAAAGCAAGTTTTGCTCGTTTCGACAGTAAAAACAAAGAAAAATCATTATGTCAATTCAAAGCGAACATAAAGAGCTCGCACGTAACGGGATCGAAGCGGAAGCCATTTGATTCAGGCATAAAGTATGCTGATAAAACAATTGGCTGATTCCGCAATCTAACGCGCGGAGTCGTTAACTCAGCTCTTACGTAATGGACAGTGGGTATGCTCATGTCGGGAAATGTGCTGGATTTGCTCTTATTGAGGATGTAAATTCGAGCCTTCTTCAGGAAAAACTGGTTAACTTTAATAAGAAGGAACAGAACCAGAGCTTTCTAAAAACTACTGATGACAGGCCATCTTTTGAAACTGCGCTGTTTTTGGACTGACCCTATGGCTAGATATTTCAAGACAGAATTTTAATTTTTGCTCAGTAGAACTTAGTTCTCTTTGTGGATTGACATACTCAAAAGTCTACTATACTCATGAGGTACATTTATGATGATGAGATTTATGTAGAGGAAACACCTGAAGTCAATAGCAGAAAAGGAGGCCCATGAGAATGCTCTGAAATTTGTTCAGAACTCCAGGTGGTTCAGAGAGACTTTGAAAATCCGAAATCCCAATAGCCTTCAGTCACCAACCATCCTTCCTTTTTTCATCCTATCCTACGTTATCGGGTTGAGCACAATGGAAAATATGAGATCAGAGTGGGTTGCTGCTGCTTTGAGCGACACCCTCTTTCCAAACCAACCTTATTTCTCCGCTAAAGCGATACACTACAACGATGGTGGGTTACAATCTACGTGTTACAAACTTCGTATATAAAGAGTCACGGCCTACGGAGTGTTACCAATTTTGGATATTGATTGTTCAAAGAAAAACTATCATATCCACAAAAATTAAACGAAGAAAGGTTCTTGCTGTGTGAGCGGGATTCAGGTTGCACCCATTAATTTCAGAAGTCATCGTTGGTGGTATATGCCGTATCTCAATAATTTATTACCAATAAATCATTTATGCAAAGTAGGTATCACATTCGTCTATTTTAGTCGTGCCAAGTGCCATTTATAACATCAGTAATTCTATCACTTGGTCCAAATCCCTTTGCGTGTCAAAACGAAGAAATCACCACAACTATAGTCATGAAAATATCAAATTACAAACAAATTGGGAGCACACTGCTAATACCCAATCACCGTTTGCATTTCCCATTCAAAAACAAAACCTCAAATCAATTGCGAAATGTCGCAAACTGCTGACGTAACTGCAATCGCATGCACACACACTGGCTTTGCTTTGCTATGCTTTGTGCGGACAAGCAATGAACCCCGCGTGACATCGATTCAAAAAGGAAAACCAAAAATTTCTCAACTTCCATTTAAACGTTTTCCATTTAAAGAGACTCGATAGGAGCAACTCAAGCGATTTCTAGCAAATATTAATTACAAAAAAATGGCTCTCCCCATGCGCTTTCTTATTGTCTACTCTATAATCCACTTGACTGCAGTGCCACCGCTTAAAAGTTCAGATTACAGCCGTCGAAGCAGGCAACCGACCTCTCAGCAATGACACAAGTGCTACTGCTACTTACTACTACTACATTTGTAGATTGAATATAGTGCACTGTTCCTGGAGCTGCTGCTGCACATCATCGTTTAGTTGGGTGGAGTAAATCTTTAGAAAATCTTTTCATTGTTCACGAAAGAGATGGGAATCTTTTAATCCGCCAGTCATTGACAGTTTTTTTATGTGTTTATTCATATACCTTTTATAACTATTGTGTGGTTGAGTTGAGCTGAGTAGGAGGCTTTTATCTGGGATTTTTGTCCTACATTTTGAGCAAAGTGGAGAAGGGTCAGCGGTCTATCAGCCACGGGGCACAACCGCACAGCTATAGAGATTATTTGAACTGTGTTATCAAAAGGAAAATGAAACTTAGCAAAAGAGTCGGAACGATGCGGAATACAAATTGTTTGTACACAACTTATGGGTTTGAGCATGGATTTGTCCTAAGATAAGCATGGCTTGGCCTTAAAGGTTAATTAGCCAAGTGTTTTCTGTTTTAGTTTTTTTTACGGAAAGTAAAAATGTCTTCTTTATTTTTTGTATACATATATACACAGTTGGTATTTGGAAACAAAAAAAAAAAAAAAACAGTAAGCCACTCATATTTGATGTTGAAATTCATCTGTTTGGTGTCGTTATACTGTGTAATTTGAGTTCCGGGTATACTTTCAATCTTATTGCCAAGACCAATTTCATAAACAGCCCCTAAAATTTTTCATGATTTCATGAATTTCAAGTTGTGAGAACTTAAATAAATAATAATATCAAAGTCCAATTGATACCAACATATGGAATATCTTTGATTGAACTGTCATCGATTGGCAAATTGATGGTGTTGCGAGTATTCAAACAAACGATTTTTCCTGTTCCTATTTTATTTAGTAAGAAATACGTCTGTCAATAAAAAAAATTAACTACATAAACATGTATGTATGACATGAAAGAAGGCGTCAATTTTCAAACAGAAGTTCTTTCGTGTTCACTTGTGACAGTCCTGCATGGTTCACATGGAATAATCACACAGAGAATTTTTCACGCTCGTCTTTGACTGATGTCACGTAGCAAAGACACAAACAGCACAGAATTAATTTATTTGCTAATTTGCTTTATAAATAGAAATATTTTCGCCGAATTTACGCATGTCGGTGTGAATAGCTTGTGAACAATCGAACAAGCAGGAGAAGAAGTAACACAAGTTGTCATAAAATCACGTTCCCGAGTCTCAACATTTTAACCGTCCGCATCGTTTACTACATATACTGGTACTTATATAGCTACAACTTAAATATATATGTATGTATGTCCTGTCTATACATAAAATTTTTATTGATTTTATTTGGCCCTGTACTTCAAAACATTTTGGGAATGAATCAATGGCAAAGATGAAACGATATCTCTTTTTTATGTAACCGAGGAATGTGAAAAGTGTTTTTTAGAAATATAGAACTAATGAAGCATCAATAACTTGTATAAACTGCTTCAAAATTATCTTTATTTGAAAGACATTCTTTGTCATTTTTATTCGAATATAATTTCTGGCATATGGCCAATGCGGTTGTTCGGATAAATTTCAATCTTGAGGGCAAATTTTCGAACGAATTCGTCGCTTGCCCGGTGGTCGAGCGGGTTCAATTCTAGCTTAACGAAATGCCACATCAAATTTAAAATAACTCACAAAGTAGAAAAAATGACTGTCAATGAAAACAGTGCTGCCAATTTAAATTCTGGTCCTCTAAGAAAAACACCCTTCAGAATCATCTTATAAAATATATTTTTAAAATTGACTGAGTCTTCAATGTCAAATACAAATTATTCATTAAGTTTAATAACAAAATTTCCTTTGAGGAGTGTTCGCAGCTGAGTCAGTTTAAAAAAGTGACCCAAAAGATAAGTTCAGTTACTGAATTTGAGTTCAGTACATCAGAAACGTCTAGGAATGTGTTATTTAATACAATTTTTTTTTTTTTTATGATTTGCCGTAAACGTATTTAGATTTTTCCCAAAGCGTTTTTCATTTCATTGAAAAAAAGAAAACTAATAAAAGAATTTATTATTTTCTTACGGAGTGTTGATTTTTAAAATCAAAATGAAAAGTTCAAGTGACCTTCACTCCTTATGCGTTTCGCCCAGGTACAAACAGTAGGCTCATCAGTTAGATGTTGTTTGTACCTTTCTTAGACGCAATGTTTGGTCGATGTTTGTCGACACATATATAAAGTTTACAGTGCCAACACACTGTAAAATTTATATTTCTAGGGGAATGGGATTGCATTCTTGCACCTAGAGAAGGTTTGCACGTGGTCTGGCCGATGTTTATTAAAAAAAAAAAAAAAAAAAAATAGTAAAAGAATTTATTATTTTCTTATTTAGTGTTGATTTTTAAAATCAAAATGAAAAGTTCAAGTGACCTTTACTCCTTATGCGGTTCGCCAATGCAATCCCATTCCCCTAGAAATATAAAGTGTACAGTGTGTTGGCACTGTAAACTTTATTATATGTGTCGACAAACATCGACCAAACATTGCGTATTAGAAAGGTACAAACAACATCTAACTGATGAGCCCACAGTTTGTACCTGGGCGAAACGCATAAGGAGTGAAGGTCACTTGAACTTTTCATTTTGTTTTTCATTTCATTCATTTCAATGAGCAAGATTTTCACACCTGGTCTTGAAGTAATTTTTGATAAGGTAATTTTTCACTATGCACGTGGTATTTTGAGGTTCGAATCTTCGAAATATCCAATTATTTCCACGAGTATCACCTTTTGCGAGGAATTGGCAAGTCCTCCGATGATAATTTTATTGCCATGAAAAGCGCTTTCTCTCTTAGCCGTTCGGAATAGGGAGAAAAACTGTTGGTTTCCTCCATTACTGAAAAGATATAGTTAAGAAGAATGCGATAAACTTTGGGTCGCGACGTTTTGTTGCGCAATCCTATTTTTAGTTTTTTTCAGCAACAAGGCGCCGAATATTCTCTTCCAAGGCGTCAATCGAGGCTTAACTTCACGTAACCCCACAAAAAGCGGTGTTAAATTGTCCGGTCTGACAGTTCACGCCACAAGCTCACGACGCGATACAACACACTCACCAAAAGTTTCCTTCAATACCTTCACTGTTTCGGTGGCTATATTTTGCAATGGTATCTATTACCAAAAGGAAATTTCACCAACACAAAACTAAAATTGTAATTTATTAGTAATAAACTTGTTAAGATAAATTGTAAATCTTCATTTCACCAAAATAGAAAGAAAATTAGCTAGGTTTAGCTTCTGGAAAGTGCTTTAAAGAAAGCTCTTCATTCAGCAGGCCATTGCAGTACTATCACCAACTGTTAAACATCGTTAGTGAACTTCGGCAAATCTCCTGAACGTTTCTCTTTCTTTGATCGGCTATTTTGAAGAAGGTTGAGTCCTTATTCAAGTTGTTTGTCGTATTTTTTGAATTGCTTCGTTCAATGTTGTTCATTTTCACCTGAAATCTGATTGAATGATATCGAATTTCCATCAGAAGATGGTTCAGATAACCATTCTGGATTTTGTTGTCTACAATTTGTGTTGGTTTTTATTTTATTATACATTTTTTTGAACATGAAAAATAAAATATATTGTTAGGGGTTTTTGTTTAAACTCTTTTCTAAATTTAACAAACTATTTTGTCAATGTAAATGCGGCCCGCTTCGGACTCTGCCCGTCTTCGGGCGCGCACTTGGTATCACCTAGTTTGTTTTATAAAATCAGAAAAATTTATAGTAAAATATGATTCAGATGGAATTTCAACTTACAAGATTCCCAGTGTTTGAAACACTGCAAAAAATCAAATGATAATTAATAAACCCAACGAAAAGCACCAGACACATAGAAGAAAAGCCAGAATTCTTAATGGAAACAACTTTTTTCCAATACTGTGAGTATCTGGCGATGAGAATTCGTGCTTAATGAGAAGAGAGATAAATAATTTTTAAAATTGAGTGGAGTGACGTTTGAAATCAAGCATAAAGCAAAAATCCGCCGTGTTAAATCGCACGAAATAAAACTGTGCAAACAGACATTTATTGAAGTAAATATGATTTCATCAAAATTAATCGGATATTTTAAGGGCGAAACCTGCCAAGACGGCAAGAATTCGATTTCTACAGGTACAAATAATTATTGCAATTACGTGTATCATCCTTTCGGATAGACACTAAGTCACTCGACGGCAAGCATTTGCTTCAATTATATTCAATAAATGTGTTACGTAATTAAATCATTCTCAGTTTTGAGTGGGTGGTGTGCGGAATTTGAATTTCACACGAGTTTGTTGTAAGTGACGTTTGTTTTAATAACAATAAAAGATGGTTATTTGATTTAAATTATGAAACTGAAGCCCATATGTGCTGTTCTATTGTTAATGTCAGAATTTTTGAACAAATTACAATACGAATTTTTTTTATGCACATGTATGTCTCAATGAGAGGCAAAGAATGGTTCTGTGAAAATCAATTGTGAATATGTTTTAAAAAATAAATCCATTGACGTAAATTACGGTTTCTGTCTATTGGCGTTGAACTATACATGATGATTGATGATGTACCCAAACGAGCTAAAACAATTCGTTTGAGGAGTAAAAAGGATGGTGTAGTTTGTGTTCGTACGCGTTTAATACCACTTTTTTGAGTAATTTGCGTTAAAAAACGCATCTCTTACTCGTTCGTTTGAAACGAAACCACTGAGTGATTTCTTAGGAAAAAGGTAATTTTGTTTCCTAGTGGTCAATCTGAAACAAGCTTATCGCAGTCGTTTGAGTTGAAAATCTCATGGCGTGACTCGTTTTGGTTCGTTTTAAAAGAAAAATTTCCGTCCTTTCTAACGCAAAAGGTTTGATATTCATGAATATAAAATGAGCTTATTGAAGTCAGAACTCGCGAGCTTTAATATGTTAACTAGTTTTGTCATTGTAATTTATTATTTGAAATAATTCTATTTTATAATCACAAAACTTAGGTTAACAATGTTTTAGAACTTTGCATTTTAGTCGCAGAACTTGCATTCACAAAAATAATAACAATTTTTTAACTGCAAGTGTGAAAAGAGAATTATTTTTACTTTGCATAGTAACAATAATATTAATAAAAGATTGGATTGTAAATTGTATATATGTTTATATAAATGCATTTTGCTTTAACATGTGAACCCCACATTCACTCATTAATTTTGTAATATTCACTTTTGAATTATATAATTTAACGGGTCATTCGATACTAGTTTTTTAAAACTACAGAATTACACCTATTATTCTTTATTTAACTTATATGTATTATGAAATTGTATGAATTAAATCAATAAAGAATAAATATCATATAAAAAAAAAAATCACTGGATTTCAAAACTGCACTTTTTTGAACGCCTTTAAAAGCAAACTATATTTTTAAAAAGTTTTTACCTCGCTGAAACCAAATCTGAGCTTGAAATTTACCCAATGGTTTTCATTTTCAAGATATTAAGCATTCAAGATTGAAAAAATCTAGTTTTTACTACCTTTGAGCCTATGTTTTAACGTGAAAAAATGTTAGCCCAATTCCGATGTTATGTTATGCGCTGAATCCAAATCTGGTCTCAAAATAGTTCTCTTACATCAAAATACTGAGATACTTAACTTAAGAAGTAGTAATGTATGGTGTTGCATTATTTTGAAGTCTAAGTAAAGTATCGAAAATAAATTTTAATCAGTTAAGAAATTCAAAAATGTACTGAATGAGGTGAATTCAAATCCAGAAAATCGTTCTGCAAGGTTATCAAAAAATAAAGCATTGACTTCTTGAACTTACTCTGCAACAATCTCAAGAACCACACGTGATAAAGTGATTCTGTGACTGAATTTGAATTCAGAACCTTCAATAATGTGTTATCAAATTCAAATTTATTTTCGAGACTTTTGCTAAGTTTTAAAACCTTTTAACTTTTTAAGTTAAATATCTCAGTAATTTTATGCAATAGAGCCATTTTGAGACTAGATTTGGATTCAACGAATATCAATTTTAATTATTTATTTATAGTTTATTTTTTGGTTAATTTTTTTTTCATATGAAAACATAGGCTCAAAATCAGCAAAAACTTGTATTTTTTGATTTTGAAGGTTCGTTATCTCGAAAACATGTCGTGACAGAGCAATTCTGAGGCCAGATTCGAATTCAGGGCAACAAAAACTTTTTGAAAAATATGGTTTGTTTTCGGTGTCAAAATCGTTGTTGATCAGTGATAATCAAGCAATAAGCTCATTTTAAATTGACCAATAGGAAACCTTTTTCATCAAAAATATCTGACTTCGTTTTGAACAAACCAACTTCAGCCACACCATGAGACTGTCAACTTAACTGAATGCAATAATCTCATTTCAAGTTGACCAATAGGAAACTCAATTACATTTTCCATTAGAAATGATTTCTTGGTTTTGTTTTGAACGAAATAACACGATCTACTTTCTTCACTCAAATAACTCGAATGAGGAAGTGTTACACAACTTTAAACGACCCACCTCAGTAGGCCCATAGTCCATATAGGCGCTTTCTATACAAAGGCCTTACATTTTGTATGTATTCCTTGAATTTTTGTCACTATAATCGCTTTAAATAGATTTAGTTCAACCAAATATCCTCAAACCAAATCTGCCTTCGATAAAACTTCTGAAGTAAGTCAAATTTCCTTATCGAATTCTTAAAATAGATTTCTCTGTTTTGAGTGAACTTTCCCTATACCTTCGTGTTTTGCGAATAATTTGCAACGAATAAAGGTAAATTATTTTTCCTAGTACAACCAATTATTTTTTGACCGACTGAAAGATATTCTTTTCTTTTCATAATTAGTTACCACCCGACTCAACAGTGACACAGCGCTTAAACGGAAATGACAATTTATTTCCCTTCATCGAAAGAAACAATTTGTGTCTTAATCGCGTGACTACCACGAGTGGTTTTATCAGAGCTTTTTTTCAAGATGTGTGGCATTTAATTGGTGAGTTAAATAGCTGCCTCAATACCCATGGCAAGTGTAGCTCCAAATACCAAATTAATAAATTAAATAAACAATAATGACGCAACTCTTTTTCTTTGAATGGCCGGTTGAAATTGAAATGTTAGCTTTCCGTTCGGCATACATCAGTCAGCTCAATTTTCAGAAATGCAGTCCTCTTTTTCATGATAACTCTCAAGGGGGCCACGGCCGGAAGTTGTGAAGTTTGATTCCGATTTGGGAAGAATTTCAATTAGTAGTATCTCCACAAGCAAGTGCTATAAACTGGCAACAGTTTAACTCTCATTAATAAAAGCATTAAAATTATGTGAAGTTTATTAAACGCTTTCTCTTTTTTATTTACAGAAGGTTGTCCGGTTGATAAAAAGCCTTCAACACCGTCATTACAAACAACAAGTAACAGACACTACAAAAAGTTCAAACTATGGACTGCAATGCTTGAACGTTTTCGTCTCAGTGGATTGAGTGGGACCTATCGCATTCGTAGTGCAGAGCTGGCGCGCGATAAGAAACAACGACAACAATGTGTCACTGTACTATTCCTAGATGACAGTACACACACCTTTCGGATTGATGTAAGTATAGAGTTTAATGTTTTTTTTTTTTATTTATTTACCCTATTCCCACTAGGGAAGATACGTTTTTTTCACACTGCAGTTGTTAATAGCACAGAGAAAAAATTGTTATCTCCTGTAGAAATAAGGAATTGCTATTGTTATGATTCTCAAAGTGATTAGATTACGATTCGCTTTCATCTACTACTAAAGATTTTTAAATGATAAAGCAAACTTTTATTTGGAACAAGCGCAGGCCTCAAGGCATTTTGTGAGCTGTTTTCCTACTGCCAAAGATTTGAGAAATGGTGTCCCAAACTTGAGCAAAAAGATCTAACATTTTGAGAAAATGTTGCTCTTATTCGTGTAACATGCCCAGAATTCTTTTTTTGAAGTCTCTTATTTTACTCTTCAAACACTTTAACTTTCTAATGCTAAAACGTAGTTAGGGTAACATTGAAAACTTTTCTACTAGATTTGATACTACTATTTGTGTTTTTCTTTACTTTCTCATGTTGTTTTTTACCTCACCTTTGTGGACATAACAAGTCATATTATCGGTGAGGTGGGGTAACATTACAACACTTCCATCGGTGATAATTACAAAATAACGATTGAAGACGAGGACGACGACGAATCGATTTTTGTAGATATTTTTTTTTTATTATTAGTTTGTATGAAGGTTTGTGGAATGGTTTTGCGTCGCGCCGCGCCGCTTTCTTGCCGGCCGGGAACATTATGCACAGCGGATGTAGTATTCTTGGGATTCCGCCCAGTTTACTTGTTGCTTCTTTGTTATTGACTGTCGTCGTCTGAGTCATTTGTTTGAAGTACGCAAAGCGCATGAACTTATTTTTTTTTGTTTCACTTGCAAGCCAAAAGCAAAGGCATACCTACATGTGTCGCAAAGCTGTAAATGGTTACCATCAGAAGATACCGAATTTTTTTTCTAAAAATTATAATTATCATTAAATGTATGGGACAAGTTATTTTATATTTAAATTTTTATAGGAGGAAGGTATATGAGTTCAACATACATACGATTAGCTTTTGATTTGCGTAAGAGACTTTTTTTTTTATAAATAGTCTTTGAAGGGCATGATCTTTGAATAAATATATGATGCTTGTTTATTCAAATATTTCAAATCAAAGTTTAGTTCTTGATTTTCTAGTTTTCGAGATATTACAAACAACAAAGGGTGGCACAACAGAGCGGAGAACCCCGGGGTTTAGCGCTTTTCTCACAACCATGCCTTGATTTGGAAAAATGTACTTTTCGTTGCAGTTATAACTCTAAAGGGTACGGTGGCCCGGCGTAAGATAAAACTGATTGGCTGGATTAAGAGATGACTATAGAGAGTGGGTTACGAACACGCTTCCGGTTTATCGCTGCCGCTGCACATCTTCCTTACTTACTTAAGTAGGCAATACAGTTCTGGGTAAACCTGGGCCCCAACCAACATCTTTCGATAAAGACTTCGATTTCGGGCGAGCTCTCTCCAGTTGTGCACTCAAAGCCGGTTGAGGTTTTCTTCCACTTGATTGAGCCACCTAAGACGAGGTTTTCTCCTTCCCTGCAATGCACTTTCGAAAACCGGTCGAGCCGGAGCATTGATGCTTATCCTAGTCCCAGGCATCGTTGTATAGCGATGCGTACTCTTTCAGCTATGTCCAAGTTGCTGTATCTTCTTCTCCACACATTGTCGTCGCATACGGGACCAAAGATCATTTTAATTGTAAAGAAACGTTGTTTCTCTGGTGTTGACGTTTGAGTTTTGTACAATCTTTTCAAGCATAATGGTGAAGAAATTTCATGACAGTTTGTCGCCTTGCCTAAAACCTTTTTCGACATCAAAGGTCTCGGTGAGTTCTCTACCGACCTTGGCGGAGCAGCGTGAATTTTCTAAAGTCATCCTGCATAGTCGTACGAGCTTTGCAGGGATGCCGAAACTAAAGATGGCTCTGTACAGCTCGTCTCTGCAAATACTGTCATAAGCGGCCTTGAAATCGATAAAAAGATGTTGTATATCGATATTTTATTTTCGGGTTTTTTCCAAGATCTGCCGTAATGTAAAAATTTGGTACATTGTGGACTTCTCTGGTCTAAAACCACATTGATAAGGACCTAAAGTTGTTGACGTGGGGTTTCAGATGTCCACATATTACAGCAGACAAGATCTTATAAGCGACGTTAAGGAGGCTTATCTCTCTATAATTGGCGCAATTGAGAGGGTCTCCCTTCTTTAGGATCGGGCATACGATACTGAGATTCCATTAATAGGGCATGTTTTCTTCCGACCATATAATCCAGATCGCCTAAAGCATGCTCCTTTCCAACTGATCTCCAGCTGCATGAAAATTTCGGCACCAAGGCCATCTTCACCTGCAATCTTAATTGATTTAAGTTTGCATATGGCAAGCCTAACCTCTTCTAGGTCGGGAGGACGGCATTCTTGATCATCGTCCAAGCTGAATGGGGCAATCTGCCTGACAGCGGAATTATTGTCTTTATCGCCGCTAAGCAGTCTGCAGAAGTGATCTTTCCAGATCATCAGTAGCGGCATGATCTTTTTACCTTTTTGTAAAACTACTGAATATCATTTCTATCAAGCAATCTCTCATTTTTCTCGAACGGGCGCTGCACAACTGCAACCCGCTTTTGTTTGTTTTGTATGGGAGTTAGGGGCCGTTCATAAATTACGTAAGGAATTTTGAAGAATGCTTTTCATCAGTTTTCATACTAAGATGAGGTACATATGGCGTTATTCAACAAACAGAGATTTCAATTTAATATCTTACGCAATGACAGGTCAACTACCCCCTGCCTATATAGTAAGAAGTTATAATATTCAGTCAATAATTATTAATTTTGCAATCTGAAACTTTTAGTAAAGTCATCACTGAGTTTGTCTACACTCTCAAATTCATGCATAGCCTTGTCTTATAGATTGCCATATTGGCTTCATTAGTTTTCCATGTGGTTTCTAAACAGAGGATACAATTTTGTCTATTGACCCACTAGAAATGCATCCAAAATATTTACGAACGTCACATCGAGTATATTGGTTTATATATTTTTAGTAACGAAGACTTTTATTATTGCTAAACATCACTGTTTTAATAATTTATCAAAATAGCAACTCACTCCTTCTGTTTTTGTACATGTCAACTCATTTTGTTTTACCGACAAATAAATAAGTTCTTAATTTAAATCTGCCTTAGAATATTACCCTTAATTTATAGCTCCAAAGCTTCCGTTCTCCTGAACTAAACTAAAATGGATTTTCTTTTACGTCCAACATGGCAGATGTGCAGCTTTGAATATAATTTTCAATACCCAATTGTTTGTGCTATTGATGATAATCATACTTTCCGTTCTCTATTCAGTAAACGATCATTACAGCAGTTTTGTTTTAGTTAAAAAAAAAAAAAAAAATACCCGACACTGTGACCCAACGTTTGATTTAACCCTGATTAATTTTTTATAATTTTAACCCTTGACAGTACAATATCTTATTTTATGGTGTCAGTAAATAGAAAAGATTAACTTAATACTGAATGCTGCAATCCTCAGATATTTTCTTTGAATCTAAGAACAAATCAATCAGGTTTCACTGGAATTCACCAAACAAGTCGTTCATGTTTGTGAACCAACCGTATTATTCGGGGGTTATCAATATTTTCAAATGCACAGCAAGTCATAAAACAAAAGGAAAAAGATAATTTTCCTTTTACGATGCAACCAGATAAAGCCGAACTGAAACGAATTTCAAAATGACTCATATCCATTGTAAGCTATGACAACATTGCTCACAACTCTATTATAAGAAACCATAAAAATAATCACATACATATGTATATCCATTAATGTATACATTCAGAAATAATATTACAGTTATCACTTTTATCTATAACCTATTTACAGAAACGCGCGAAAGGATCTGAATTACTTGATCAAGTTTTTCAGTTCCTAGAGCTATCCGAAAGGGACTATTTCGGCCTGTTATTTCCACAGAAACCTGGCGATGTTGTTGTAAGTAATAAAAGAAAGCTACGTAATTGTTTGCAATATGTAAACACATGTGACCTTGTATTTTACAGCGATGGGTTGATTCACATAAGCAATTCAAGAAACAATGGAACAGCAGCTCACTTGATCCAGATACCGTTCCAATATTAGAATTTAGAGTTAAGGTAAGATATCGAAGGCTAGTGAATGAGTTGAAAGAAATAATAACATAGACTTTACGTTGATTGCAGTTTTATGTAAGTGATCCAAGTCGACTACAGGAAGAATACACCAGATATCAATTTTATTTACAAATCAAGAGGAATGTGTTTTTAGGTAAATTGCTGTGCTCTTTAGGTACGCAATGCCTCTTGGCTAGTTACACTGTGCAATGTAAGTAAATTTTAAGTTATTTTTAATTTTGTTTTCATGATATTAACATAATTTGGTATATTTAGCTGAATTGGGTGATTTTAACCCGGTGGAACATCAACCTGGTTATTTGAATGGGCTCCAATTGCTTGTGGACCAAAATGACGATTCCGAAAGGCGAATATCTGAATTGCATAAACTGCATCGAGGGCAGCTACCGGCTGATGCGGAATATAACTACTTGGAGCAGTCGAAGCGTTTGGATTTTTATGGAATTGATTTACACAAAGCTACCGTAAGTTTCTGCTTCAACCCTTAAATTATAGGTTCGTTCGTTGAACTTTCTCCAGGGTTGACCCAGGTTTTCTTGACAATCCTATGAGTTGTCAAAAAAAACCTGGGTTTTCCAGTTCTCAAAAAACGCTAAACCACAAATCACCACACATCCCTGTCATTAAAAAAAAAAATACGTGCCATTTGACAGCGCTCAACTCGCCAAAGCAAAAAGCTAGGTTGATGGTAAACCTAGGTCAACCCTATAGGTCTTCAAAAAACACTCAATTTGACATTCAGGGCGACCTTGGGTTTCTCAAAAATTTGTGGCGACCCTAGGGCGACCCTATGGCTTCAACGAACAAACCTTATGTCAATTCATTAAAAATAGGATTAAGTAAAATTCAGCCTGTTATTTTGTCAGTAAAGTTAGATTTTACTAAAACATCTTAAAATGTGACTAGTTATGGATCAGAGACCGAACGCCGAAGCTAAAAAGATTTTACTTTTAATGAACGCAGTGACTGACTGAGTGTTGTTCTCTAAGGCACCTCAAAAGGATAAAAGTAGACACTTTTACATAAATGTTAATGACGTTTCCCATTAGTTTTGGGGAAGTGATCAATTTAGAAACCAATGGAACATCTAAAATTGCTCCTGATTTAAACTGATTCGATCATGTTTTTAAAAATTTCCTTTGAACAGTCTTATGTCGATTTCCTTTCACCCATTTGCAGACTGCAGACTGCAGTCGCTACTAAATTCGATTCTTTTTTTGGGTATTTAGTAAACTAAACGAATTTTTTTTATGAATGTATGTGTGTCCAACTGACTGATGAAGAAAAACAAGCACCAAAGAACAAAACAATTACATTCATATTGTTAAGCACACAATTTTTATATTTTTTTTCACCAAATGTTTTCCAAATTCACAAGTAAATACAAAACAGTCCTCCTTCCTTTAATTTTTTTCATATGCTGATGTTTTTGTTGCCGTTTTCTATCTGTCAAAATTGTTGTATGTGTGAAAATCAGTGTGCAAATCCTTCTCAAAAAAGAGATCGACTGCAGTCGATTTTTTTCCTCCTAAATGAATTCTTTTGAAAAAAAATCGACGGCAGTCAATTTTTATTTTGAAAGGAATTCGACATTAGACATTTGTTCAGCTACATAGTGTTGGACATTTGGACAAGTCTTAGCTAAAGATGTATTTTTAAACGCATTCCAACAGTTTTCCTAATAATCCTTAAAATACGCACGAAAGTACTTGTCCATATTAAATGTTTGAATGAAGAGAATGTGCCCATTAACTGTGTTTTAACATACGCTTAAAATAACTCAAACTATTTGGAAGATATGATGATGATGAACACCACCAGTGCAAATCAACTGATTTGACTTTGTGCTTACATTTTTTTCAAGATTTCATATCAAATTTGGACAATTTATAAATGAAATTATTCAAAATACCTAATATTTTTAATTTAATTTCTTCAATCTTGATACTCTTGATAATCCTGATTTTTACCACATAATCAAAAATGTTGTTTGTTACATCAAGTGTCATTTTTAGCAGCCCGTTTAAAAGCGATGGGATTATAAATACGACTGATTTTGTCTTTTGCTGGGTGAAACATTTTTGACTCATAAAAATATTCCTTACATGCGGCCTCCACTGGACTTGTGCAATGTCTCAGCCGAGATCTGATCTACCGAGCTGTTTTAAAACTTGGCAATAAATGTGACACTTCGTCAGGAAAAACTAAACATGACTTAATTTGTACTGCAGTGGATTGAGAATTCAATTAAATTCATTGTGCTAAGATGTTTTCAGCTGAAATGTTCTGTGGTTAGGAAAATCTTTTTGAACTATCCTTTTTAACACTTTATTTCAAATCAACTCAAGAGGAATTAAACTTCTTGAGTTGATTAAAAATTTACATCCGAGAATCGAGAACCGCTTTACGCTTCCGAGAACTTCTTTCCGTTGAATGGAAAGCGATATAATAATGCACCACTGCAGTATAAAAATACTGGTAGGTAACTAACTACACGAAATACAAAACAAAAAAAAAAAATAAAAAGAAACTGCACCAAATCCAATACGCTAAAATGTTAAGGAACTCCATTTGGCACAGAAAACTTGAAAGAAATGTTAACCTAGCGAGTTTTCTCCTCAAACTAATTAAAGATGTTTATTTGCAAAAATGTCCCTCTGAGTACCCAGACATCAAATGAATTTTCATTAGCTGCTTTTGAAAGTATATGAATATTTATTAAGTTCTTCTTTGTTTTGCTTTTATTTGCAGGATTCAAGCGGCAAGGAACTGCAACTAGGAGTCGCTTCTATAGGACTATTGGTGTTTCAAAATGGCATTCGAATAAACACTTTCTCGTGGTCAAAAATGGTCAAAGTTTCATTCAAACGTAAAGATTTTTTCATTCAACTAAGACGAGAACCTGTAAGTTTTAATGAGCATATCACAATATACAAAGAGTTGGTTATAACTCGTTGTTTTTATTTTAGTCGGAGCACTATGATACTTTGTTGGGTTTTTGTATGGGATCCCACAAGCATGCCAAAGCTTTATGGAAATCATGCGTTGAACATCATTCTTTCTTTAGACTGAAACGTCCCCATCGACTATCGCGCTTCCTTAATATAAGCTTGGGATCCAAGTAAGTCGACATGACATTTGGATACGACAAAACTCAAAAATGATATTTGTGTTTATTTTTTAGATTCTACTATTCCGGTCGAACAGAGTTGCAGGCTGTACAAGAAAGTAGACAACGGGGTAAGATCCACAAAGCTTTCGTTCGATCGCCAAGCAAACGACTGATTCAGAATACGTCCTCGCCAGCAAATGGCACATCTGATAGCAACGGCACCTCCATTAATGGAAAGAATGCCACATCGATTTTAACAATAACAAAAACTAGCCGTCCGCATGACAATAAGGTGACCTCAAAACAAACGGATTCGATACCTAGAAAGGCCTGGGAACAACAAAGCGATGAGTACGATATTCAAATGTTAGTTGATGACACAAATTGCTTGAAATTTATATTCACCAAGTCTTCCTTTAAATAAATTCGGAGCACGGAAAATAATGAGCTTATTGCACCGCTCTAGCAATAACCAATATATTCTATTGTTCCTTTCTAACAACAAGTCGCATCATAAACAACAAAAATAACCATTCTTTCTTTCATCTATTTTAGTGAAGCCGGCTTTATAGAGCAATGTACTCGTCGTTACGAATCCCCAATCCCTCCAGCATACAGCTCAGAAAACCACAGTCCAATTCCGTCCGGTGGTGGTGACAGCGATAATTTAATAACAATTCGTCTACACTCTGACGATCAAGGTCGTTTCGGTTTCAATGTCAAAGGTGGCGTTGATCTTAGTTTGCCGGTACAGGTATCCAAAGTGGTGCCTCACACTCCTGCCGATCGAAGTACACCGCGTGTATGTGAGGGCGACGAAGTTGTAATGATCAATGGGCGAGATGTTCTAGGACTAAAGCACGAACAAGTTGTCAACCTAATTCGTGAATCAAGAGAATATCGCAATGGAGAGCTTTTGCTCACAGTGCGTCCAAATTCTTTGGTTACAATGTCAGAAGAAGAACCTTTGTATCAATATGTCCCTGAGAATGATGAAATCGGTGGTTCTCAAAATATGTTAGACGGCGATGCATTGTTCACTCAAAGTCTGTTACTCTTAAGCGATGGACTCGCTTCAGGAGCTCTGCTGGCTCAGTACGAGCAAATGTATCGGAAGAACCCTGATCTGTGCATAAGCGAGGCAAAGAAAACCGAAAACATCTCGAAAAACCGTTACAGAGACATCTCACCATGTATGATTTGTTTATTTAATCTAATTTGGATTTGTTTGTGTTAATTTCATGTTTTCTTCTTGTTATTTTAGACGATTGTACCCGTGTGGTTCTCATTAATAGTAACTCTGGAGATTACATCAACGCAAACTATGTTCATATGGAAATCCCGGGCGGAGCAGTTAATCGCTATATTGCTACTCAAGGTCCGTTGGCCAGTACAACCACTGATTTCTGGAGAATGGTTCAACAAGAATCCAGTCATTTAGTTGTCATGTTGACCACAGTGATGGAAGCTGGTCGCCAAAAATGTCATCAATACTGGCCGGTAACGGGTGATGAATTAGTGTTGGCCGATGGCTTCTCAGTAAAATGTTTAAGCGAAAAAGCCGATGAAACTGGAAGTTTCGTTTTCCGGGAATTTTTATTGATCGATAAAAAAACAAATGAAAGACGTTCGATTCAGCATATGCAGTATTTAGCTTGGCCAGATCATTGTGTACCGTCCGATCCGAATTTATTTTTAGAATTTACAGAACGAGTACGTTCGGCGCGTAATAAAACATTGCTACAGGAAATCGAAGAGAGTCTTAAGCAAGTCCGTCTTCTTGATGCCGACGCGGATGCTGATAATGGGTTGTTGGGTGAAAGGAAATGCATGGCGAGTAACGGAGTTACTCCTGAAGATGATATACCAGTGTCGACAAGTGTTCATCAGTAAGTACATTGAAATGTTCCTTCCCCGCATTTTTTCTTTTAATATTTTCCTAAACATTTTTAATTTGTATATTTAAGGTGCATTAGCGCTGCAAACCCACCTGTGATAGTTCATTGCTCAGCCGGTATAGGTCGAACTGGTGTGCTCATTCTAATGGACACCGCATTAGCCTTAATGGAAACGAAAGAGCCAGTCTATCCTTTGGATATTGTTCGCTCCATGCGAGATCAACGAGCTTGCATGGTTCAAAATGTGGTAAGTAGACACTAGTGGGTTCCTTTGCAGCAAGTCAAATGTTCATTGGTTTGTTTCTCATTATCATTGCAGAGCCAATACAGATTTGTTTGTGAGTGCATTTGTGCAGCTTATATGAAAATGTCAAAGAGTTCTGCTAACGACGAGTGATATATATTTTAACTTTTACTCTATCTATTTGTACTTCTAAACTTTATATACTTATATCACCGTAAAAACAAACTATTATACAATTTCCCAGCACAGCCATTTTATCTTTAACTATTTAAATATTAAGTCTTCACACTTTATGATGACCGAACCAGTTACTTTGCTAAGTTAAATCCATTACTCCTTTTCATACACCTGCTCGCAGTTTACAAATAGCATTTACAAGTTAAAAAATATACATAAAACTGGAAAAACTGTTAAGTTTGAGCTTGCTTTTACATCACTGGACTCTTTCGCTGTTAGCGATATCATTCCTTTTTAATTTTTGTTCGCAATGTTTTGTTTATAATCTACTAAAATTTTGTTTGTCTAAATGGTACTTAAGGACCATTGTATGATACTTAAGGAACCAAGCGTGTTAGTTTTAAGTTTCAAAAGACTCAAACTTTTCAGTTTACACTAAAAAAATTAATAAAATTGTTATTTTAGTTTTTAATCCTCCTTGTGTTGTATCCAAAGTGAATTAGTTTGTGTAACATTTGTTTAAATATTAACGTTTGTAACTTTTTCTAGCGTAATAATAAAATGACCATATTTTAGCTACACTATATTTATTTCTTATAATTATATTAGTGATCGTTTAGTAAAAAAAATAATAATTATGTAATAAGCACACGATACCACTATTGGTGTAAAGCTGTATACCATTTAAGTATTTTTATCTCTATCGCTCACCCTGTGTAACACTATATTATCATTACGGTATAATTTATGTATGTAAAAATATAATTGATAAAAACAAAATCAAAATAAATAGCAAAAAATTAATAAAAGTAGTCTCAAATGCAAGCTTTGGAATCATCTTCATGTTAAAAATAAAAATGTAAACAAAAAACATTTTTGGGGGAACCATTACAGAATTAGAATTTAACTCAAGTGCTGAATTAAAATGAAAACATGGATAAAATATACAATTTTTGTAAAAATGATTTTTGACTTTATACATGCAATATGTGTACATAATAAGTACGGTAGGTATATTTAAAATTTTCGGAGACAAAAAACAAAACGGTCTTACTACAAGTATTTTTGTGTAAAAAAAAATTTAACTCAATTTTGCCCTCTTAACATTAAATTAAATAAAAAAAGATAAATCAAATTAAAATCAAGGCTTTTTTTGAAAATAGTTTGCTTAACAAATGGATAGTTCTTCTTCCACTACAAAATGGACCTGTTACCATTGTGTGTATAAAATTTAATAAAACAGAAAGGCGATTCAACAATCTTATGGACCGGAGGATACCTGTGGCGCAGCAATAGCTTTTTTTTATATACAATGGTGAAACGAATAGCTTGGACCAAAGACAAAAGGCTCGCCAACAGTCCAAAAGTCTACACAATCCTACTATATTTTATAATATGCAATGCTGTTACTTCCGGCCAGCTTAGCCGTGTCCGTTTCCGGGGGCTACTATGTAACTCAATTTTATTTTTAGTTTTAATCGATAGTCCTTTTTCCTTGTCCGTTTTCTGGAGATACTCTATCACAGATTCCATGGTAGAAAACTTCCACACGGAAAGCTAAGTTACGATCTACGAAAATTTGTGATCACAAAATATGAATGGAATCGAAGAAAGCATTTCCAGTTGCCACACTAAATACAGCCATGCTGGTTATCGAAATCAGCTGTTTTACACCAAATGTGCAAGATCATTCACATTTTTCTGCAAAACACAACTTTTTTCGTATATAAGGACGACGATTTTACATTCCACTTGGATTTGGTGATGCTGAATCTACGAATTTCGAAATTCGTTCCACTCCGAATGGATTATGTGATATTAACATCGGGAAACTTTTTCGATTACGATGGAATCTGTGATAGGGCTGATTAACAAGTACTTTTTTCGATTCGAAAACGAAATACAGAGTACGAATTCATAATCGAATTGAAAATCACTTTCGAATAGGCTTGCTTTTCGAAACGAAATACAGAGTAGGGCACCAGTAACCCAGTTACCAACACAACTTCTATCTCCCTCCAAACCCCTCATTCATCGTAATCCTCTCGTAATACTCACGAAATAGTTCTTGGGGTTTAGAACGAGTCTCACATTCTGTTTCGCAGATATAAAAAAGAAAAAACATTCAAAACATTGAAATATGTATATCGGCAATCATGGAAATCTTTAAAGTTTGGTCATTTTCCAATAAGAATTAAGCACGGACAGAATGAATTGAAATTGGAATTGGTGATAAGTCAAATACATTCCAGCTTAGTGGAAAAAGTTTGTTAAAAGAGCGCCGAAAACAGTAAATGTCGAAACGTTTTCATTTCCGCTGCTGTGTAAAAAGCTATTGCCATTGAAAAGGTGCATTTATATAGACAAAAAGATGTATATATTCATAAAGGTATCCCTTTATAGGCAAATGAAGCTAGCGAAAACGCTGTCGTAATGGATAAATTGACGAAAGTATTTCCGTAACGATATAGTTGTCGCGATTACGATTGCGTTGTCGTAAGGTATCCGATGCTGTATTTTGTTGAATTTGCAATCAAAACGTGTGCAATACGTTCTCGAATTAAAACTTGGTTTCTGTCAGTGTTCACATTATATTTATTTTCAAAAAAAAAAACATTGTTGAAACCTTCTACCTACTTAAGCTTCTTTGCACGCTAGTTGAACCTGTAGCTCTTGCAGGTCGTCTCTTAATTTTGCATATTTTGCTTGTAATTCTTTTTCCCTGTCCATTTGCCGTCGGGTGTCTTCTTGGAGTGACTAAAAAAACAAATTTTTAATAAATTAATGACACAAAATATAATTGATTCCGTTTTACTTACATCCAATCGTTTTGGAATAGCTATTGCCTCCTGTTCGGCCAAAAATTTAAATGTTGACAATGCCAATGCATTCTGCTCAATTTGCTCGTAAGTATCCTGTAATTGTTTGATCAATGCTTGCGCCCGAGCTTGATACCCACCCGTCAGGATCTTTAACTTTTTTTCAATCTTTCCACATCGCTTTGCTTCCTTTGCCATGTGACGACGATTCAACTCCAAACGTTTTTCTGCCGATTCTAGACGGTCTTTCTTGCTTGCCAGATTAGCCCTGGTATAGCGATTCTGACTAGGCAGATACAAAACCTGACTCAAGCACTCTTCCCATACTTGTGAGTAGCTCTCAAGCGAAAGTTCCCCATGACCCATTCCTGTCTTAACCACTTGCATTTCTTCTTCGATAAGTTTTTTGGCTTGCTCTAAACTCTCCTTAGAAATGTCGTCATATGGATTAGATTTGAAGAAGTTCTGTAATTGTTCCATTTTATTTTGGGACTGTCCAGGTATTGGGTCTTTAACAGAATCAAACAGCTGCATGGTGATCATTTCATGTTTTATCGCCTCTTCAGCCTTTTGAAGATCGGTAAGACCTTGCTTTTCAGAGGGTGGTCGTAAAATTTTTGTATTTACTTCGGTGGGACGTGGTAGTTCTCGTTGTATGGTCTGGGAACGTTTTGCCAATAATCTCTTGCGTTCTGCCTCAGCATCCGCTATTGCTCTAGCGTCCACATCGGCTTGGTCTTCGATAGAGCGTTCATCAGCATTTGCATCTGGCATTTCTTCGTCTTCATCGGGTACAACGATTTCGTAGTCATTTCGAGGCGCAGGCAGCGTAGCAAGTCCGTCCTTTAGAGACTGTTTTAGTTGTTTTTGATAGTTTTTGTATAAAGCAGGTGTGTCAGTGACACCCAAACTTTCTTCAGGATTTATGTTCAGTTTATCTCGAACTAGATTCGGTGTTTGGGATCCCCCGGCGGCACCAGGTGTTTTACCCCCAATCGGAACTAATGCTGTAGACATTGGAGTGGCAAAGCCACCTGGAGTAGCAGCGTTTTCCCCACGAGTTGTTCTAAAAATTATTGTTTTATTTTTAAAGTATTACGCTGCAAAACATTATAAACAAATAACTCACCTAAATGGCGTTGCTATAACGGTGTTGGGTGTGGCAATTGATGCGCCCTTAGGCAAAGCTCCAGAGAAATCTGATTCATGGAGTGGGGTATTAACACCGCCTTTAAGTGGGGTCTCGACATGTGTAAGGGCCATCATGTTCTGCGCTTCCTGCATTATTCTGTCCGTATATGGCGCGGGCGTCCTTGGAGTAGCTGCAATCTGAGGAGTGATCGTGTAGTCGGAAAGAAGAGCATCTGTCGTTTCAACACCACTTTCAGCAGCGACTTCTTTTGCAATTTCACTAGCTCGACCTAGTTTGACGACTTGCTGTAACTCTTGATCGGAAATTTGGGGTTCGGGAAGAACCAATTTTGAACGCTTCCTTTCGGGTTCTTGATTCTGCAACATTGCCATCGGCATGTCACCGTCTTTGCGTTGTTTTAACTTATTTTTGTCTTTCTTTCTTTCTCGTTCCTCTTTTTCAGATCGAAGTTCGCCATCAAGATCTTGCTGCCGCATCTTGTTAAAATCAGGTTCGAGTTTTTCAACGTTCTCATTTGTTATGTCGTAGAATCCTATTGCTGGTCGTTTTTCAAACGGAATTTCTGAGTTGTAATCAATACCCTTGATACGCCTTCGATTGCCGCAGCCAATACCAGCAGCACGAAGTTCTCGGCGTTTTTGTAAAGCAGCCAGACGTCTTGCTTCTTCAAGCTGTTTTTCGCGAGCCTTTCGTTTAGCCTTTTTACCTTGAGTGTTAGCTAAACGCGCACGGGCCTCTGACAACATTTCCAGTTCTTAAACAAGAATTTTATAATTACTATAATCGAACACAATTTACATGAACATTAATTTAGACTAATTAAAACACCTTAATGTTTTCACACTTTTAGTTTTGTCTTTTTTTCAAGCGTTTCACGTCAACAAATAGTCACAACAAAAAACAAAAAAACGGTCAAAAACACGTACCTTGAATGCATTTCGGACTGCATGCAGTCCATCATTAGCATCACGAGTCACGACTGATAACAAAATTAAAAAATCTTCATTGTCGACTCTTTTTTCACGAAATATTGAAAAAAAGTGAAGTTAAACAAGCTTCAGTGTGTTATGTGCCTGAATTAACAAACAAAATATCAAAAAATTTCTAAGAGGATAACATTCAATTTAGTCTTTTCAAGTAAAACAAAACTAAAAAATCTACTCGGGTCGACGAAAGATAAAATTGACGACATGAAAAAGTCGGGTATATATGCAATAAAGTGTGGTGGTAAAGATGGTGTTAACTATGGTCAAACCAAAAGAACCATCAAAAAAAATTTAAAGAACATAGTGCGTACATCAAGCAAAATAAAAACCAAAGTCTGCGATTGCAGACCACGTCTTAAAGCTCAACCACTTTAATGTTAATGCAAGCTGTGTGAGTCTAAAAAAACAAATAACAGATGAGAGAAAATTGGACGCGTTTGAAAGCTACTTCATACAAAGAGATAGCCGTTCTATCAATGCTGATAACGGCAACATTACTTCTTTTCTCTCATCTAACCACCAATACCAAAGAAGATGCCACTGATTTGATCAGTCGTGATGCTGATGATGGACTGCATGCAGTCCGAAATGCATTCAAGGTACGTGTTTTTGATCGTTTTTTCGTTTTTTGTTGTGACTATTTGTTGACCCGAAACGCGGGAAAAAAAGACGAAACTAAAAGTTTGAAAACATTAAGGTGTTTTAATTAGTCTTAATTAATGTTCATGTAAAGAATTTTATAGTTAAGTATTGGAAAACGTTGTTGTTATACACAAAATTTACCATCTTCATCCATGTCCTTAGGATCGGGACGAGCGGGTTTCGTCTCTGGATTTGGATCGATTTCACCCGGTTTCAGTTTTCTTGGATCGTCAACGGTGTCATCGCCATCTTCTTTTCTCTGTGCCTGATCACTGCAAGTAGATCACAAGTAGACGAAGGTACCTTGATTATATTGTTACTTACAGCAAAAATTCATATCTCTCTAGACATTGGGCAGCAGTACGTCCTATTATTGGAGCGATTGTCCTCCATTGAGTAGGCATTAGTTTGGCCAAATGCAAAAGCTTTTCATCTTCTTCTCTAGACCATTCGGTCTTCTTGATGCTGGGATCCAGCCATTCATACCATCGAGCTTTGCACTGTTTTGCAGATTTTCTGTGAAGCAGTGACGCGATACGGGACCATTGATTTTTGCCATATTTCATCACCGCAGCTTTAAGGATTTCATCCTTTGAAATGAAATGTAAATTTAGCGAATGAATCTTTTATACGTTTGGAGTCTTACCTCAGTGTTACGCCAAACACCTCCTTTTATCATTATACGCGGCATTTTGTGTAAATTACTTTTCTTTACAATTTAAACTTGAAAAAAAGGATTTTAATGTCAAAAATGATTTGTTTTCGTACTAAAAACGCGTTTTCTATTCTATGTATTCTGTTTTCTAGTTCTTCTTTCCCGACGTTGTCAAGAAATCAAACCCGAAACGTCAGTTCCTTAGAGGAATCACAGATGAGAATAGCTAGATGGCAAACCTTTACTTCTCTTGCCCCGCAAGCCGCAACAGCAATTTGTATGCATTTAGGGCTGTTTTTTTGGGAGGCTGTCCGGTACCTTGTATGGTAAGTCCAAAAAAACGGTTCGCGTTTTTATGTTTGATAGTTGGTGTCCGTGACGAGTTGTAGTTGGGAAATGTCAAAATAGCGGTGTTCACAAAAGTATGCAAGTATTTTCTTGTGGTTTTTTTTCTCTGTTTACACGCTTGGGTTCAATTCACTTGAGAGTGAATGAGAACAAGTGCGGAAAACTTTTAAATGTCGGTAATCCGCTAAAATACATTACTTAGAAGTTTAAAAGTTCAATACTTGTATTTTAAAAGTGTCTTAAGAAATAAGACACAAGCGGATACTTATCTGTATAAGAATCAACTTCCGCTTCATGGTATATATGTAACGAATAACGAAATCGAGTTTACTATTCCTTAATGGTTATTAATTGTAGATTAAATAAGTCTGGAACAGATGGCGCTTTTGTTGTTATTAATCATAGATTGCATAAATCTAGAACAGATGGCGCCTTAAGCGAATTTCTTTACAGAGAACTGTAAAACATTGTCCCTTGCGTGGTTGTATCTGCTAGTAATCAATAAATAAATCTATTTTAAGATAAGACGTAGTAAATACTATTGGAAAAAATGTCAACATTCACCGAAAAATGTGTTAAGGAACTATGCAAAAAAGAACAAAAAAATAGTTTAACAGAGTTTTTTTCGTTTCTTTTACGATTTATTATTATGTACCTATGAACCTGCAAATTAAATAATCAAAATCAATAAATTTCTACAATTCAAAAATCGTTACCATAATTCTTTTCTATTCTATTCTATTCTTGTACAAAATTCATTTCCATTCACTTGTGAACACGTCCTTTTTCTGTTGTTCGAGCCTCTAGTCGCACCAACATTTAAAAATGAAAAACTCATTCGAACTCGAATTCTATCCCTTGTAAGTTTTACTCATCCTTTTATCCCTTGTATCTTTTGTTGTTGTTGCTTTACATGTATTTACCATACAAGGTACCGGACATCTTCCCAAAAAAACAGGCCTATTGTTGTTTTTGTAATCGCATCCTCTGGCTGTGAATACGTGCGAGCTGAAAAAAAATGGCGTAAATAATTTATGAAAGTGTGTGTGAGGTGAGTTTATTTTCATTTGACATAAAATTTTTTTTTATTAGCGCAGTTCACACTGTTCAACTAGTTGGACAGACTTAGTTTGATGCATAGAGTGACATAGAACAAAAGGGAAACCGCTTACTTCTCTTGCCACACAACTTCCATTTGCTTATATTGCTGCTTTTGTAACACATGATTTATCTATGATACACATTTTCAGCAGAAAACAAATAAGTATTTGTGAAATTGCACTAATTATCAAATTGATGATTTGAAATCCGAAAATTAAAAGGTGTTTGAAAAATAAGTCTGGATAGATTCAGTTGTGTTAGTTATGCTTATGGTGGATTTACATGCATCTGCAAGTGCAGATGAAAAACGGAAAAAGACACAAGATGTAAAATGCATCTGATAGAGAGGGAACGCACCATCTGCACTTCCTTAGTTAAGCCTTGCACCAGAGATAAGAAATTAATTAGATGGCAAACCTTTACTTCTCTTGCCCCGCAACAACCATTTGTTTACATTGTTGTTTTTGTAATCACATCCTCTGTCTGTGAATACGTGGAAGCTGTACTCAAAGTGGTAGTAGTGAGATTTGCTGTACTCAATGTGGTAGTAGTGAGATTTTGTGTAAAGTAAAGGTGGAGTGGAAGCTGTACTCAAAGTAGTAGAGGTGATTTTCGGTAAATCAGCTTGTAGGCAGTTTCAATGTGTGTGTGAAGTTTGCCATCTAATTAATTTCTTATCTCTGCCTTGCACAAACCAATGCGGTGAGTGCGTGCGATGCGATTGCGATAAGTGGAACGTATCGTATGATGCGGTTGCGATCCGTTTCCTGTTCAAATTAGCGCGATTGGCACCGTGCGATATTCTGTCAAATTGTTTTTTTTTTCATTAATTTTTCATTTTTATTTTAGATTTCACATATCTAAGTTCCAAAAAGTCAAAATCGGAAAACCCTAAAGACGCATATGGCGGTTCATTTTCTACTCTTCTTCCATTACCACTATGAAAGGTTAAAGAATTACAGTGCCAGCTTCTTACACAAGGAAGGTCTTGCGACATCAGGAAGAATTCTAGAATCGGAAATCGTTTTACTTAACCTGGGTATCAGTAAAGAAAGATATTTCCTTCTTAGCTTGCGGTGGTGTCGAAATTGATATTTGCACTTTATTTATATTTATATATATTATTTATTAATAAAAACAAGCGAAATCACATTTTAGCTCTTTCTCTTTTTTCCAAACTTTTGTGCTCCGCCGCCAAACTTCTACCCCCGTCAACTTGGCAGCGCTATAACACGAAATTCGATTTTTTTTATGCAAATAATTTGGAAAACATTTGGAAAAATTTGGAAAATGGTTTTCACAATTTGGAAAAGTCCCAAAAAAAAGTTATTAACAATTTAAAATTTGGCGTATACTTGGCAGCGATAGCAATGAAATTCAGAAATTTTGGTGTCAATCGATCGGGAACAATTTGGAAAAATTTGGAAAACACTTTTCCGAATTTGGAAAACGATAGTTTTGCTAAAAAATGCAAAAAACATAATACTGATGAGCCGCTGTACCTTTTTTTATAGGAAAGTTGAGTTTTTACAACTAAAACGCTAATAACTTTTCCTCTATACTTTCTAAACTACAAAACTAGTTTTTTTAGTTTGCAAAAAGCTTGATTGAATTTATGAAACCAGAACAGTTCATGAAATCTGTGATTTTGGTACTATTTTAGTAAAAAATATTTTGTAATGCGTTTTCTAATGCAAAATTGAATCTTTATTACTAAAATGCTAATAACTTTTTCTCTATACTTTCCCAAATTACAAAATCAGTTTTTTTAGTTCGAAAAGAGCTTGATTGAATTTGGAAAACCAAAACAGTTTATGAAATCTGTGATTTTGGTACTATTTTAGTCAAAAATATTTTGTAATGCGTTTTTTAATGGAAAATTCAATTTTTACAACTAAAATGCTAATAACTTTTTTTCTATACTTTCCCAAATTACAAAATCAACTTTTTTAGTTCGAAAAGAGCTTGATTGAATTTGGAAAACCAAAACAGTTTATGAAATCTGTGATTTTGGTACTATTTTAGTAAAAAGTAACAGATTTCATTCAATTTTCCATTAAAAAAACGCATTAAAAATATTTTTGACTAAAATATAGTACCAAAGTCACAGAATTCATGAACTGTTTTGATTTTCTAAATTCAATCAAGCTCTTTTCGAACTAAAAAAACTAATTTTGTAATTTGGGAAAGTATAGAAAAAAAGTTATTAGCATTTTAGTTGTAAAAATTGAATTTTCCATTAAAAAACGCATTACAAAATATTTTTGACTAAAATAGTACCAAAATCACAGATTTCATAAACTGTTTTGGTTTTCCAAATTCAATCGAGCTCTTTCTGAACTAAAAAAACTAATTTTGTAATTTGGGAAAGTATAGAAAAAAAGTTATTAGCATTTTAGTGGTAAAGATTCAGTTTTCCATTAAAAAACGCATTACAAAATATTTTTTACTAAAATAGTACCAAAATCACAGATTTCATGAACTGTTTTGGTTTCCTAAATTCAATAGAGCTCTTTTCGAACTAAAAAAATTAGTTTTGTAGTTTGGGAAAGTATAGAGAAAAAGTTATTAGCATTTTAGTTGTAAAGATTCAATTTTCCATTAAAAAACGCATTACAAAATATTTTTTACTAAAATAGTACCAAAGTCACAGAATTCATGAACTGTTTTGATTTTCTTAATTCAATCAAGCTCTTTTCGAACTAAAAAAACTAATTTTGTAATTTGGGAAAGTATAGAAAAAAAGTTATTAGCATTTTAGTTGTAAGGATTCAATTTTCCATTAGAAAACGCATTACAAAATATTTTTGATTTAAAATAGTACCAAAATCACAGATTTCATGAACTGATTTGGTTTCCTAAATTCAATCAAGCTTTTTGCAAACTAAAAAAACTAGTTTTGTAATTTAGAAAAGTATAGAGGAAAAGTTGTTAGCGTTTTAGTTGTAAAAACTCAATTTTCCTATAAAAAAAGGTACAGCGGCTCACCAGTATTATGTTTTTTGCATTTTTTAGCAAAACTATCGTTTTCCAAATTCGGAAAAGTGTTTTCCAAATTTTTCCAAATTGTCCCCGATCGATTGACACCAACATTTCTAAATTTCATTGCTAGCGCTGCCAAGTATACGCCAAATTTTAAATTGTTAATAACTTTTTTTTGGGACTTTTCCAAATTGTGAAAACCATTTTCCAAATTTTTCCAAATGTTTTCCAAATTATTTGCATAAAAAAAATCGAATTTCGTGTTATAGCGCTGCCAAGTTGACGGGGGTGCATAAATGGAGTACAGGAATTCTGTTCATAGCAACTACTCTTCCAAAAATAATGGCTTCTCGCAGGGTACAGTCACCGGATTCAAGCAGAGGCAGCTCAATCAGCGGGTTTGAAAAGCGCTCTCTTCAAGGCGTTCTACAGATGTACATTGAGCTTCTCGTATTCACTAAGACCATCCCGAACTCATGGTAGAAGAACCAAGTTATAAAACATATTCATATTCCTTCTGTGTTTCGAGCCAACAACATGATGAATTTATACATACCAGTTTTTTTAGCTGACAAATGGTTTAGGGTAATGGTAAGGTGGTGTTGCGGATCGATATTGCAGTTCATCCGCCGGATTCAATAATTGAAATCAATGCGGATGCGGATGCCTTGCGGATCGGATGAAATCCGCGGGAATAGATTATTGCGGATTCCATAATCGACATGAATAAATAAATAGAAAAATTTAGCAGCTCAGCGTGAGCGCACAGAAACTTCATTTTAAAATAGTGGATGCTGGGTTCCGAAAATCGTTCTACAAAACGTAGCTGTGGAACATATGTGGATCCGTCAGAACGCATAGGTGTGTGCTACTCCAAGGTTACATGTGTTTCATTTTATCGTCCACCGCATCGCACGCACTCACCGTGAAAATGAAAAATTATGGGTGCAGATGAACATGTTTATCTGCAACCATAATTTTTCATCTGCAACCATAATCCTATTCGTCTCTCTTTTTAACTTTTGTGCTTTGTAATCTTCATCCGTCCCGCTTTATTTTTCTGCACTTCCGCAGTTGCAGATGCATGTAAACCCAGCATAACGCTTTTTTATGTCTCCTCTTTGGTTTGATGTTAGTTGGATGGTCTTTTGTTACTAGCTTTCAGATTGTCAAATTAGTCGTCCAACTTTACTTTTCAATAAATTTTCACAAATAATTTACGTAATCGTAGCAAAAAATATGATTTAGCTTACAGTCAAATGCGCATCAAGTATTTTCTGGCACACAAAACCACTTATTTTACTTCAATTATATTTTATTTCATACTTTTCCGTTATCAAATACCTTATTTTCATGGTTTACATGAAATTTTTCACGATTTTAATAGTTTCTAGTTTACTTTATCAGAATTGTCTAACGAAGTTTAAAATCATACAAGTTGGAAAAGCGGTCGTTCAGATCAAAGTCTTTCCAACTAGCGTCCAACTGGCGTCTTGTGTGAACTGCTCTATGTTGAAAAATGGTCAGGTTTTTTTACTTGTTAATTTCTCATCTGTGAGAGGAATAAAGAACTTAGGCTGTGTGTGAATTGGGTTAAAATTGGGTTAAATGGGTTAAAATATGACACTATTGTGGTGAATAAGAGGGGATAATATTTTAACCCATTTAGCCTGCTCACGGAGCAGGCTAAAATGGGTTAAAATTTGACGTTTGTCAGGAAAGAGAGGTGTGTCTAGTTCTTATGCATTCACAACTTTTTTTTGTCAAACAATCGGTAAACAAAGCAGAAAGAAGTTGTCAGCGGTATGTACGGCACATGAAAAATTTTGCAGAAAGAAAAAATAACGCGAAAACCTTATAATAAAATTGTAAGTTTAACCTTTTTTTTATCGAAAAACATATGTACATAGTAATAAAAATAAAATTGTTGTTTTTAGGGTCTCCCGAAGAAAAACTAAAACTCATTCAAAACGGAATTGAGCTGGACAACATCTACTGGAACTCTACCGTAGCTTATCCTCTGCTAAAACCAAGCACAAATTATTATACAAAATTATATTTTTAAACATACTTCACGAATTTTTCTTTTCTATCCAATAGAATTGGTTGTTGATATGTTAAAAGTATTAATAAAATTTTTGTAAAATATTTCTTGAAATTGTTATTCATTTGCTTGAAGTTGTTGTCAGTGCTGTAAAAACAAGTGTTCATACACCCATTATCAAACTATCCGTGATGGGAAATATTTTGACAAGCTACGGGACTATTGTTTCAATATATGAAAATAGTAGTACAACAACGAAAGAAATTAAGCAAATGGAGATCTTAACACTTTTTGGAAAGTAATATTAAATTTACAATTTTAAAGTTGCTTTATTTTAAATAAAAAATAAATAAAACTTAAACGATAAAAAGGAATTTTCGCAGGGAAATTTCTTAAACTATGGAGGAGTTTTAGAGAAAATAGTGTTTAGAAAAATCCCTTTTAACCCAATTCACACAGCAAAAATTTAACATCTGAATCCAACGCAAAAAAAATATCAAAATTTAACCAAGGTGAGAAATTTTAACCCAATTCACACACAGCCTTAGAGGAATAAAGAACAAGAGGGAAAACCAGACACACACCACGGCATCTGCCCTCAAAGCTCAAACTGACTTCACAAACACCACAACAAACACCAAACTGGTTTCGGGATCCCAAAATAAAGTGGAGTTAGTTTCGGGATCCCAAAATAAAAAGGTGTTAGTAAATTCACTTAATACGTGTATCATAGATGGATCTCGTGTTACAAAAACAACAATGTAAACAAATGAAAGTTGCGGGGCAAGAGAGGTAATGGTTTTCCCTCTTTTTTCTTTATTCTTTATTGCCAAGCAAAAACAAGTAAACAATAATCAGAGTTACACCACACATATACTTCCACATCTTTTTCGCGCCTTTTTGCTGCAGCTCACACGCGTTCACAGATGGATGCTGCGATTACAAAAACAACAATGCAAACAAATGGAAGTTGTGGGGCAAGAGACGTAATGGTTTTCCCTCTTATCCTTTATTCCTCTAAGCTCTCAAATGAAAGACTGCTATTATACGGTGCAATTTGTTGCACGAAACTGTTCGAACACCATAAGTGCAAAAGAGAACGAAAGTTCGAAAAACAGAGATGGACAATGTGCTACCGTGTGTCGCATGGGTTATGGTTAAGTAAGTAAGTAAGTAGACTTTATTGAGATTCTTTTTCTTAATACATTTTTCTCTTTCTTACGCTAGCACTTATGAAATAACTAGAACAATTGATAAAATTGCCGACTTAGAATTGGCCAGGCTACACGAATTATATTGAATTTTGTATAGATATGACAAAAGAGGATAAAGATAATTCTTAGCATTGAGCTACTTATATATTTGTATGCTTCCACTCAACAAGAGCATAATTTCATAGACTTAGCTTAAAAGGTGGATAGAGTGAGAGGAAATGAACAAAAATAACGAAAGTAAAATAAAAGGTAATGAACAAGAGATAGATGCGACAGAAGTCACATCTATCCATAACACTAGTGATGTGTACAAGTGAAATGGGTAGAGACCCAAGTTTTAATCGTAAGAATACTGTATAGTGTCTTTTCACTTAGAGTGCAAACATTTTTGTATGTATTAATAGCTACAAATGATGGATGTTGAGCTATATATTTTTCTTTTTCGCTCTTATTGTTTTGTGTTATTTTATTTTTTTAACTTCTGGCAATTTGTTTACATTTGACATTTTAGTTTAGGTAAAGGTATTCTTATTTCTAGGATAATTACATTATCTACTCACAGCTGGTTGATGTCTTATTTTACTTAAACTTGAAAAAATATATTTTTGATTCTACTGTTAACTCTCTTAAATCTATTTCACAACCAAGTTAGTGTTGGCAGGTACAATTGTTGGTTTTGAGTTTTTTTTTTTTATTTTTTTTTTTTTCGAATTCTTTATTAGTCTTTTTTTTTTTTTTTTCAGTCTTGATAGTTACATTTGTTATTTTTGCTTGTGGAACGTTAAACTGCTTAGCCTCTGTGAACATTATATGATTGCTTTTTATAAAAGGGGCAAGTGAACAGATTGTCATTATCCCGAACTTGCGTTGTTAAGCTGGAACTCTCGTTAATCATGCTAACCGGCGAGAGATAATATCTGTCGTAAAGGGAATATCCAGTGTTGCTCTCGAAAATGGTTCGGAGGATAGGGTTGTTGTGATGCTCCAAGGAACTTAATCTTATTTTAGTGAGAGAGATAAGGTAATCAAGCAATGGTGTAATTCTTGATTCTTGATATAATGTTTTATTGCTAAACCATTTACCTGAAGGTCTCCGTCTTTTTGATATGCAGTTCCTAATGATTCTGCGTTCAAATCTATGTAGTTCAAGGGCGACATTTGGTGTTATTGTAAACCATAGAGGGAATCCATACGCGATCAGAGGACGTATAAGAGTTTTATACATAAGGAGCTTAGTAGCTTTCTCTACGTTTCTAGAATTAAGAAGTAGTTTTAGTTTTGCAGCCGCAGCCTTGCTGTTATTCAGAGCTTTTCTGGCATGGGGGTTCATTTTTAAGCGTTGGTGTAAGTGGACACCGAGATATTTTAATGAGTTTTTTAGAGGGATCGAGTTCCCTTCAATGGTTAGGCTAAGGTATCGACTCTCTCGTACGGCAAGGTGATGACCCCTGCCAGAGGCGTTACGAAAACAAATCATTTCACATTTTTTGAAATTGAGTTCGATTCCCCATTTTTTGTAGTAGGTGTTCACTACGTTGAGGTGAGACTTGACTTGATTAAGAGCTGCATGTGGTCTTTCATGTGGACAGAATAGGATAGTGTCATCCGCGTACAGAATAGCTTGTGAATTATTGTGTTGGATTGGAAAATCGTGCAAAAAAATGTTAAATAGTAAGGGGCCCAGTATAGATCCTTGAGGGACGCCCGCTAGCACCTGGATTTGAGAAGAGCTTTCATTTTCAAAATGGATGTAAAGGCTTCGGTTGGAGAGGAAACTTTTTATTATTTGGATGAATTTAGCAGGGAAATTTAATTGGTTTAGCTTAAAAATGAGACCAGCGTGCCAAACTGAGTCGAAAGCTTTAGTCAAGTCAAGTGCACAAGCAACGGTGCATTCTTTTGCTCTTAAATTTTGTAAGATTTGGTCTTGGAAATAAAGTAAGGCATGTTCGGTGGAATGACCTGGTTTAAACCCGAATTGTACTGATTGGGTAAGCTCAGTGCCCTCAAAAAAGTTTTGAATATTTGAGGATATTACCTTTTCAAGGATTTTACCTAGATTGGATAAGAGGGAAATTGGGCGATAGTTAGTTAGGCTATTGTCGCAATTTTTTTTTTTGATTGGAATGAGTTTTGCTTTTTTCCAGGCAAGAGGGAAGTAGCAATTATTAATGCAATTATTAATCAGCGGAGTAAGGTATTTGGCTATTGTAGTCTTTGATTTGCGAATGATAAAATTTGAAATGTTGTCAGGACCTGCTGACTTTTTATTGTTTAGGGTTGATATGAGGTACTCGACAAAGCTGGGTGCGACAAAATTTTCATTGTTAGGTCCATCAGATTTGAATGAGGAAGTAAATTCAGTTATGACAAGGTTGTTATTCCAAGATGTGAAGGAGCTATTGAAAGTCTGAACTTCCAAAGACGTTTCTAAATCCCCATTTGGGGTTCTGAGCGCATATAAGTCGGCATAGAATGATCTGAAAGCCTCAATTTTTTCTGATGGTGCAACAAAGGTATTATTATTATGAACTAGAACTTGCGGACTACAATCTGTATTTCTCTTACGGCCAGTTATCTGATCTATCACTTTGAAGACGTTGGAAGATGGTCTTAAACTTCTTAGTTTTTTTGAGAATTGTTCGTTGACTTCGATTCTGACTTTATCCTTAATAATTTTGCTAAGACATCTTATGCGGGCAGATAGCTCTTGATAATCCTGATTGGTTCGATCGCCGAAGTGGTGGAATATTCTCTTTAATCTTTTTTTCCAGATTTTCCTGGTTTTGAACAAGTTGAGGGTGGCGTCAGAAACTCTAATCCAATTAGGATGTAACGAGATATTTTTGCTATATGCAGACATGCAAGTAGATATGCTGTTGGTGAAAGAATTGATGAAAAAATCTATTTCAGAATTATCAAGGTTTCTGTCCGTTGGGATTTGTAGGTGGTTCAAATCAGATGCTAGAGTAAGGTTAAAGTTTTTCCAGTTGGTGTTTTTGTAGCACGTAAAATTTCGCGGGCTATCTGGAAAAGTTGTTTCATTTTGTAATTGTATGCTCATAAATACTGAGAAATGATCGGACATTGGGTCTATTGTTAAGCAGGCTAAGTTATTGTGGGACCTAAGGTTGGAGGATATGATGAAAAAGTCAATATGGGAGCCCGAGCTGGGTCGAGTTGGACCGACAGCGGCTACAATGTCAAAGTTAATGAAGTGGCTATCTTGGTACCAGCGGGCCAAGTGAGAACCATTTGTGTTGATCTTTGAATCACCCCACGACGGGTGTCTAGCATTGAAATCACCACCTAGGATGATGTAGTCAGAATCTGATAGACAGGCAAGTAAATCTTCTAAAGCTGTGGGGAGGTTTGACCCGGTGTCACATGGGAAGTATACCGAAACTATTGCAAGAGATTTGGTGAGATTTTGAACTTGAATTGGAATAATTGCTATGGTAGCTGATAGAAATTGGTTTGAAAAATGTTTTTGAGTAAATCGAATTGAATTTTTGCAGAGAATACCTGTGCCTCTTCCTTCATTATTTCTAATGAAGTCGTAGTTGTCGTTAAAACGACATTTGTTTTTGTTTTTTTGCAAACAGGTTTCTTGCACTAGTAGTGCAATTGGTGAAGTTTCTTTTAATAATAAGTCGATTTCGATATACTTTTCATTGGATAGTGAGTTGACGTTAGCTGTGATAAGGTTAATGTTCATGGTGATTATGGTGAAAGGGAAGCAATGAAACCAAGGTAAGCGCCTGGTTTTTGGTGTTCTGAAAGCTTTTGATAGTTTGGCCAAAACTCCCTAACTTTTGAAATCAGGGTGGTTATTGGTAGCCCAAATAGTCTTGTGGACTCATCTATAAAATCACTTATTTCTCCCTTTGGCGGGTTGTTGTTTAAGACAGGAGGAGATTCCTGCTTCTTTCTAATGCCGCTGACTGTCTCAGCAAAGGATGGGCCCGTGTGCCACGGACCATTGGGCATATTAACAGTGGAGCTGTTCATTGGTTGTTTACTTTTGTAGGTAGGAACCATAAAATCATCTTTCTTTTTTTTTTTTAGGAGTTCCACCCTTTTCGGACAACCCTTATAACTTGCCGGATGGCCCGTGGAACCGCAGTTGACGCACGAAGCGACAGAAGTGTTTGATTTTGGACCAAGTTCGCATTGGCCGATCTCATGGACTGATAAGCACTTTACGCATCTAACTGCATATGTGCAATAACCTGCCACATGCCCGAACCTCTGGCACCTGAAACACTGCTTAGTACCAGAACTTTTCACTGCTTCCCATTTAATTCTATGTCTTAGAATAGTTTTGATTTTTTTTATTTTATCGAGGCTTTCCCTATCCTCCAAACTACAAATGAAAAGATCGAGTGGGATCTCACTGGTCTTAGACCATTTGGTCTCAAATTTTTTTATGTTTATTTTTAGGGAAGGGTCCAAACCAATGAGCTCCCTCTCGATCTCCTCAGGTGAGAAGAAACTGGAGATTCCCTTTAGCATTATATTAAATTTTCTTAACTGTTTAGGAGGGAAAGAGAATGATTCAATGTCAAGTTCATTGAAATGTTTTAAGAATAAACTATGCAGTTGAACGTTCCTAACTATTATCTTAAGCCTACCAAAGCCATTAGATGAAAATTTAATATCATTAACATTGAAGTTTGACTTACTCATGAATTCTAAGATAGATTTTGCTGATACTCCTTTTGTAAATATTGGTGGGCACCATGGGTCGACTGTTGCAGGTGGAGCTGCCGTGTCCTCGGCGTGGTTGACGTTAGCGTCACTGGAGTTGATTCTGCTGGGGTTGACTCTGCTGGAGTTGCCTTGTTTTGTTGTTCCTTTTTCTGCATATAGGTCCGAAAAGTCCTGACTCATTCCATTGTTCGTGTCATCCTCATCGAGAATGGAAAAACGATTGCTGCAGTTTTTAATATCAACCGCAATCTTCTTGGCTCCTCTGGTAGTGGCCAGCTGGCGTCTTTTACGAGCGATAATTGTGGTGAACATTTCCTTATCATTGGTCAGCAATTTGCTAAGCGCAATTTCAGATTCGAGCTGAGCACGAACAAGTCCTGTTCCCGTCAAATTATTGTTTGAACATCCAATGTGGATGCTATTATCCAGCTGCAGCTGCTGTCTGCCTTCGGCGTCCTTTGCTATAGTTTTTTCTATGCAGATATTCGGCTGTGCAAATTGCTTGCCATCAGCTAATATTTTCCCGTTCGCACCAGTAGTGGAAGTATATGTATGGTCTATAGCCATCTCATGATGTTTCGAAGAATGCGGTTCGCCTTCGTTGAATGCGCGCCATTCTTCAGACGCCGCCATTAGGATTTTTTTTTTTTCATCTGCATTAAGCATTTGCGATGGTAATTTGCAATTGTTGAAATTAAATTGTTTATCTGGAGGCAAAGTAGGCCATCCAGGAAATGGAGCCTCACCTCCTTCCATTATGAAAATGTTTTTCCACTTTACTTATTGATTCTTTTTTTCTTTTTTTTCTTAGTTTGCTTTTAATGATTACGGAGCACAAAAAATCACAACTGTCTACTACGGCATTCACAAACGCAATCCATGGGTTATGGTTTCGTGAAACAGCTTTGACGTTTCTCTTTGGGCGCGTTCGAGAGTCTATCGGATAGCCTATTTCGGATAGCCGTATCTTGGATACCTTTTTCCAGATTGCTGCAGACAACAGCTGTGAAATGTTAAAATTCGACTTTTGAAAATAGAAAAACATTCAAAAATCATTGCTAGACGATTATAACTTATTTTTTTCGATTTCCCATGCGTTTTAAAAGACTCTTATGCTGATATAAATGCACACCAAAACAAAAAATCAACATGAAAAGAAATAAAAATAAATTTTGTATCAGCTGATCACTTGAATAGAAAGGTATACCAAAAATACTTGGATACCTTTAGATAGCTTTTTAGTTGAAATGGGTGTGTGACTCTGTTAAAAGTGTAACACGTAAACAACAACAACAAGCTATCCGGATACGATTCTCGAACGCCACCTTTGTCTTTGTTCGTGTTTCTGTTTCATTTGGTTCAATAATAAGTAATAATACTAATAATAATGACTTTTTTGTTTTTCAATTGCCAATAAAAGAGGTTTTGAAGCAACCAGGCACTACTAGATAACTATTTTTCCTCAAAAATAAAAACACCGAATGAAAGATAAAGAGAAATGTGAAACTAGTTTCATGAAACTGGACTTCATCATGTAATAACACTTGCGACACGGGATGACAGAACAAAGAAGAATTCGAAGTAGTTTCGTGCAACAAATTTCACCGTATAATAGCAGTCCATGTAATAACACTTGCGACACGGGATGACAGAACAAAGAAGAATTCGAAGTAGTTTCGTGCAACAAATTTCACCGTATAATAGCAGTCTATTATACGGTGCAATTTGTTGCACGAAACTGTTCGAACACCATAAGAGCAAAAGAGAACGAAAGTTCGAAAAACTGAGATGGACAATGTGCTACCGTGTGTCGCATGGGTTATGGTTTCGTGAAACAGCTTTGACGTTTCTCTTTGGGTGGGTTCGAGAACCTATTGGATAGATTATCTCGGATAGCCGTATCTTGGATACCTTTTTAAACGATCCAGATATCTTTTTCCAGATTGCTGCAGACAACAGTTGTGAAATATTAAAATTCGACTTTTGAAAATAGAAAAACATTTAAAATGTCATTGCTAGACGATTATAACTTATTTTTTTCAATTTCCCATCCGTTTTAAAAGACTATCATATGCTGAAATAAATGCACACCAAAAAAAAAAATCAACATGAAAAGAAATAAAAATAAATTTTCTATCAGCTGATCACTTGAATAGAAAGGTATACCAAAAATACTCGGATACCTTTAGATAGCTTTTTAGTTGAAATGGGTGTGTGACTCTGTTAAAAGTTTAACACGTAAACAACAACAACAAGCTATCCGGATACGATTCTCGAACGCCCCCTTTGTCTTTGTTCGTGTTTCTGTTTCATTTGGTTCAATAATAAGTAATAATACTAATAATAATGACTTTTTTGTTTTTCAATTGCCAATAAAAGAGGTTTTGAAGCAACCAGGCACTACTAGATAACTATTTTTCCCCAAAAATAAAAACACCGAATGAAAGATAAAGAGAAATGTGAAACTAGTTTCATGAAACTGGACTTCATCATGTAATAACACTTCCGACACGGGATGACAGAACAAAGAAGAATTCGAAGTAGTTTCGTGCAACAAATTTCACCGTATAATAGCAGTCTTAGAGAAAAGTGAAATGGATGCCTTCAGTCTGGAAAAATTATATCGATTATCGTACATTGGTACCACAGAGTAGATAATACAGAGTATCCACTTCCACCCCTTCAACCCGAAAAACCCGCAAAAAATTTTTCAACACGAATTCAATATGGCGTCCTATTTCTTGATTAAAAATGGAGTCGTGGTGAAGTTCCAAACTTCAATAAATAAAAAAAAAGCAAGATGACGTTTATCTTTGACACTTGCAAAATATTGCAAAATTTTGTAATGTTTTATTTCTTGTAAGTATTTATAACTAAATTATTTCTAACTAAATTATTCTCATCAAATTAGTGTCATCTGTAATGCACTCTTCATGGATTCACGCCCAGCAGCTCATAGCGCACTATAAAGGGCTTGTGCCGCATGTAATATGCGTTCGCGCAAAACAAGAAGCTTCGACACAATGTCCAACAACATGGAATCCAAAACCTTCTCCTGCCGCACAAATGGAAAGTAATTTCTTAAAGTTCTCGTAATGAACACAGTGTCCATCGAATTACGTAGTTTTCGCAGGTTTTCGTCGAACTGTGCACTTTCCTAAACACTTCCTTTGGCTATGGAGGGATTAACTTTCGAAAATTGGCGGATGTATGAACGTTCATCCATTCACCATTGTCATTTCAATGGTAGGTAGCAAAAACTACTGAGAGAGCCTCGTCTAGACACCAGCTTGCCGCGTATGGTTCGAGGCCAGAAACAGGACAGTATTTAGTTTTTTCAAATATCACCATTACCGCAATAGTCCGAGACATGTTAGTTGTTGTGATCGCAAGCGACAGTCCCACAAACCCGTGTGATTATGACTGACTGAAGGAATTCTCAAAATCGAATCCAACAAGCCGCTATCGGAGAGATGTTTTGCAAGTTTTTGTGTAGCAGCCAGCCAAACAAGCAACCCCCCCAGAAAGAAACAAAAATCTAACGTGCTCAAACAACAACAATAAATTGATAATTTTTTTTTAAACTTCACTATGATGTGTATATTTCATCTCTTGATCAATAAAATTGTGTGTGTCAATAGTAGAGAAGCGTATTTTTGATTCTTTTGTTGTACCGTAAGCTTCGCAGTGTATTATGCCTTGACAGCGGTGGAAGCTGTAATCTTGGAGAAGGCATCGCTTGCCGACAAAGTTGTTGTTGAATTCCCACTGGCCCTCGTCGTCGTTGTTTGCATTGTCCCATGACATCCCTTCGAATTCGTGAATCTTGCGATCTTGCTTTAGTTGAATTCAATTTTATATTTGAATTAAAAAATGGAGAGGATAATCTCTCTTTGTAGTTTTGAAAATTCAAAATAATGTTAAGTATGCATTGTAACTTTGCTATCAGCTCATTTTAACACGTTTCTGAAACAAAATTAATTGTAGACAGCATTTCTGGCACCGCGACAACTACAAATGTATGGAAACGTGTAGTTCCTGTCACATCAGTGTAGAAACTCGTTCTGAAAAAATGTATATGATGAGAAATATTTATAATGGTGCTATAATTCTAAGGAGAAAAAGAAAATTTTAAACTTTATGACGATCATTTTATTATTTCGATATTGCGTGTGCTTTCATATGACTGTAAAGCCCGGGATACTGTGGAAATGCCCGTCCACATAATCTTACATGTATATTTCTTAACTTTGACGTGAATCTGTGAATGTTGCATTAAGCTATTTTGAGTCTTGAAAGTTGCTATGCAATGTGGGCACTGGGGTTGCCTTGGCCCCCCAGTGAGTAAGTTTATGCATGCGCAAATTATATGAGTTTCTAAAGCGTTTATCACATATATCGCACGAGTAGTTCCTTATATCTAATTGTCTGCGCATATGTTCTGTGAGTTGTGATGAGGACGTGTGACCTTTACCACAAGGCTTACAAATAAACGGTCTCTCTCCTGTATATATACGGTGATGTAGATGAAGCAAAACATCTATCACAAAAATCACATTTAAACGGTTTTTCACCAGTATGTCGACGAATGTGAACGATTAGATTTTGTTTGCAGGTATATTCCGATCCGCAAATATCGCATTTGTGTGGTTTCCAGCCTGGAAGATGTATTGTCCGTACTCATACCAGTCATTTCAGTTCGTGGTTCATAGGGAAACATCTCTTGACCTATACAACACAAGAAAATACATACATGCCATAAATGGGTATAAGAAATGAGAATTGATTCAAACCTACCCGTCGTGATAACCTTGTATGGTTCTTCAGACTCTAATGGTTCACTTAGACCAATTTCATTCCCAGCAAAAATACGAATTATGTAGGTAATCGTGATTCTCCTGTAGGTCTTTGATTTAGAATCTCTGTATATCTGGTGGTACACGTCCAACCTCAATCCACATGGTCTTGCGGAGATCACGAATGGCAATATTGTAACCAAGTAGTGGCGCACCCCCATCCGACTCGGGAATACCCCATTCAAAGACATGCGCATTGGCTGCAATGACTCTTGCTTCCAATAGACCAGTTGGTGGCGATGGAACGGCTTACAAAAAAGAAGTATTGAGTTTTGTTTTGTGTGATTTGAAATTGTATAAAATGCACACATACTTGCGTGTGTTTTCAATGAAATGCTATAAGTAGAAGCTGGTGAGCTAAGGCCCACGGAGTTTTCAGCAGGGTTGGCCGAATAAACTACACTACATTTACTACATCATTAACTACGTGTAGTTAATTCAATAAACTACACGCTTTATTTACTACAATTTGTTACATTTGCTACATACACGTAGTTGACGTAGTTAATAGAGAGTCCACTGCAGCAAGGTAGTGCGTTTTGCCTACAAGCTAAACTAAACCGGATGACCCCACCCGGATGATCTCACTGGCCTTAACTTACCACAGCCGCCATTGTGTGTGGCCACAGAACAAAGTCAGTTGAGTTTGAAAAGTAAAAAAAATTTTTTTGGTTGCAAAAAAAATCGATAATTTTTAATTTTCATACAGCCTAGAATTTAGAAAAATGAATTTAAGTTGCAGGAAATAACTTTTTTTTTCCATTTTGACCAGTATTTCACTGAAAAGACAAAAATTAGTAAAAAATTTCATACCGATGCAGGCGTTTTGTTAAGTTTTTACAGTTCATACTAGTGAGCACAGAGCCTCAAACTCAGAAATAGGACGCCATATTGAAAAATTTTTTGCGGGTGTTTCGGGCTGAAGGGGTGGAAGTGGATACTCTGTATTATCTACTCTGTGGTTAATATAGAAAAAAAGAGAACAGTTCAAATTATGTCTGCTACATTATCTACATTTAACTACATTTAACTACATTTAACTACATTTAACTACATTTAACTACATTTAACTACATTTAACTACATTTAACTACATTTAACTACATTTAACTACATTTAACTACATTTAACTACATTTAACTACATAAACTACATAAACTACGTAGCAGACGTAACAAATATAGTTTTTTCCAAAAAGTGATATTTCGGCCAACTCTGGTTTTCAGCATATACCCTGAATGTGTATTCACATTTGTCTTTCAAATTTTCAACTGTGTATTGTAGACAATGAGCGTAACAACCTTTGTGGAATGCTCATCACGTTTGGTTTTATCAATCGAAAATGATTTATGAACAAACTTTACGAATTTCTTTTTGGCGTCCTCGCGACGTTCATCTTCCGCAGCTGTGTCTTCCATGTGCATGTGACTTTCTGGCCCATTTAGATTTGTTGTAGTTTTGTTTTTATTGCCTTCTCTGTCGATTATTTTTCGTATTTTTAAGATACGCTCGGCATGCAAACGTTTTTAGAAACTTTTCGACAAAAATACCGCGCACGAACCACGAACGAAGTTGGTTTGTTTTCGCTTTTCATATCTGTCATGTCATAAATGACCTACCACACCATGTGCAATCGTGTGGGGAGTTTAAGGCTATGTGCACATTGGTATATTCTGTGAAACTTAACAAAACGCCTGCATCGGTATGAAATTTTTTACTAATTTTTGTCTTTTTCAGTGAAATACTGGTCAAAATGGAAAAAAAAAGTTAACTCCTACAACTTAAATTCATTTTTCTAAGTTCTTGGCTGTATGATAATTAAAAACCATCGATTTTTTTGCAACCAAAAAAATATTTTTTACTTTTCAAACTCAACTGACTTTATTCTGCGGACGCACACAATGGCGGCTGTGGTAAGTGACGGCCACTGCGGTTTTCCGGGTGCGGTTTTCCGGTTTGATTTAGGTTAGGTTAGGTTATAATCACAGAGTAGAACGAGCGTTGGCGCTTAGACGTTGAGTCTGAGCCGTTTTTCTTATTTATGGCAATAATTTTCATTGCCCATTCAAGCTTGGCAGATTGCGTTGAATCAAGCTTAGGTTTAGGTACCGCACCTAACACCTTCGCAATTTTCTCCGCGTTCCGCCTCTCTTTGTGGTTTGGGAGGGAAGGGAGATTGGGATCCCCTTTGTTGTCCGTTCCACTGTTAGACACAGTTTCCCTTTCAACTAGGGGGGTAGGGGGATTGGGAGCCCTTTCGTTTTCAGTTCCACTGTAAGTCACAGTTTCACTTCCAACTTGGGGGATAAGGAGATTGGCGACCCTTTCGTTTTCAGTTCCACTGTAAGTCACAGTTTCACCTCCAACTTTGGGGTTAGGGGGATTGGACACCCTTTTGTTGTTTGTTCCACTGTAAGTCACAGTTTCACCTACAACTTCGGGGAGGGAAGGAGTGTTTTCGGAGCTCGAAGGAGGTCCTCCCCTTTCAGCCACGGAGCCGATAGTCTCGGCACCCGTACCGTCCGGGTTGGTCGACCTTGAGTCCTTCGACAATGGACGGGATGAGGTGGGAGGTTGGAGCAGTGTTTTAGAGGAGGGTAGCCCTTTCGTCAACATATCACAGTTCGCGTTAGAACCGAAAGTCTCGGCCCCACTACTTGCTGTAATAGTCTCCTCCGGGGTCCCTATAATACGGGCAGTATTGGTGGAAGTGCTACAAAGAGTCACTGCAACTCTTCCACTGTTTTGGGCATCCTCCTTAGGAGGGGCGTTAGAACCAGAGGGCTCTCCACATTTCTTAGTTGGCTTGTGAGGCCTTCCTCGAACTGCAGTCGGCTCCCCAGTCCTTCCGCCAATCGCTTTTTCTTGCGTTACAGTTAATAAATTTGTCACTGGCGACTTATCCTCTTTCGAGGCCAAGCCATCGCCGGCAGTCGCGACACCTGCCGACTTGTGAACGTATATCCCCGTTCGTTTTTTATTTCTTTTATTAACTTTTTCCATGTTTTTCAGGTTTTGTTTGAGTTATGTTGGTTGGTCAGGTTCTGCAGCTGGATTGCTGGAGAAGATGTCCTTAAGCACCCCCACCACGACAAGGTCAACTCATAGGGGGTGCGGTTTGATTTAGCTTGTAGGCAAAACGCACTACCTTGCTGCAGTGGACTCTCTGTTATACTCTGTGCTTCCACCCCTTCAACCCGAAACCACAGAGTATAACCAGAGAGTCGACTGCAGCAAGGTAGTGCGTTTTGCCTACAAGCTAAACTAAACCGGATGACCCCACCCGGATGATCTCACTGGCCTTCACTTCCCACAGATCAAAGTCAGTTGAGTTTGAAAAGTAAAAAATTTTTTTTTGGTTGCAAAAAAAAATCGATAATTTTTAATTTTCATACAGCCTAGAATTTAGAAAAATGAATTTAAGTTTCAGGAATTAACTTTTTTTTCCATTTTGACCAGTATTTCACTGAAAAAGACAAAAATTAGTAAAAAATTTCATACCGATGCAGGCGTTTTGTTAAGTTTTTACAGTTCATACTAGTGAGCACAGATCCTCAAACTCAGAAATAGGACGCCATGTTGAAAAATTTTTTGCGGGTGTTTCGGGTTGAAGGGGTGGAAGTGGATACTCTGTATTATCTACTCTGTGGTTATAATGGCTGCCAGGAATACACCCGACACACTTAGACCAATATTAGGTCCATTGTGATACCATAAAAATTATGCGAGGGAGTACCTCGCTTAACAAAACCATTTGGAGCTTACAATAAAGCGAAGGAGATGCAGGGGATCTGTGTGCGCCAGATCGCTTGGATCATCGAGAAAATATTTCCCCAGATGCCTCTTTCTTTTAGAAGAGAGTGCAGGACATGAGCAGAGGAGGTGTGGGATTGTCTCCTCCTCCTCCTCATCTAAGCAACTTCTGCAGAAGTCATTAGAGGGAACGCCAAGTCTTATGGCGTGTCTTCCTATCAGACAATGTCCGGTAATGACATTCATTACGGAGCTAACTTGCAATCTGGTAATGGACAACAAATGTCTTGTGCGTTTTGGATCTAGTCCTGGCCATATCCGTTTTGTTGCCACGCACGTGGTGATATTGTTCCACCTGTCATTTGTTCTGTCCATTGCCTCTTGCTTTAGCATAAGTTTACATGTAGCGATTGGTATACCAATATTCAACCTGCTGGTTGAGATCGGTAGAACGGTTCCTTCTCTGGCGAGTTCATCGGCTTTGCAGTTACCCACGATATCTCTGTGCCCCGGCACCCAAATAAGGTGAATATTGAACTGTTCAGCCATCTCCCTAAGAGATAGGCGACAGTTAAGGGCGGTTACTGAGTTCGTAGAAACAGCGCCGAGTGATTTGAGGGCTGCTTGACTATCTGAGAAAATCCGGATATTCGTTGAGGATATCACGTTTTCTCTTAGCCATGATAGGACCTCTTTGATAGCCAGAATTTCCGCTTGGAACACGCTACAATGGTTTGGAAGGCGGAACGAGAGACTTACGTTAAGTCGGTTTGAGTACACCCCACAGCCTACCCCTTCTTCGGTTTTTGAACCATCTGTATAGAAGTGAATTGAATCATCTCTCAAAAATTCTTCGTCGTCCCAGGTCGTTCTCGGTGGGATTGTGACTTGGAACTTATTATCAAAAACCAATTGGGGGATGGAGTAGTCGGAGTGACAGGGGATTGATCCGAATAAATTCAGGATTGCAACGTGACCGATGTTGTTATCGGTCCATTGGGAGATAGCTCTCATACGAGTGGCTGCACTGGCGGCCATTTGTTTGCTGAAGATATCTAGTGGTGTGAGGTTAAGGAGTGTATTTAGTGCAGCTGAGGGTGTTGATCTCAGTGCACCGCTTATACACAGACAGGCTGTTCGTTGGACCTTGCTTAAATTGTCGCAGTAGGTCCTTTTATCAAGAGCGGTCCACCATACCACTACTCCGTATGTGAGTATTGGTCTGATGACCGCGGTGTAGAGCCAGTGGGTGATTTGGGGGGAGAAACCCATTTGTTACCAATGGCTTTTTTGCAGGAAAATAAGGCCACGGTGGATTTTCTGATTCTTTCCTGTATATTGGCTTTCCAATTTAGCTTTTTGTCTAGGATTATACCTAGATATTTGGCTTCGTTTGGAAGTACAAGTGAGATTCCATTTATTGATGGAGTTATTAGTTGAGGAATTTTATATTTCCTGGTGAAGAGAACGAGTTCAGTTTTCTGAGGGTTGACCCCTAGATCACATTTTCCCGCCCATTTTACAAGTTTATTTAGAGCGGTCTGCATCAGGTCCGTAAGGACGTGAGCATGTTTGCCGGACACCGCAATGGAGACGTCATCTGCATATGCAATCACTTTGAATCCCTCAGCTTCTAAGTCAACTAGAAGTTCATTGACAACTATATTCCAAAGAAGAGGGGATAGGACTCCGCCTTGCGGTGTTCCTCTACTGACAGATCTCTTTGCAGAGAAGTTTCCTAGAGTAGAGTTGATTCTCCTGCTTTTTAGCATTAGATTTATCAACTCCACTATGGAATCATCTACTTTGAGCTTCGTCAGTGCCTTTGTAATTGCAGAGTTGCTGACGTTGTTGAAGGCGCCCTCTATGTCGAGGAAGGCGGCCAGAGTGAATTCTTTGTGGTGGAGGGAATATTCTATAGTACGTACCAGGGTGTGTAGGGCCGTTTCTACAGATTTTCCCTTGCAGTAAGCGTGTTGTGCTGTAGATAACAATTTTGGATCTATAGCTGTACGCAGGTGGATATCAATCAGTCGTTCTAAAGTTTTAAGAAGGAAAGATGATAGACTTATTGGTCGGAGATCTTTCGGGTTTACGTGGGATGATTTCCCAGCCTTAGGTATAAACACCACCTTGACTTCTCTCCACTGAGTGGGGATATAGTTCAGGGTGGTACAGCCGATGAGAATTACTTCAAGGACAGGGATAATAATGTCCGCGGCCTTTTGAAGTTCGGCTGGAATTATACCATCAGGTCCAGGGGATTTGTATGGGTCAAAGCTGTTAATGGCCCAAACTAATTTTTCCCTTGTAATCAGATCGGGGTTGTTTGTTATTATGCTACCTGGTTCTGTGGAATCATAGTTGCATAAGTTCTTAGAGCTTCCTCTGGAAAGTGAGTGTCCAGAAGCAAATTGAGCGTTTCTTCGCAGGATTCTGTCCAGCCGTCAGCTGTTTTCAAGCTGCTAGGCATGGTCGGACTCTTTGAGAGGATTTTTCTTAATCTAGAAGCTTCTGAAGTATCTTCTATTTTTCCACAGAAGTTTCTCCAGGAAGTTCTTTTATTTTTCCTCAGTTGATATTTATATGTTTTGAGGGATTCCTTGTAGGAGTCCCAGTCTATTGAAGTTTTAGATTGTTTAGCTCGGTTGAAAAGTTTTCTACATTCCTTCCTGAGCGGTTCTAGCCCGGAGCTCCACCACAGTGGTTTCTGTTTTCCTCTTATTTTTATAAGAGGACAGGATTTCTGCAGTGAATGGTTAAGGGCAGTGGTAAGATCATTGACTTTTTTGTCTAGATCATGTTTGTTTGTAGGGTTTTGTAAAAGTTCAGGTTTAATAAACTTTTTCAAAAGTACCCGATATTTTTGCCAGTCAGTTTTCCGATAGTTTCGGAAGACTGGTTGCTTGAGAGGTTCCTCATTTAGATCAAATTGAATGTATTGTAATGAACACCCAACATTTATACCAATTTCCTAATCGAAAACGTTCAACCTAAAACACAACTGGCAACACTATAATGGAATGGTATAAAATGACAGGCATTGCTTGTAAGCCAGTGTGTGTGAGTGTAGAGATTTTTGACAGCAAATGTGGAAACCATGGAGAAGAAACTGGAACGCTCTAGATGAGTGTTGTTCTATATAAATAGGACCGCTGACGCAACGAGCAGTCAGTTTTGATTATAGAGTGATAAAGTTAAGAGTGAAACGTTGTTAACCAGTGATAGTCCAATAGTCGAGTTGAGTTCGAATAAAGTATAGATACTGAATAAAGTGGTAGAAATAAAATAAAAGTGAAGTTTTATTTTGCGAACTAAGCGCACGTTACATTGGTGTCAGAAGTGTAAATAAAACTTATTTGAAAAAAAAACGAGTTGACTAATAAAGTGTAAAAAAAAAAAAAAAAAAAGTAAAAAGAAAAATAAAAACAATATACAGTGAAAATGGGTAAGTTGTTAGAAGAGCTCAACTGCATTGAGCTTAAAAGTGAGTTAGGTAAGCGAAATCTTTCTAGAGCGGGATCGAAAAATGAGCTCGTCCTGCGCTTGCGTAACTATTTGGAACAGCAAGGGGAAGACGTAAACACTTTTGTTTTTGAAACAGAAGTGGAAGAAGAGGAAGTAAGTGAAAATGTAGATTTTTCTAGTATGATGAAGCTTTTGTTAGAACAGCGAAACGAGCAAAAGAAGGAACAGCAGAATGTTCTCGAACAACTGGAAGCACAACGAAACGAACAAAAGAAACTGATTGAAGAACAACGAAACGAGCAAAAGAAAGAAAAACAGAATATTCTCGAAAGACTTGAGGCGCAACAGAATGTTTTGGAAGGTCAGAAAAACATTCTAGAAGGCAAATTGGGCAACATTGAGAAAAATGTATGTGCCCTTGACGAACGCGTTGAAGGTATGGAAAAACAGCTTTCTGTTGTAGAGAATCGTTTCGAAATCGTAGAAAGCCGATGTGATAAACAGTTCTCTGTTCTGACCAAGGAATTGGACCAGATCCGGAAAATCAAAATTCGAGAATCTGCTGGAGAGTTTGTAAGGAAAAAGGAGATGAAACCACCAACATTTGATGGACAGTCTTCTTGGCCAGTCTACAAGAGACAATTTGAGGCAGCCGCGACAACAAATGGCTGGGATGACGAAGACAAGTACATTGCACTGACTCTTGCTCTTAGAGGACCAGCAGCTGAATTACTTCAAACAGTTCCAGCTGGTAAGAGCGGCGATTTCAGTTCTCTCGTGGCAGCTATAGATAAACGCTTTGGAGATAGCCACTTGAAAGAAGTCTTCCGAGTCCAACTTAATAACAGAGTCCAGAAAAGGGGTGAAAGTCTACAGCAGCTCCAAGCAGACATCGAAAGACTAGTTCACCTGGCATACCCGGATGCTGGAGAAGAAATCATCAACCAGCTTGCTGTTGAGTCCTTCGTTCGTGCCATTTCCGATATACATCTTCAGAGGTCTGTGCGAACTGCTAGAACACGTACTCTTTCTGAAACTTTAGCATTCGCATTGACAATTGAAGCAGCAGAACAGGCTTCTCATGGAGTACATCGACTTAGAGAAGCCATAGTCGAAGAATGCTCGTGCCAAAGAGCTGAAATACAGAAGAACCAGCGGAGCGGACTTGCAAGATGTTGGAACTGCAACAAGACCGGGCACTTACAGCGTCAATGCCGACTACCAAAAAATAAAGCAGCTTGTCAACATTGTGGAAGCAAGAGATCCAATCCAGAACAAGGTAACAACAACACCAGCGTTGCCTATCAATCCAACTTCGAGGGGCAGAGGCGGGTTTCTTGTATCGATGAACCCAGAACCACCATCCAGGTCTCCCAGACCAAACGAGACAACAAAAGTCTGACTGTGGAGACTACTATTAACGGGATCAAACATGTGGCTACCATCGACACCGGTGCCACAGCCTCCATAGTACGTCGAGACCTGGTAAAGACGACGTGGCTTCATAACACCAATAGCTACCGTCTAAGAACCGCAACGGGAGAAGCAGCAAGAGTATATGGAGAAGTGTGTCTTAAAATCCGACTGGCTGATCTAGTGTTTACTCATCAATTCCTGGTGGCAGATATACGTGACGAGTGCATCATTGGAATCGACTTTATGAAACAGCACGGAGTTATTTTGGACATGGGTAATCAGGTTTTGAAGTACCAAAATAAAGAAATTCCAATGACCTATTCGAATGAAAAAACGTCAACACTGAGGACTGTCATCACGGAAGATCTTATCCTGCCTCCTTCTTCTGAAGTGTTCGTTTGGACAAAGCTTGAAGGTGAGTTTGGAAGCCTTCGATACCTAATGGTGGAACCAGACCCAGAGTGTTCCTCCCAAAGCGTCATCATTGGGAAAACACTAGTAGCACCGAAAAACAAAATGGTCCCCGTACGATTACTAAACACCAGACCGTACGATGTAAGGTTGAAGAAAGGAGAAGTCGTTGGACGTTGCGAATCGGTTGCAGCAATTACGAAGATCACAGACGAAGCCCCGAGAAAAACTTTAACTCCGGAGGAGCTCAAAACCATCAGAGCTAAAATACTGTATTCATCCAACCTTGATCACCAACAAACAAGGATGGCTGAAAATCTCCTACAAGAGTACACTGACATCTTCTCATCGGCAAAAGGGCAATATGGTAGGACACAGTTGGTGCAGCATCGCATCAACACAGGAGATGCAAGACCGATTCGTCAGCCCGCAAGACGCCTTCCACTGGCCAAACAAGGTGAGGTTGAGGAAATGATAACAACAATGAAGAAGGACGGTCTTATCGAAAATTCCAAAAGTCCTTGGGCGTCACCAGTGGTTCTAGTGAAAAAGAAAGACGGAAGCACTCGTTTTTGTGTGGACTACCGAAGGCTGAACGATGTGACTAAGAAGGACAGCTATCCTCTGCCGAGAATCAGTGATACCCTGGATGCCATGGAGGGAGCCCAGTGGTTTTCGACGCTGGACTTGAAGAGTGGATATTGGCAAGTTGACATCCACCCTGATGATCGGGAAAAGACGGCGTTTTCGACAGGTAATGGGCTCTGGCAGTTTAAAGTTATGCCGTTTGGGCTATGCAACGCTCCGGCAACATTCGAGCGTTTGATGGAGTGCGTTCTTCAAGGACTGACGTGGAAAGCGTGCCTTGTCTACTTGGACGATGTCATTGTTTACGGGAAAACATTTGACCAACATTGCAAGAACCTAAAAGCCGTGTTTCAGAGACTTCGAGAGGCTAACCTTAAACTGAATCCGGAAAAATGTGCACTATTCAAAACCGAAGTTAAGTATTTGGGACACATCATCTCTTCCCAAGGAGTGAAGACTGATCCTGAAAAAGTTGACTCCGTCAAAAATTGGCCAACACCACAGGACAAACATCAACTCCGAAGCTTTCTTGGTCTTGCCACATATTACCGACGTTTCGTTAAGAACTTTGCTGGAGTTGCAAAGAGTTTGCATCAGCTCACCGAAAAAGGGAAGCAGTTCAACTGGTCAGGTGAGTGTGAAAAATCTTTTCAGGAACTCAAATACCGCCTCTGTAACGCTCCAGTGCTGGCACATCCAACACCTGGCAAAACATTCATCATCGACGCAGATGCAAGCAACGTTGGAATCGGGGCGGTACTATCCCAAGTGCATGATGGCGAAGAGAAAGTGGTGGCATATTATAGTAAGGTCCTCTCGAAGCCTGAAAGAAACTACTGCGTGACCAGAAGGGAACTGCTGGCTCTTATCTTGGCAACAAAGCACTTCCATAAGTACATCTATGGACAGAAATTCCTTCTGCGGACAGACCATGGTGCTCTGAACTGGCTGTTGAACTTCAAAAATCCAGAAGGTCAAGTCGCAAGGTGGATAGAAAGACTGCAGACTTATGACTACCAGATTCAACACCGCAGAGGAAAGCTGCACTCCAAAGCCGACGCATTGTCCCGAAGACCTTGCAAAGAGGATTGCAAGCATTGTAGGCGACAAGAAAACAAAGAAAATATTACCGCTCAGCGACTAAGAGCTGACCCCATATGCGGATGGAGCAATGAGGAAGTGAGGACCGCTCAACAGGAGGATCCAGATATCGAACCCATTCTCGCATGGAAAGAAAATGAAGAGAAACCTGAATGGGGAGACATTTCTGACCGGAGTCCAGCTCTCAAAGCCTATTGGGCACAGTGGGACTCACTATATGTGCAAGAAGGTGTCCTCAGGCGAAGATGGGAGTCCGTTGACGGTAAATCATATGTGATGCAACTGATCGTACCGCAATCGAAAGTCAGTGAAGTTCTTCGGGAGATGCACGACGGACCTTCTGGAGGTCACCTGGGAGTAAACAAAACACTGGAGAAGGTGCGACATCGGTTCTACTGGTTACATGCTAGAGACGACGTGGAGAAGTGGTGCCGAACATGTGACAAGTGTGCTGCAACCAAAGGACCTGGTAGGAAGATTCAAGGTAAGATGCATCAGTACAACGTTGGATCGCCTTTTGAGAGGATTGCAGTAGATGTGGCTGGGCCTTTTCCAGAGACCAACGCTGGAAACAAGTACATTCTGGTTGTAATGGACTATTTTAGCAAATGGCCTGAGGCGTATGCCATCCCAAATCAAGAAGCCAAAACGGTAGTCGACCAGATTGTGTTTAACTGGGTAAGTAGGTTTGGCGTACCTATGGAACTCCATTCCGACCAAGGGAGGAACTTCGAGTCAAACATCTTCCAAGGAGTGTGCGGACTACTTGGCATCAAGAAGACCAGAACCACACCGCTTCATCCACAATCTGATGGGATGGTTGAAAGATTCAACCGGACCTTGAAAGAACACCTCACCAAGGTCGTAAGCGACTACCAAAGAGACTGGGATAGGCACGTACCGCTATTCCTGATGGCCTATAGAAGTGCAGTACATAGCTCGACAGGACAAACACCATCTGACATCCTGTTCGGGAAAACCATGCGGCTGCCCAGCGAACTTAAATTTGGATGCCCCACAGAGGAGCCACAGGACACGAACGAGTATGTGGATGACCTCAAGGAGAGACTCGCTGACATCCATAAAAGAACAAGGGAACGGATGAAAACCTACAGCGACCGGATGAAGACACGGTACGACACAAAAGCGACAACGGCAGGATTCCAAGCAGGAGATCGTGTGTGGCTTTATAATCCTCATCGTCAAAAGGGATTGTCACCGAAACTTCAGCAGAACTGGGAAGGTCCTTATACTGTTGTCACGAGGATTAACGACGTGGTTTACCGCATCCAAAGAGGATTAAGAGGCAAGTTAAAAGTAGTTCATTGTGACCGGCTGCATCGATATAGTGGCGAGGCTGCAGATGGAATTATTCGGGACGAACAATCTTAAGGAGGGGGCAGTGTAATGAACACCCAACATTTATACCAATTTCCTAATCGAAAACGTTCAACCTAAAACACAACTGGCAACACTATAATGGAATGGTATAAAATGACAGGCATTGCTTGTAAGCCAGTGTGTGTGAGTGTAGAGATTTTTGACAGCAAATGTGGAAACCATGGAGAAGAAACTGGAACGCTCTAGATGAGTGTTGTTCTATATAAATAGGACCGCTGACGCAACGAGCAGTCAGTTTTGATTATAGAGTGATAAAGTTAAGAGTGAAACGTTGTTAACCAGTGATAGTCCAATAGTCGAGTTGAGTTCGAATAAAGTATAGATACTGAATAAAGTGGTAGAAATAAAATAAAAGTGAAGTTTTATTTTGCGAACTAAGCGCACGTTACAGTATCTATGATCAGCAAAGGAGTGTTCAGTAGATACTTTCCAATTAGTAATCCTATGATGAACCGAATCGGAGACAAGAGTCATATCTAAAACTTCTTGTCTGTTTTTGGTAATGAATGTTGGTTCATTGCCAATATTACTTACTATAAGGTTAGTACTTAAAATAAAATCAAAAAGTGACTCACCCCTTTCATTTATGTCAGTACTACCCCATACTGTGTGATGCGCATTAGCATCGCATCCAATGATGAGGCAGATCTTCTGCCGTTCTGCTGCAGCGACAATCCTTTTAAATAAGTCGCATGGAGGAGGGCCAGGATGGTCATGGCCGAGGTAAGCTGATACCAGCCAGTAGATGTTGTCACTGGTCTGGTATCTTATTGTGGTTACATCACGATTGCTGTAATGAGGGAGTAAAAATACATTAGTGCTACTTCTTACCAATATGCAGGATCTGGGTTCACCTTTGTCCTTCATATACAGTAGAGTATATCCAGGAGTCCTTAGTCCTCGAACGATGGACTTGATGATCCAAGGCTCTTGGATAAGGACAATATCTTCCCCCCTTTTGTTTAGACGGAGAAGAAGGGAGGCCGAAGCCTGCTTAGAGTGTTGGAGGTTAATCTGAGTTAGCTGCACCATCTTGGGAACAACTAAGTAGACTAACCCCCACCACGGTCTGGTTGAGGTCGTCATCTGTTTCGCTCTCAGAGTTTGACCTAAGAAGGTCATCCTCGCTGAACGAAACCTCGTTTGCGGAGTCATCAGTCTCCAAGTCGGAGAATTTGACGACGTTTTGGGCATCCAAGTGGGATGCGGAGTCATCAGTCTCCAAGTCGGAGAATTTGACGACATTTTGGACATCCAAGTGGGATGTGGAGGGTTTATTATCGTACGTTTCAGTAGAGGACGTGCCGAGCTCGTCTATCTCCATGGATGGAGGGTCGACTAGCCCTGCGGATTCTTCCACTGAAGACGCACTTTGGGTTGCCGGAGATGGAGCGATGTTATGCTCCTCATCTTTTTTATATATTTTCAAGGCAATATTTGACCAGCCGAACCGAATCACACCTTTTGTCGCAGCCAGGGGAGCCAGGGAGTCCTTATTGATGACTATTATAGCCGATCTATAGTGACCCTCCGGTTCCTCCAGCTTCGCGACTTTCCAGTCGTGAGTAGGCAGAGTTGGATTGCCAAATTGTATCATTTTCATGATAGTTTCCTTGCAGGAGAGTTCCGCTGGTAGTCTAGCGCGAGCCCTAGGCCTGCAAGGGATATCCTCCCTCGACACGACTTCAAGCTTAGCACCAGGCCAGAGTCCCTCTTACCTGCTTATCGCGAGTTTATACAGATCGCGCGATCTCTCTCCATCAAACGCGATTAACCTGACGCGCCCCTGATACCATCCTGCGTCCTCGAAGATGGCAGGTTCCCCTGGGTTCTCCATCATAAGAGTCCAGTAGGAGGCCTGGAGCTTATTCATGATGATCGCCCATTGATCGAAAGAGATCGCACCATCCGCGTTACTCCTGTCAATGACAGCGAAAATTGGTTTGTCCTTCAGTACGTCACTGTACGACAAGTCTTTTTTGGAGCTGAGGGTGCTTGATTTTTGCACCTTAGGTCTTTTGGCGTTCGGGGTTGACTCCACGAACGAGCGTTGGCGCTTAGACGTTGAGTCTGAGCCGTTTTTCTTATTTATGGCAATAATTTTCATTGCCCATTCAAGCTTGGCAGATTGCGTTGAATCAAGCTTAGGTTTAGGTACCGCACCTAACACCTTCGCAATTTTCTCCGCGTTCCGCCTCTCTTTGTGGTTTGGGAGGGAAGGGAGATTGGGATCCCCTTTGTTGTCCGTTCCACTGTTAGACACAGTTTCCCTTTCAACTAGGGGGGTAGGGGGATTGGGAGCCCTTTCGTTTTCAGTTCCACTGTAAGTCACAGTTTCACTTCCAACTTGGGGGATAAGGAGATTGGCGACCCTTTCGTTTTCAGTTCCACTGTAAGTCACAGTTTCACCTCCAACTTTGGGGTTAGGGGGATTGGACACCCTTTTGTTGTTTGTTCCACTGTAAGTCACAGTTTCACCTACAACTTCGGGGAGGGAAGGAGTGTTTTCGGAGCTCGAAGGAGGTCCTCCCCTTTCAGCCACGGAGCCGATAGTCTCGGCACCCGTACCGTCCGGGTTGGTCGACCTTGAGTCCTTCGACAATGGACGGGATGAGGTGGGAGGTTGGAGCAGTGTTTTAGAGGAGGGTAGCCCTTTCGTCAACATATCACAGTTCGCGTTAGAACCGAAAGTCTCGGCCCCACTACTTGCTGTAATAGTCTCCTCCGGGGTCCCTATAATACGGGCAGTATTGGTGGAAGTGCTACAAAGAGTCACTGCAACTCTTCCACTGTTTTGGGCATCCTCCTTAGGAGGGGCGTTAGAACCAGAGGGCTCTCCACATTTCTTAGTTGGCTTGTGAGGCCTTCCTCGAACTGCAGTCGGCTCCCCAGTCCTTCCGCCAATCGCTTTTTCTTGCGTTACAGTTAATAAATTTGTCACTGGCGACTTATCCTCTTTCGAGGCCAAGCCATCGCCGGCAGTCGCGACACCTGCCGACTTGTGAACGTATATCCCCGTTCGTTTTTTATTTCTTTTATTAACTTTTTCCATGTTTTTCAGGTTTTGTTTGAGTTATGTTGGTTGGTCAGGTTCTGCAGCTGGATTGCTGGAGAAGATGTCCTTAAGCACCCCCACCACGACAAGGTCAACTCATAGGGGGTGCGGTTTGATTTAGCTTGTAGGCAAAACGCACTACCTTGCTGCAGTGGACTCTCTGTTATACTCTGTGCTTCCACCCCTTCAACCCGAAACCACAGAGTATAACCAGAGAGTCGACTGCAGCAAGGTAGTGCGTTTTGCCTACAAGCTAAACTAAACCGGATGACCCCACCCGGATGATCTCACTGGCCTTCACTTCCCACAGATCAAAGTCAGTTGAGTTTGAAAAGTAAAAAATTTTTTTTTGGTTGCAAAAAAAAATCGATAATTTTTAATTTTCATACAGCCTAGAATTTAGAAAAATGAATTTAAGTTTCAGGAATTAACTTTTTTTTCCATTTTGACCAGTATTTCACTGAAAAAGACAAAAATTAGTAAAAAATTTCATACCGATGCAGGCGTTTTGTTAAGTTTTTACAGTTCATACTAGTGAGCACAGAGCCTCAAACTCAGAAATAGGACGCCATATTGAAAAATTTTTTGCAGGTGCACTACCAGTTTAAATAAGTCGAGTCCGCTACGCTGGAATCAGAGGTGAAACTCTCCCCCACACCAGTGACCCGATCAAACGGAGCAGTATAAAATGTAGTCCAACGTTTCGCGTCGGTGAATAGCATGATAAGACAGTTTTTGTTAAACATAGCTCTTTAGAACCCAAGGAGCTTCCTGAAATGCCTGCAAGGCTCGAGAGTTTCTTAGTAAAAAAAAAAATTGTTCCAGTGATTTTAAGCGGTTTCTAAGACTTTTATACTTGCAGCTTTTCGACGACCATTGCCAAATGGTCCGCCACCTCGGAAGCATATCCACGTTTAGTTGGTTGCGACCTGCCAACTACATCCACAACAGCACCTAAAGTACTAAATCTTCACGAAGGGTTCTCTATCTTTAGGAAAAACATTTAGCATTTAAGAACAAGTCTCAACTAGAAGAAGAGCAGCTATTAACAACTAAAACTAAAGCATCCTAGAATAATAATTTTCTACAAAAAACCAAAACCAAACTAGTCTCCATTTTTATTCTGTAGGAGGTTTTTAAAATACCAACTGGAACATTCAGATGTTCGGAGAAAAGACAAAAAATGCTGCTATGATAAGGAGCTTGAATGCTTGGCAAAAGAGGAGTGCCCGCTGGCAACGCCAATAAGCTTTCTAGTCATTTCTGCAAAAAGCAAAAATGTTGCAATTTTCTTTACGTTGGGGAGTATACCTTTGGTCTGTCTGCATCCAATGGAGACATGCCATCTACGGTTGTGCTCTTCGGAGGTCCAATCGTTGATTGAAGCCCTCACGCTGGTACACCTATCAGACTCAAAGAATTTAATCTTCCGACGGCATTCAGAGAGCTCTTGCATTCCTGGATCACTTTCGAAGTAGTTAGAGGGTTGAGAAGGGCCTTAAGCACAGCTTGGCTGTCGCTGCAAACACAGATACTCATCCCTATCTATACAACTGAGCTACAAGCGCATGTATAGCTACCCACCTGTGGTATCTCTAGGTCCTTTTATCATGTAACGGACCGTCATACCGCCGCGGTATCTCATCAGCTAACAAGCAGCGGGATGACGATTTTTCAAATTGTCGTAAGTCACTTTTGCTAAATTATTAATAGATAAGCTATCCAAGTTTTGGATAAAGCGTAAACATAATACATACTCCTATATCCAAAATATACATTTGGAGAATCATTCGCATGCTTTTTTATTGCTTTTTCGTGTACGGTTCATAAAAAAGTTACATAATTTTCATTGACTGAGTGCACTTTAAAATCCTTAGTATTTACTAACAGCTTTCCATTTACCCATATTTTCCATGTATCGGGAGAAAGATATATTCAGTTCGCAACCTATAAAATCGTCCAGGAATTCATCTTCGTATCGATTTTTATAAAAGGAGTGCTTTCTTTACTCGTCGAATGACTTTTTAAAATACCACTTTTGTACCTAGAAAAACAGAATATTGAATAGGAATACTTCAAGAGAAAACAATTCACACAAACCTTCGTAAGAACTTGCAATGGATTGAGGGAATCAGGAACACTGAGAACATCATTTAACCCCAGATTAAGTTCCCTAACACTTGGTAAGATTGGATTTGTAATGGCTCCAGTTATATTACCCACCCGTAGAAAGCCACTTTACGTCTGCAAAGGATCAAGTAGGGAGTTCAGCTTTTCAGCTGAACCCAATGCGTTCTCAATGATTTTCGGCGTAATTGCATTTCCAGTTTCTTGTTTGGCCAGGCCACACCAATCAAAAGTGGAATAGAGGAGTAATTTCCAGTTGAAATTGAATCCCATGGCTGAACAGTTATTCGTCCAGGTAGTTCTTTGACATCATCAGCCTGCTCTACATGGGGATTGTATCCAACACCTCCTTCTAGTCCCTTCACCATTGCTCAACCAAAACATTTTAGTTTGAACTCCTGAGTCACTCTTCACGATATCCTCAACGCAATATTAGTCAAAAGAGTTTGACCATTACTCAATGTCAGTTTCAAGCCACTTTCTTCCCGGCTCACTTCTTCGATCTGAGCACCAAACTCCTATTCAATTTCTGTTCTATCGGTCAGTGTTGCAATTCTTTGTTTAGGGTTAATTTTTTTCACTGCATTGCATACCCCTGTGCTACAGCAATACCACCATTCGGGTTCTCCAAAAGCTTAGTTTGGTCAACAAAAAACTCTTTTGGTCCGAAGAACAAACTGTAAATACAAATTGTGATAACTTTTCCTGGCTTTGAATAAATTTTTTTTCTAACAAAACAAACCTTCTTTCAGCACCAGTCTATTGTTTTAAACGATAATCTTTTGGTATCACACACGCAGGTTATTAGAATATTCTGTTTTCTGTCGCTCAGCTTATTAATTTTAAGTTTTTTAATTCTAAACACATATGACAAATGCAAGACAAATGAGTGTTTGGCAGGAAAAAAGAAAAACAATGGTTTGACTTTCACGAAACAGTATGGGAATGATGTCAATACCGACCAATGCGTGTGACAGAGAAAGAAAACAGTCGCTTTATTCGCACGAAGTTTCAACAGCTCGTGTTGATTCAATTTTGGGAAACACCCCTTCAACTGCCCCCACTTACTTCCTCACCATCAAACTGTTCAACAAATCGACCGGTATGAACACGGACATGGCGTCCTATTTCTGAGTTTGAGGATCTGTGCTCACTAGTATGAACTGTAAAAACTTAACAAAACGCCTGCATCGGTATGAAATTTTTTACTAATTTTTGTCTTTTTCAGTGAAATACTGGTCAAAATGGAAAAAAAAGTTATTTCCTGCAACTAAAATTCATTTTTCTAAATGCTAGGCTGTATGAAAATTAAAAATAATCGATTTTTTTTGCAACCAAAAAAAAATTTTTAACTTTTCAAACTCAACTGACTTTGATCTGTGGGAAGTGAAGCCCAGTGCGGGCATCCGGTGCGGGCATCCGGTTTAGTTTAGCTTGTAGGCAAAACGCACTACCTTGCTGCAGTGGACTCTCTGGTTATACTCTGTGGTGGTGCTAGTGAAATTTTGTGAATGAGTGCGTGCACCAGCTTGTGTGGTGGTATCAATGTGTTAGTGTGGTTTTCCCTCTTGTTCTTTAAATTCTCTTAGCCCCCCAAAACCGAAAGTGGAACGCATTGGATAGTCATATTTTTACTATCAACAATTACCTCGTTTACACTTAGAATTGAATCACACTTCAATTCGAATTAGTGCCAGTGTATACCTACATCGAATTGAAATAGGATTACCCGATCCGATTCAGCTCTTGTAGCTGGATCGATTCGAAAGGTATGTGTTGTACACCTAGATTACTCGATTCAGTGAGGTAAATAGATACTTGCATCGAAATCTGAACCATAATCCGATTCGATTACCCGATTCTAAGTGGAAACGAGGTAAATGCCCCCAAAGACTATACGTCGGCGCTCTTCGCACTCGCATATTACTACTCATGCCCTTTTTCATTCATGTTTGACATGAATAAAAAAAAGAATCTATTTAGGCTGTGTGTGAATTGGGTTAAAATTGGGTTAAATGGGTTAAAATATGACACTAGCGTGGTGAAAAAGATGGGATAAAATTTTAACCCATTTTAGCCTGCTCCGCGAGCTTGACGTTTGTCAAGAAAGAGAGGTGTGTCTAGTTCTTGTTGCATTCATAACTTTTTTTTGTCGAACAAACAGTAAACAAAGCAGAAAGTAGTTTTTAGCAGTATGGACGGCACACGAAAAATTGGACAACAAGAAATAATTACGTGAAAACCTTACAATAAATGTAAGTTTGACCTTTTTTTATCGAAAAACATATGTACATATTTATAAAAATAAAATTATTGTTTCTTAGGGTTTCCCGAAGAAAAACTAAAACTCATTCAAATACAAATTGAGCAACAAATGCAAACATGAATAATTGAATATATGCAAAATTATATTTTCAAAAATACTTCAAGAATTTTTCATTGCGAGACATTCTTTGATAAGACATTAAAATAAATAAAATTATTGTAAAACATTTCTTCAAATTGTTATTCATTTTGTAAACAGATCTCAAATCGATGATTTTTTTTGCTGTTGTTGTCAGTGCTGCAAAAACAAGTGTTCATACACCCATTATCAAAATATCCGTGATGGGAAATATTTTGACAAAATGCGGGACTATTGTTTCAACATATGAAAATAGTAGTACAAGAACAAGAGAAAATAGGCAAAATGGAGATCTTAACACTTTTTGGAACGTAATATTAAATTTACATTCTTAAAGTTGCTTTATTTAAAGTAAAAAATAAATTAATTTCAATGATAAAAAGGAATTTTGCAGGGAAATTTCTTTAACTATAAAGGAATTTAAGAGAAAATAGTGTTTCAAAAAAACCCTTTTAACCCAATTCACACAGCAAAAATTTAACATCTGAATCCACCGCAAAACAAATGTCAAAATTTAACCAAGGTGAGACATTTTAACCCAATTCACACACAGCCTTACTCGATACCACTCTACCAACCAGCAGCCATTCCACAACATCAACAGCTTACCAGGTAAATTTTCTTATTTTTATTTTTCTTACATTTCATTTCATTCTTTGGTTACATTTCAGCTATGCATTTTTTCTTTAGGTGTGAAATCCATCCGAACAAGAGAACGAATTTGAAATATTTCTAATGGACAAAGCACATCGGGCATACCATTTGAGAAGCAGTAGTGTTGGAGTGCAAAAAAAAGGTATTATAAACGAACAGTGTTGGTGGTTGTTTGCTGCTTTTTTTTTATCTTTTTCAGGAATAATTTAGGATCATAACATCCTCTTTGACTGCGGGTAAGGGAAATAAGGTCCGTATTATGAGTAGCGAATCGAACGTTCGACTGGAAGCGAATGTTTTAGAGAAACTCATTTATTGGATTATTATCATTAAACTTCGTTCATTCTCTTATCTGACATACCTTAAACATCGAAAAAAAAAGTTTTCTACAAAGTTTCTACAGCTTATAAAACCGCTATAAAAGAAGCTCAGATAATTTAGGATCATAACATCCTCTTTGACTGCGGGTAAGGGAAATAAGGTCCGTATTATGAGTAGCGAATCGAACGTTCGACTGGAAGCGAATGTTTTAGAGAAACTCATTTATTGGATTATTATCATTAAACTTCGTTCATTCTCTTATCTGACATACCTTAAACATCGAAAAAAAAAGTTTTCTACAAAGTTTCTACAGCTTATAAAACCGCTATAAAAGAAGCTCCCAAAAGCATTCGCTTCCAATCGAACGTTGGATTCGCTACTCATAATAGGGACCTAAATTTTTTTTCTTCTTATAATTAGCACGCTCATCAAGGGGTTATGAATACAATAACATATAAATAAACAAACATGCTTATTTTGACATTCTATTCGATAGAAAGTTAGTCGAATTCGAAAGAAGTGCATTTCTAAACTCGAATGATTCGAAATTTTTACATGTTTGACATTCGAATCATTTGAGTCTCAAAATGCACTCCTTTCGAATTCGACTAACTTTCTATCGAATAGAATGTCAAAATAAGCATGTTTGTTTATTGTTATTGTTCATTTCATATTATACTTTCTTGTTAAAAAAAAATTAAACATGTTTCGACCATATGATTGAGAAAACAGGAATGAACAAGCTGTAGCCGATACCTATAATGTCCTGGAACAAACACCTAACAGCACTAATCGTTCAAAGCAGATAGCCATAGAAACTGAGCAAAATGGTACAGAAGTAGTAAGTTTAAAAAGAGTTATGAAAATTCATTTCTCAATATGCAAACCATAACTAATATAAATGCCGAAAAGTCAGGAAAAAGCGACCAACAAAGCCGAAAGAAAATACATTTATTAACAATTAACAAATTTAATATTAAAAAACAAAAATTTAATAAGTTTTAGCAAACACTAAAAATTACTACTAATATGTACAGCGGGAATAACTGCTTTAATTCACCCAAATGAGGCCGAGGTGTTAAAGATATTTTTATTTATCCTGGTCCTTGCGATCCATATTCAGTTTTGAGATTAGCTCATTGAGTGCATTTAGTTCAATAACAAAATTGTTATTTGCTGATCTCAGCTGAACGTTTTCTTGTTTGAGTGCCAAAATTATTTCCTGTAAAAAGATGTGTTTTAGTATTTTGTTATATGAAATCGCAGAGCTCTTGAACTAATGCAATAAATAAATAACACCTAAGACCAAGCACCAGGCAGCCGGCAGGTGCCTTGAATTTTTGTTTCAACAAGAGGTTAATATGATAAAAGCAACAACAAAATACAAAATACTGCCTTATACCACCTCTCAACCACCATCCAAAAAGAAACAACGATCGGTTGTTTCTTGGATATTGAGGGTGCCTTTGATAATAACTCGCATGAGGCAGTTAACAAAGCACTTCAGAGGAAGGACACTCCGATTCCAATAAAAGTGGTTTAGTGCAATGCTTAGCACAAGATCGGAAGAAACACAATCTAGCCAAAAGATTCAGAAAATCATCATAACAAGAGGCTACCCACAAGGAGCGATCTTATCGCCCCTACTTTGGAGTCTAGTAGTAGATGAACTATTAGAAAAACTAACTTTGCAAAGCACTAAGGTACATTGGCTATGCTGATGACATCACATTATAAGTGTGCCCGAAATTTGATGAAACCCTATGCGATATAATACATAGGGGCTTAGTTATCATAATAATAATAATATCCGTACGATACTCACCTCAAGATCTTTTTCCTTTTTCTTGAACTGCTCTCTATCTAATTTTGAATTTGTCTCTTTAATTCTATATTTTTCCAGCAGATTGCTGAACCTGGCCTTATAATCATATGCGGGGCTTAGTTATCATAATCATAATAATAATAATAATAATATCCATACGATACTCACCTCAAGATCTTTTTTTTCCTTCTCGAACTGCTCTCTCTCTAATTTTGAATTTGTCTCTTTAGTTCTATATTTCTCCAGCAGATTGCTGAACCTGGCTTTGTAGTCGTATGCGGGTATCCTTTTACTTGATGTTGAAGGCAACTCGGATTTCGGCAATTTATTTGTAATTGGAGCCAACACAGGTTCCGGTCTTTTTACTGCTTGATGAATTTTATTTTAATATTAATTATTGCGCGAAAATTCGAGTTAGTTTAAAGAATATAAAACAAATAATTTTTGTAAATTTTAAATAGTTAAATTTTATTGAGTGAAAGTGAAGAAAACGGATCAAAGTGCTTAAATAAAAATAAAAATTATATGAGTGTTAGTGGGACTTGCGGTGAGTGTAAAAAGCTCACCCGCAACAATAATAATAAAGACTCAGCACTTGTTGTATGTAATGGCGGATGTGGAAGTTTGTTCCATCCCAAATGCATTAATTTAACTGAATATGATATAAACAAGTCAGTGGAAAACAAATTTTTTAATTTTATGTGAATTGTGCCGGGAAAAATTTAAATCGCTTCAACACATCGAGGAAAATATTAAAAAAAATAAAATAAAAGAAAACTGTGATGAGATCGGGATCAAGTTTGATAATGTCTCAAATAAAGAAAACAATCGATGAAAGTTTGGGTAAAGAGAAGAAAACATACACGAGTGCAGTGAAAAAGGGTTCCGTTTTAATTATACCGAAAGAGCACCAAGATGCTAATAAAACAAAGTCGGAAGTGAAATTGAGTGTGAATCTTGGAGATTCTGAAATACAGGTTGCAGGAATTAAAAAAGTGGATAAGGGCGCAATAGTTGTGTCATATGAGAACATAGAATCAGTGAACAAAGTAAAAGAAAAAGTAGAAGAAAGTTTGGAAAATAATTACGACGTTCTGAAAAGAAATAATCCGAGCATAAAAATATGTAATTTGTCCGAGAAATTAGATGCGAATGTGTTATTGAGTTGCTTAAAAAAAACAGAATGAAATGTTTCAAGATGAGAATGTAAACTTAGAATTAAAAGCGATGTGGAAAAACGTTAATAAAAAATCTTTTAGTGCCGTTATTGAAGTGAATCACAAATGTTTTAATCAAGTTATGAAGGCTGGTAAGCTTAGTGTTGGATATGTCAAAAGATGTTTCAAATGTCTGGGTTTTAATCACACTAGTAAAGAATGAAAGGCTGAAAACAAACTGTGTTCTAAATGTGGTGGATGTCATATTGGGATCGAACGCTTAACTAAGTGTCTAAATTGTGTGAATTGTGTGAGAATGAACAATGAACTAAAGTTAAATCTAGATACAAATCATAATGCTTTTGATAACGACTGTGAAGTGTACAAGAGAAAACTTAAAGTTGAAAAAACTAAATACTTGTAGCAAACAAGTTTGAGTTCAGAATCTTTTGTTTTCTTTTATTTAAACTCCCAAAAATTGTAAGCCAATAAGAGTGAAGTGGAAATTTTAATACAAAACTATAAGCCAGATTTTCTAATGTTAACGGAAACTTGTACCACAAGAAATATAGATGAGACAGAAATAAGTGTTGATGATAACAAAAATATAACTGGTACTTCTCACTCTAGACACACTGTGGGAGTGGTAATTTATTTGAAAAAAGGCATACGAGTTCAAATGATAGACAATTTAAATTTTTTGAATTCTGTATGGGTTATCAAAGTGTATGTATGGTTGAATGAAGAAAAGTGGACATTGATAGTGCTTTATAGATCTCCTAGCTCCTAAGTAGCAGAGTTTATAACTTTTTTTTCGGAATGGTGTGTTTATTCGCTGGAAAATGAAGATAATATCTTAATGACTGGTGATTTCAATTTAGATTTACTGACAAAGGATCGGATCGGATCAGGGGCCTACGCAATTAGTGAATCAACCTACGAGAACAACCAAATTTTCGTCTACTTTAATAGATTATGTTATTACAAACAGTGATTTAAACTCTCAAGTCAAAGTGAATATAAACGCAGAGGATAAAATAGCAGACCATGAAACAATAAGAGTAGAAGTTAAAATTAGACAAAATCATGTTTTACAGCAAAGAAAGTATAAAACTATTCGTTATATAACACCGCGGTTTGATGCTTTTCTGAACGAAAAAGAATTCTCAAATATCTACTTTGAAAATGATTTATATATTTTGTCCAATACATTTTGTGAAACATTAAACGCATGTTGTAAAGCTCTGACAATAGAAAAAATAGAAAAACTAAATGATTGTTGAAACATCAACAGAGCCAACCCACATCTACCAACCTACTAAGCAACGTAACGCAGCCACCAGCCGAATTACACAACTATTTACCGACCTATTGACCAGCATTGCCGAATGACACAAATAAACAAATTTCGTATTGTTCTAGACAATTATTATTAGGTCCGTTCGCTGCACTTTCCCCAGGGTTGACCCAGGTTTTCTTGACAACCCTATGAGCTGTCAAAAAGACCTGGGTTTTCCAGTCCTCAAAAAACGCTAAACCACAAACCACCACACATCCATGTCATTAAAATAAAATACATGCCATTTGACAGCACTCAACTCGCCACAGCAAAAAGCTAGAGCGAGTTTATGGAAAACCTTGTTCAACCCTAGGGCTCAAAAAACACTCAATTTGACATTAAGTGCGACTTTAGGTTTCTCAAAAAACGCTTTGTGGCGACCCTAGCGCTTCAACGAACAAACCTATTATGACCGTCCGCATAACTGTATTACACTAGCAATAACCAATTAGTAAGCAATAATTGGTAGTGACCAGGTGTAAGCAGTATGTTGGAATATACGTAAGAGTAAGCATAATTTAAGTATAAAAAGAATTAAGTTCCAAGAATAAGGACAGAATTAAAATTACCACAAACCGTAGTGTTTTACATTCGCAACAAATAAAGTGTGTTTAATGAAAAAAAGCAGAGCAGCGCAGCTCAGAGCAGAGCAAGAAACATGAAAAATGTCAGGCAACTTAGAGCAGAGTCAGCTGGTGGCAAAAGTCAGCTGATAAGAAAGCAACATACATTTTGTGACCTTTGCTAGTTTGCAAAATTATGTTTGGTATCCTATTATAATAAAAATATATATTCGGAAACATTGGAATCAAAACTAAACTAACATGTGATGTTAATTCAATTGATTTTAAGTTTAAATCGATTTCAAATAGATTGGAAAACGCAAAATATAAACAAAAATATTTGAATCAAATGTCAACAGCTGATTTTGACACTTTGCTCCAATCTGCTCTTACTCAAAAGCAAGTGCTAAAAATGCTGCTCTAAAGTGATCTAGAGCAGGTCATTTAACATAAAAAGTTGTTGCTCGGAGTAGAAAAATTGTCATTTAACACCAAAAAGCTGTTTTTTCAGCTCTAGATCGATCTAGAGCAGGTCACTAAACACACCTATAAAGTATAAATTACATACATACATCCTAACATACCATTTTGTTTCGGGAGGCTCCAGCAATCTTTTTTCTCTTCCCGTTTACATACTTCAACATGTAGTTTTATTTTAAGATCACAGGATCGACTCCGTCGCCTGTTTTCTGGACGTAAAGTTGGCTGTCGGCCTACTAAAAAAAAATTTCAAAACTAACATTTTTATTTTACCATAGTAATAGTAAATGCTTACCTCTTTTGGCGTGCTCCAGCATCTTTATAACATCATCTATGTCGCCCATGATATTTAACTTATTTTACGACAACGGTTGACAGGTGACACGAAGATCGATTAGAACGAAACTGCTTTTGAAACAGAAAACAACCACACAATAAGGAAACAGAATATGTATATATTTTACTACTTTGACTTTTGAATTTTACAAGAGATTTTTTTTTGACACAGGATCACGCGGATTTTAATTTTCACGACACGAAGATCGAGGATAACGGAACAGCTTTTGAAACAGAAAAGAACCGCACAATAAGGAAACAGAATATGTAATATGCAGCTCTCACTCGCACACACAGAGTAGATAATACAGAGTATCCACTTCCACCCCTTCAACCCGAAACACCCGCACAAAATTTTTCAACATGGCGTCCTATTTCTGAGTTTGAGGCTCTGTGCTCACTAGTATGAACTGTAAAAACTTAACAAAACGCCTGCATCGGTATGAAATTTTTTACTAATTTTTGTCTTTTTAAGTGAAATACTGGTCAAAATGGAAAAAAAAGTTATTTCCTGCAACTTAAATTCATTTTTCTAAATTCTAGTCTGTATGAAAATTAAAATATATCGATTTTTTTTCCAACCAAAAAAAATTTTTTTACTTTTCAAACTCAACTGACTTTGATCTGTGGGAAGTGAAGGCCAGTGCGGGGGGTCGACGCAACCAATCTCAGTGCAACCCATCTCATCGCAACCCATCTCATCGCACATAATCTCACGGACACAACATCTCTCGCGCAGATAATCTCACGGACATTTCATCTTTTTACCGTTATAAATGGGTTGTAACTTTGTTTTCATTAAAGAATGTGGAGTTTGACTGTGCCACCATTTTTTAAGACTTATGTGTTGTATGATTTGCTTCTTAAATGATAACATGTGAGTGTGTGAGTTATGAAATGTAGTGCAATGCACGTAAGTGATTAAAAAAAAACTTTTTAAAAGGCGTACCTACTTATGTTCGGAAAGTGGTTGAAATGGCGAATTAATTTGAAAGATCATCTCACACAATTGTGGTAAATGTGAGGTTACCTACAAAGATATTTATTTCTTTTTATTAGATATTATAGGTGGACACCTACTCATTTGTGTCTCCATAAGTTTTTTCAGTCTGCTACCTAAATAGGTATAGATTTGAAATAAAAGTTTGCTTCGTGGCTAAGTGTTAGCAGATAACTAAATTAAGACACAATTGTACTGTAGCCTATGTATTTAATGTTTCATAAAACGCAGGTATTGAAAGTTTTAGTGTAGATATGTAGATAGGGAGAACGACACTGCGGAAAATCAGGTGTTACGTTTCCAAACATTATTATATTGTAAGCGTATGATTGCATCGTTTAAAAAAAACCTGAACTGTTGCTTGAATACAAGAGCTAAGGTGCGGTGTGTTGAGAATAAAATGACTCGTATTAGTAGATAGTATCGTATTTAATAAAAATAATCCGTATATGTGAAAATTATGTAACACATATCTAGTTAAAAAAAAAGAATGCTCAGTATTGTACAAGATGCGGATAAAAATAATCAGTTCATTACCTGAAAAAAATAAATTGTTATTGTGGAACCTAAACTTCTTAATCGTCGGATAAACTTTGGAGTTCAATTGAATTTTTTACAATCACTGCGAAAGAAGAAAAATTGTCCAAATGGCTTTGAGTGCAGCATAAACGATAAACTGTTCACATTTTGTTAGTTTCACTTTTGGTTGCAGATTTCCTCTTGTAGGGGAACTAGTTGCCGATTGTCATATTAATTGAAGAAATGAAAAAGCCATAGGAATCTTACGAAAATATTTTTGCAATCCATCTAAAATTTTATTTTACTATAGGTACATACATATGTCCTTACAGTTTACTCTATTATTCCTTAAATAAATACATAAATGAGTTCAGTAGCACAACAAAGCTATGAAAACCTTGGGCCTAATGCATTTCAAAGATCTATAATTTTATGACTGTTCCGAACGGCTAAGTCCGAAAGCGCTTTTCATAATAAGTAGTGTGTATCCTTCTCGGAGCGCAGGCGAAATCCTCAAGAAAGGCGATATCCATGAAAAAAAAATTTTTCCTTGATGTTTTTGGAATTCGGACCACGAATCTTTCATACAAGACCCATGCAGATATGCTAACCATTATACACCACGGCCACCCTGTAAGTATTTTTAAGAGTTTTAAATCAGCCCAATTTTATCATCAATCTGAACAATTAAATGAAAGGTATAAAGGTGTTTATCAATCTTATGTATTGAATTACCTCATTTTAAAGTAATAGTAACAATATCTTCAGAGACATTGTTTCTTGAAACCATACTGAATTTAAATTGGCGGTATTTTATTTACCTATGCTTATGTTAAAGTGGTAACATATACATATGTGCACGCAAATTATCTCTAGCTATTACTGCAATCTATCTATCTATCTATATGTATGTCCAAGGTAAGCTCCTAAACCACGCAACGTATTTTTATGAAATTTTCAGGGTAGAAATAGTTTAGTCCAAAGATGGTTCTTGTAAAGGTTTGATCCCCATATTCCCACAGGAACGGGGTTGGAAACGGAAAAGAAACCATAAAGTTACTTGACCGATTTCAAAAATTCTTTCAACTCTAGGATGTTACATTATCCCTCAGTGACAAGGACTTACATTTCATTCACATATTTCCACGGGAAAGGAAGAATCCTTCAGGAACGGGGTTGGAAATGGAAACTTAGAAACTTCTGGACCAATTTCAAAAAATTCTTTCAAATGTGGGATGTTACATCATCTTTCAGTGCCATAGACTTATATTTCATTCGCTTATTTCCATGGGAACAGAAGATTCCTTCAGGAACTTTGTTGGGAACGGAAACTTAGAAACTACTGGATAGATTTCAAAAATTTTTGCAGCATTAGGATGCCACATAGTCCCACAGAAAGAAAGATTATATTTCATCCCCAAATTCTCACGGAAAAGGAAAAACGAGAATGGGAACCTTAAAACTACAGACCCGAGCAAAGCCGGGGGGCTCAGCTAGTACTCAATAACAGCTTAGTGGTTGGTTGCTTAATTCGAGATCTTAGTAGTTACCTATAGATGTTCATATTATTTCGCAATATGATCAGACATTTATTAAAAATTAAGAAAGCTTAAGAGAATTTTTTTTATATTTTTTAATATTTTTTATTTCATCAAGATTGAACAATTTATTTTAAGTACATATTTCAAAATATTGATTAAAAATCCTATGAAGTTGTTTAAATCAAGAGACCCCTGACGTTCATAGGAAAAATGCTGATGTTTTTGAAAACAGTTGCTTATTTAAATCAAAAAAGGAAGTTTTAAAATCTTCTCAAAAGTTGATTTGACAAAAATATTTTTCAAAAATCAAAAATTAAGTTCTTAAAATATTTGTAAAATATAAACTATCTTAGTAGATTCATAAAAATTTAAATTTTCTAGATCTTTTTCAAACAACCTGGCTCAACGAGAAAGCTGATTTTGAAAACTTTTTTGAGGAACTGTTCTTAGACTTATTATATAAAGTTCTTTTTCTTTTTCGTCATAAGAAAGACACTCAAACAACAATCCTTCACACAAAAATTTTATCAAATCGTTGGAGTTGTAGTAGTTTTAGTTGTAAGTAGTAGTTTGTATAGCAGGCAAAGTTGCATACCTATTTGAAAACCTAGAAACCCAATTCTTAAAACCCCTCTGCAGGTTGCCTTACAGACCCTGACTGCAAATTTTGGTTAAATTCCGCAATAGATTCAAATACGGACAGACAGATAGAATTGGATTTTTTTTACAAAAACTTTTACGAATGTTTAGTTCGCCTTATAATAATTTTTTAAACACATGTACCTAAAGTTGAAAAGAAAAACTCCTAAACCTAAAAAAATGAAAAAAAATTAAAAATTGACAAGATTGACCTAAAGTTTAAGGGAAAAATAGCTAATCTTAAAAAAATTAAAAATTGAAAAACCGAGCCATTTCCGCGTCACCCAGGAGGTAGGCTCTTGACTCGTTTTTTTTACCGAGGTTCCCCAGTAGGCCTAGTCCTCAAACAGACAGACGGACAAACGGACAAAAGAAGAAATAGAAAAAAGCATGAAAAGTTAGTCTCCCACGAAATGGGAGCATGCTAGAAGAAAATCATCTGCGGACTTTTGATCGTACTCGCTGATAATTTTCAAAAGTCTTTCGTTTGAGTGCTGATACTCAATACGAGCATAGAGGGGAACCAACAATCCAGCGTTTAGGTTCTGAAATATGGCATCAACCCGCACCTGCTCCGAAAGGAGACTCTCAATGAGTTTGAAAATGTTTGGGTGCTGGCAGTTCAACGAACTCTGAAACTGCTTGTGCCAAGACTCAACGCTATTGTTGGTTCTTGGGAGATTGGAAATTGTTATATCTCTGCAGTTCCACATCTCCAGGCAGAACCGCGGATTCCGTCGACTACGCCCTACCCAAGTCTCTTCAAAGTAGCTGAGGAAATCGTTGTGCGCATCACTATTTTCATAAGAATGAAAAGTGTCTGCCAACGCCTCAAACCTTGAAACGACATCTTCTGTCTTGCAGAAGCATAATGCAATAAACTTTCTTATATCGGTATGGTACTGTGTGTCAGTGCCGTACCTCACGAGCATGCCAAGTTGTTGCACTTTTCGGCGAACAGCCTGTGCAAAGTGAAAATAGCAGCCGTGTATAATAGCCTCAGGGAAAAGACACCGAATGGCGTTCTCTTCCGCTTTCTCGAAGTCGATGAGAAAATTCTGAGGACGGATATTGGCCATTCCGCTGGAGTTCATAATGATCTCTAAACAGCGAGTGTATGTCTGTTCCAATTTATTTGGAAGGAGACAATACAGGCAGGGGAGAACTTTGTTCTCGAAATACCCGTGAATCACCCAGAGCTGGTAAAACATCTCGGGACATGCTTTAAACGTCCCATCTGCCAACCATGTCTGACAACGGGACAACCTTAAACGGTCCGATAAGGAACCAAAAATTATTATCCTACTGTCGTCACCACTGCCAGAATCAGCTAACAAAAAGTCTTCTGGAACAGAAGTTTTTGTGAATAGCTGTGGCAGAATTACGTCACTTCGACAGTGGGGAATTTGTGAGGGTTGAAAGAAACGCTTACGCGTTCTTGCTATACCCTTTTGCATTGATTCAAGTTGAGGCAACCGAATCAATGCAGAAGAAGAAGCTCCTGCCATAATGTTATTAACTATCGCTCTAGGAGCAGCTACTGAGGTCAAAGCCTCACATCTTAGCTTATCAGCCATTGCTGCTAGCTCACACAATACCGGTGAAGGACCGTGGTTGTGAAGCCCTGTTGCAACAACGGCTGTGCCGTTAGATACGGCTCTCCCTCGGCATTTTCCTGATTGGTAGTGCTCACACCTCCAATCAGTTTTTAAATCATTCCTTCTAGCCTTTACGTAAATAAACCCTTCGAAATGAAGTTTTACACTTCCTCTGGTCGAATTTACAAATGAAGCCATTTTTGAAATTATCTGCCGTTTTAGAAATTCTTCTAGAAGTCTAGCGAGATAATGAGGAGCAAATCCGAAGGAACCCCTTTATATAGGAAAAAATATATTATTTTATTATTTTATTTGGGCGTCACCTGATTTTTGAAGGTCTCATCTGTATCTCGGAAACCACTTGTTCTACGAACTTGAAATTTTGGCACAAGAGTTCTGGAGCACTAAGGACCTTTCACCTATTTTTTCAGCTCTTCAAAACAAACGGTTTCTGAGATATCGGATAGTGTGGAATTTTGAAGGCCTCATCTGTATCTCGGAAACCACTTGTTCTACGAACTTGAAATTTTGGCACAAGAGTTCTCTTGCACTAAGGACCTTCCACCTATTTTTTCAGCTTTTCAAAACAAACGGTTTCTGAGATATCGGATAGTGTGGAATTTTGAAGGCCTCATCTGTATCTCGGAAACCACTTGTTCTACGAACTTGAAATTTTGGCACAAGAGTTCTCTTGCACTAAGGACCTTCCACCTATTTTTTCAGCTTTTCAAAACAAACGGTTTCTGAGATATCGTTATATATTATTTTATTATTTTATTTGGGCGTCACCTGATTTTTGAAGGTCTCATCTGTATCTCGGAAACCACTTGTTCTACGAACTTGAAATTTTGGCACAAGAGTTCTGGTGGACTAAGGACCTTGCACCTATTTTTTCAGCTTTTCAAAACAAACGGTTTCTGAGATATCGGATAGTGTGGAATTTTGAAGGCCTCATCTGTATCTCGGAAACCACTTGTTCTACGAACTTGAAATTTTGGCACAAGAGTTCTCTTGCACTAAGGACCTTCCACCTATTTTTTCAGCTTTTCAAAACAAACGGTTTCTGAGATATCGGATAGTGTGGAATTTTGAAGGCCTCATCTGTATCTCGGAAACCACTTGTTCTACGAACTTGAAATTTTGGCACAAGAGTTCTCTTGCACTAAGGACCTTCCACCTATTTTTTCAGCTTTTCAAAACAAACGGTTTCTGAGATATCGTTATATATTATTTTATTATTTTATTTGGGCGTCACCTGATTTTTGAAGGTCTAATCTGTATCTCGGAAACCACTTGTTCTACGAACTTGAAATTTTGGCACAAGAGTTCTGGTGGACTAAGGACCTTGCACCTATTTTTTCAGCTTTTCAAAACAAACGGTTTCTGAGATATCGGATAGTGTGGAATTTTGAAGGCCTCATCTGTATCTCGGAAACCACTTGTTCTACGAACTTGAAATTTTGGCACAAGAGTTCTCTTGCACTAAGGACCTTCCACCTATTTTTTCAGCTTTTCAAAACAAACGGTTTCTGAGATATCGTTATATATTATTTTATTATTTTATTTGGGCGTCACCTGATTTTTGAAGGTCTCATCTGTATCTCGGAAACCACTTGTTCTACGAACTTGAAATTTTGGCACAAGAGTTCTGGTGGACTAAGGACCTTGCACCTATTTTTTCAGCTTTTCAAAACAAACGGTTTCTGAGATATCGGATAGTGTGGAATTTTGAAGGCCTCATCTGTATCTCGGAAACCACTTGTTCTACGAACTTGAAATTTTGGCACAAGAGTTCTGGTGCACTAAGGACCTTCCACCTATTTTTTCAGCTCTTCAAAACAAACGGTTTCTGAGATATCGGATAGTGTGGAATTTTGAAGGCCTCATCTGTATCTCGGAAACCACTTGTTCTACGAACTTGAAATTTTGGCACAAGAGTTCTCTTGCACTAAGGACCTTCCACCTATTTTTTCAGCTTTTCAAAACAAACGGTTTCTGAGATATCGGATAGTGTGGAATTTTGAAGGCCTCATCTGTATCTCGGAAACCACTTGTTCTACGAACTTGAAATTTTGGCACAAGAGTTCTGGTGGGCTAAGGACCTTGCACCTATTTTTTCAGCTTTTCAAAACAAACGGTTTCTGAGATATCGGATAGTGTGGAATTTTGAAGGCCTCATCTGTATCTCGGAAACCACTTGTTCTACGAACTTGAAATTTTGGCACAAGAGTTCTCTTGCACTAAGGACCTTCCACCTATTTTTTCAGCTTTTCAAAACAAACGGTTTCTGAGATATCGGATAGTGTGGAATTTTGAAGGCCTCATCTGTATCTCGGAAACCACTTGTTCTACGAACTTGAAATTTTGGCACAAGAGTTCTCTTGCACTAAGGACCTTCCACCTATTTTTTCAGCTTTTCAAAACAAACGGTTTCTGAGATATCGTTATATATTATTTTATTATTTTATTTGGGCGTCACCTGATTTTTGAAGGTCTCATCTGTATCTCGGAAACCACTTGTTCTACGAACTTGAAATTTTGGCACAAGAGTTCTGGTGGACTAAGGACCTTGCACCTATTTTTTCAGCTTTTCAAAACAAACGGTTTCTGAGATATCGGATAGTGTGGAATTTTGAAGGCCTCATCTGTATCTCGGAAACCACTTCTGTGGCAATAACCCATAACAGCATAAGTCAATTTTCGCTACTTTTCAGGAGAAGCATTTGAAGTTTTTGTCATCAGTTGAAGCCCTTTTATAGACGAAAATACTACCATAGGCATAGTTTTTTAGTTGTTAATTGAAAAAAAATTGAATTTTCTATGTTTTGAAGTTAAAATTTTCTTTAAAATTCTTTTATTATATTGTAATTTTGAGCAAAAAACCGACTTGTGTTGTTTTGCCTTGAAGACAAAATTACTTTATTACTAATTTAAGTCGTCCTATGTCGTTATTCCTTGCAAAGATTTTATAAAATGCCAATATTAAATTAACTTGTGTTTTTTTGCCTTTTTAACAGTAATTGGTATTTGTTTGTCAAGTGTACTTACGCTTTTATTCTTTACGGCATTTAAATATATTTATACTTACGCTTTTGAAAGAAACATTTTTTCATATAAAATTTACCTACAGATTTTTTGTATTACGATTTCAATTTATGCAAAAAAAATTACAACAAATTTTCATTTACTTAACAATATATTAATTTATTAATGTTACATAGATATTTTTGTGTCAGTAAAAACTAAACTATTGCAAAAATTGTTTTGAAAGCAGAAATTCATTTTAATTTAGGTTTAAGAAATAATTAATCAAAAATACAGAGTAATAAGAAAATATATTAATTTATTAATGTTACATAGATATTTTTGGATCAATAAAAACTAGACTATTGCAAAAAGTCTTTGAAAACAGAAATTAATTTTAATTTAGGATAAAAAATTTATTAATTAAATACAGAATAATACTGAATTATGCATTAAGAACTAGTTTTAATCACTTTCTTCGTCGCTGCTTAAAATATCAGGATGAATATCTTGCTCAACAAAAGGTCCTTCAATAATTTCCTTATAAAAATTGTGAAATTCTGGGGAAATAAAATCTAGCAAAAAAAGCAGATCCTCCTTCTTTTCTTTTGATATTTCAGGCACCTTTTTAATAACATTTAAGTCAGTAATGGCGTTGATCGCATTATAGCCGCGTTTACGAATGTTTACTTCCTTAAATGGCTCATCTTCATTTAAACTGTATTTGTAGTATATAGTATCGAAATTTGTCTTATTATAACGGATCCATCTAAAATCGCGCCAAAGATACTTTTTGCCATCCGTGTTGACCTTCCGCCAAGTAAATTTTTCCTTTGCAAGATCAGAAAATTCATAGAATTTTTCGTTCTGCATTTCTACTACTTGGAAGGGGTTTAAATTTCTTGCTGACGCAACCAAGTTCATCCAATCTCTTGGATGGTGTATTTTGATACCAGTGTTTTTCTTCTTTCTCTCAATAACCGAGTGATCGACATCGCACTCTAAATGCGTGTGGCCAGGTTCTAAAAACTTATGGTCAATTGTTAAAAGACTGGGATTTCTTTCTAAAGCTGCCATAAACATAGCACTCACGTGTGAGTTCTTATTCTGCCCCGCACAAGAATCACTATAAAAAATCAGACTGCTGACATTGATTGGAATATTTAATAGATGTTCGTATAAACAAGATGAAATTTCATTTCCCCCTCTTTTCGCTGTGCCTTCATGCCACATATAACAGAAAGGTTTATTAGTAGCAAGATCATGCACTGTTAGATTGTATGTCCAGAGCTGACGCTTATAAAAAGCTATGTTGGATCTTAAAAAAGGTGTAGGGAGGCATTGCTGCAAATCAAAAGCATATGCTTTTATGTTTGGGTTTTCTCTGGCCAAAACTTTGTCTTGTCTCTTGCAGCTATATGCCCCATCCGCTTTTTTTTGATGAAGCGTTTGAAGCTCTATTAGCGTGTTCTTTTCTTCAGGGGTCTGGGCAATCGATATTTTAATAGCATATTTATCGCAAGTTCCACAGGTATCCGCTTAGGACTCTTTATTTTTAGATTAAGTTCTCGAAAAATCTGAGAATACTTCGTTAAACTGACTGGAGTGTCCACTTCGGAACAGTACAGCTCGTACATCTTTGTTATAGTAAGGCCAGGCTGCAAATATTTCTTGGTCGTGACGCGTCTGCAGTAATGACTCTCATAAGCTGGAAATCTTTTTATTTGATTTCTTATCGCCTCAAGTTTCCTCAACGGCAGTTTATTAGAAGGTTTTGATGAACCTCTTTTGTCCAGCAAATCTGATTGAATGCTTTTTGCAATTACGCTTCTAATAAATGAATTTGTTTCACCGAAACAATCTAAGAAACATTTTTTGCAAACTTTTATTTTTTCTTTTGCAAATCCAATTGAATAATCAATAGAAATTTCCCTATTTTTGTAAACAGTGTTTGGTTTCTTGGCTTTCGTTGAGGTCTTATCTTTAACGGTGATCATTGAGCTAATGAACAGAACTCGTGCGTTGTAGCTCCCAAGCGCCCAGTATTTTTCAAAGAAGAGTTCTTGATTTTCATTGGAAATTTTTTCCATGCATCTGTTTCGACATGAAGACATGTATTTTAGTTTTCTTCCCCCGACAGCTTTTCCGGCTTTTGAATTATAAGGCAAGCCTGTGGTATAAACAATAAATAAACCGACACGGTTGACTGTCAAGAAACAACTCAACTCTTTCATTAGGAAGATTCAATGTGATCGTTGTCCAGACAAGGTCAACGCAAAATCACTGAACGTGGGAAAGTGCATGGCTTGCATATTACACGTAGTGAAATATGCAAGCACTGCGTATAAATGCATTCGGTGACTTTGGCTACCTGTGTCTGGGCCAGGTTGCACGCAGTCGGATTAGATTACGACAGCCAAACGTGCATGCAACTGGAATATTACACCACATTTCCTCCCCCTTTTGAAAAGCTTTCAATTTATTTAAACAAGATCATAGTTAAAAATTATTACAATAAAAAAATTTAAGATATGATATTATAATTTTAGTTAACATCTAGTAAAATTGTTGTTTAATTTTTAGTTTTACATTAATATAAGTCTTACTCTAAGATTTTTTTGTTTTGTATTTTTATTATTAGATATTTATTTACTTTTTTGTTTACATCTTCTAGTAAAATTATTATTTTATTTTTAGTTTTACCATAATATAGGTCTTACTCTAAGTTTTTTTATTTTATTTTTATTGTATTTATTTAATTTTTTTTTTTTTTTTTGCATAAGCTAGTTACAGATTGTGTTTTTTTTTTTTTATTTATTTAAACATGTAAATGTGCATATCGTGTATTTATACATATCATGTCTGAACATTTTGACAAGCTGTTTAATTTTTAGATATGTTATTTAGGTTACATAAGTTCAATTAATTAATAAATTTTTTTTTTTTTTTTTTATCTATTTTACATTATATTATAACTTTTGCTTTTGGAAACGGGGGAATTCATTGGATAGGTAAGATCTGTTTTTCCATTTGTTTTTTCATCTGTGGATACTAACAATGGTAGGCTTTGGCGAAGGGGATTGATCGGATAGGTTAGGTCTGTGTTTTCATCTGTGGAAAATAACAATGGTAGACTTCGTGCCCCCTTCATTTTTATGGGATGGGAGTTGTTGGTAGTGAAGGAATTAGATTTCTTTGCACATCTAATGCAAATTATTTTAAGCAGGATAGTTTTAAACGATAGAAATAAAAAGAACATGAGGAGTAGGATAATCACTCCGTAAATAGCTGATTTAGTTAGCCAAGTGTCGTTTTTGTATTTATGATCCCGCAGATGAACTTCAAGAGGAAGACTGTTTGTGGCCTACTCAAACCCTACAATTTTTAGATCTTTTGAGTGAGATCGATGTTCGAAACTTACATCAGGAATCTCAATGTCTGCCATGAAACTTGAACTGAAAAATATAGTAATATTTGACAATAGGACACAGTAAAAATACCAACTGGACATGGTTGCTGTACATGAAATTAGCCAAAAATAATAAAACCAACGTTGACATAAAATAAAACCAAAAGTACAAAAATATATGGATTGAATGGAATTCCATAAAATGTTAAATATCTTGAAATTGAAGCTTAAAACCAGATCAATGGAAACATTTTTAGGAAGGTCAGTAATTAGAAATTAAAATGTAACTAAAATAAAATCTAGAAGAAAGATTAAAAATTAGCGGAAGCTTCTTGCTATGAGTTTGAAAACTAATTAATCTGCAACTCGTTAACCTTTAAGAATACTAAAAAGGAGTATTTAAGGAAGAGCGACTAATTTCTTGACTCGTTTGGCATTCCGTAAATTTTTGTCTTTTGCAGGTAGATAGGGCAATGAATTTTTTGTAAATAAAAATTTTAATTAAAGGCCTTAAAATATACTGGTAGACACTTCTATTCATAAAAATGTTTGAGTCGATTGTTATGAACCCTTTCAAGCTTATTTTTACGTGAAATAGAAGTGTTCACGTTGTTATGAACTTCCTTAACTTCAAAAGGCCCTGTAAACAAGGGACAAAGTTTGTTTTTTCTGCTCATGTCTTGCAGAAGAACCAAATCACCTATTTTGAAAGACTGTGGATTTATCTTTTTATCAAAATACTCCTTTGTCTTTTCCTTACTCTTATCAATGTTAGTTTTAGCAACCTGATAAGCCTTCTGGAGTTTATGTCTTAGTTCAAAAAAATAGTTTTCGTGATCATATATAGGAGTTGGTGTCCTCGTTATGCCAGTTGGCATAGGGGATTTAAAACCGAAGAGAACATCCATGGGAGTAAGCTTGGAGCTAGCGTGTGGAGTGTTATTGTGCACATACATAGCTTGTCGAAGCCATTGATCCCAATCAGAGGGGTTGCTTTTTGAAAATGATCTTAAGTACTCTGCCAATGGCCCATGGTTACGTTCCAAGGCTCCATTTGCTTGTGGATGATAAGCCGTAGTTTCAAGTTTCTTGATGTTTAGAAACTTGCACACCTTTTTAAAAAGTTCACTACAAAAGTTAGCACCCCGATCTGTCAATAGTTGCTGTGGCGATCTATATCTGCTAATTATTTCATCATAGAAAACCTTAGCTACAGTTCCTGCTTCCATATTGGGGAGTGCATAGCAGTCCATAAATCGAGTTAAATCGTCCTCAAAAGTTAGTATGTATTTGTTTCCTAGAATAGTGGTAGGTAAAGGTCCCACAATATCCATGAAAACTTTGTCGAATGGTTTTCTCGAAGTTGCCGATATCATCATAGGCATCAAAGTATGTTTCGATTTTTTGTTAATTTGGCACTGTTTGCAAGCTTTAACATGCTTTTTTATGTCAGCAAACATATTTTTCCACTTGAAGTTGGATCTTATCCGTAAGTACGTTTTTAAGACACCCTGGTGTCCACCTAATGGAGAATTATGGTATTTTTTTAAAACTTCACTAATTTCGTCTTCCTTTGTTAGATAAATTGTACTACTGTCTTTCTTTTTGTTTTCGCTTGAACATTCCTGGTGTAGATAACTTGTGTCGCTATCACTATCAGTTTCACTTTCACTGTCCGTGCCACATGGATAATTATCTACTTTTGATTGTTTTGAACTATGAGCTTTAACCAAGGCTGTCTTTGATCTTGCCTGAAGTCCGTTATTTGGCTTATTGTTGGAATTATTTGAATTGTCTTTAGTTTGGGAATTAGATTGTGCTCTAGTTATTGCATACACCTTATTCATATCATAATTACTATCGGGAATTCGGCTAAGGGCGTCAGCCACAACATTTTGCTTTCCTGGCTTGTATTTTATTTCGAAATCAAACCCTGATAGTTTGTGCCGAAAATTAGTCAACCTGGTGGAATCTTGAGAAATTTTAAAGAAATGGACCAATGGCTGGTGGTCTGTATATAATGTAAATTTCCTACCTAGCAGGTAACACCTAAAATTTTTAACAGCCCAAACTATGGCCAACCCTTCTCGTTCAATTGTGGAATAGCGACGCTCTGTAGCACTTAAAATTCTACTTGCAAAGGCTATCGGCAAATCAAGACCATTTCTAATCTGAGAAAGAACAGCTCCTAATGTTGTTCCACTGGCATCCGTGGTGAGGAAAAATTCCTTTTTGAAATCTGGATAGATAAGTATTGGTGGACTAGAAAGAATAGCTTTCAAAGTAGTGAAAGCCGTTTCACAATCGCTATTCCAACTAAAAGGAACGTCTTTGTGAGTGATATTACGTAAAGGTCTTTCTAAAGCGGAAAAGTTAGGAACGCTTCGCCTGTAAAAATTTGCCATCCCTAAAAATGACTGAATTTCTTTAGAATTTTTTGGTGTTGGGATTTCTAATATACTTCTCACTTTTGCCTTGTCTGGAAAAACGCCATTTTGTGTAATATTAAATCCCAGATAAACGATCTCCCGCCGAAGAAAATTACATTTACGAGGTTGTAACCGCAGATTGAAATCTCGAATTTTTTCGAAAACACATATCAATTTTTTGTTGTGATCTTCAAGATTTTTTCCATAGATCACAATGTCATCCAGATACACAAAACATTTGTTGCCCTGGAGCCCTGTCAGTATGTGATTCATAAGGCGTTGAAAGGTTGCTGGTGCCCCTTTCAAACCGAATGGCATTCGAATAAATTCATAATGTCCTCTATCAGTGCTGAACGCCGTTTTCTGTCTGTCATTTTTTTCGATTGAAACTTGGTGATAGCCACTCGCTAAATCTAGTGTTGAAAAATATCTACTATTGCCTAATTGGTCGAGAATTTCATCGATTCTCGGCAAAGGAAAAACATCACCTACAGTAATTTCGTTGAGCTTTCTAAAATCAACGACAACTCTGTGCTGCTTATTTCCATTTTGATCAACTTTTTTGGGTACAACTAAAAGCGGACTATTCCATGGACTTATGCTATTTTTAATTATATTATTTTTTAACATTTGTTTAACCTGATCATCTATTATTTGTTTTTGAGATTCAGGTAATCTATACTGTTTGATGTTAATGGGTCCCCGACTTGTATCAGTGGGAATTGCGTGAGCCATAGCTCTTGTGTGCGGCAACTTGTCTCCTTCAAGATAAAAAACGTCTGAGAACTGAGTACAGATTTCTTCGATAGTTTCTTTTTCCTCTTGGTTAAGAGTTTTTTGCAGACTTAGTTCTTTGAATAGTCTGTTTAGTCTTTCAGTTTTCTTTTCTTTATTGGCATGGTTTGGTTTGGTGACGCTTGCAACAAATGAAGATTTTAAATTTCTTGTTCCATTAGAATTGCAACAAGTATCTGTGACTATATAATCACAAAGATTGTAATGGTGTATGGTGACGTCATGGAGGTTTTTTTCTTCAGACGCAGTGTTTGCTATACTTAAAACTACTTGACCATTGTGTATTTTATTTAAGCATGCACCAATAAAAACTTGAGGTATAATCTCGCAAGAATAACACATCAGTTCAGTGCCATTTGCGGCATCGTTAATGATGCTGTTAACTATTATTTCGCTCCTCGGGGGTAAAGTCACTGTAACTTTAGAAGCAATAACATTTTTAGGGAATGACTTCACCGTAGGCTTAGCTTGTTTTTCAAAAAATTCATCTCCGATAAGTTGGGTTGGGCAACCACCTTGCGAAGGTGGATAAGTTACAGGACAAACTGTTTGCCCAACTTCATCAAATGGTTGAACACCGTGCGAAGGTGTTACTTGATTTGACTTAACTATCGGAAAAGAATTCTTCTGTGAGTGGTTCTTAGTAGCCATCCCAATATTTTGTTCACAGAGATCACCCTTCGCATGAAGAAATTTTAGCGATCTGTTAGGACCTTCAATATTGGTGTAAGGAAACAGAATGTCCTGCCCCAAGATACCATCACAATTTAAGGATGGAATTTTTTCCGTGACATGTAACTTACATTCAATTGGCGGATCTAGTAAAATTTTAGATTCTACTGACCCTAATGTAGTGCCGTTGGAAAATATTCCATCAATTGCAATAGCATCTGTTTTGTTAACAAAGACGTCATCTCCAAGCACGTCTTTATTAACTAAGCTGACGTCTGAGCCTGTATCTACTAATAAATTTAAATTTCTTTCTAAGCATACGTCTACTGGAATATTTACAATTCCATCCTTTACCAATTTTTCGTTGGATGAGGGTTTGGTGTTTTTTTCCCTCATCCAACCTGTTATTAGTTTTTTGACTGTTTTTGATTTTCGTCCCAGCGCTTCTTTGTGAAGCATTCCTCTATCCCATGCCCTTTTCGCAAGCAAAAATCGCATTTTTTTTTTGTTTTGCTCACTTCGTTTCCTATTCAGATCATTTGTAAGCATTACCGAATAGTTCGACTGTTGCTTGCGCCTATAAGCAGGCTGCTGTGGATCCGGTTGGTTCGCAACTGATCTCAATGAGATATTTTGGCTGCAGTTGCCAGCCTCATGCCCATAAATTTTGCAGTTTGGACAAAAAGGTGTCATTCGTCGCTTCCTGCACTCTTGGAAAGAATGGTTTACCTCATTGCAAAAATTGCAGTTTATAGAGCCACTGTCTCCAACTCTAGGAGATTTTTGTTCGTAGGTGGATATTTGATAAGGGGAACTCAAAGAATAAATTCCTGCACTTGCTTGCCTGGGGTTTTCGCAACAATTTCCATTAAAACTTGTCATGCTGTTAGTATTGAACACAGGATATTTTTGTTCGTAAGCGGGTAACTGATAAGGGGAATTTAAAGAATAAATTCCTGCACTTGCTTGCCGAGGGCTTTCACAATAACTGCCATTAAAATTTTTCATGCTGGGATTATTATATGGGCCTACACCGTAATCAGTTGGGCTATTCAAATCATATTGCCAAGCTCCTTCACTGTTGAAAGACGACGCGAAAGCATTTGGAAACCCAGTAGCCATGTATGCTAATTGAGGATCTATTAGCTCCCGCTTTAAAATTTTTTGGACAGTTTCCGTTAAGCTACTCTCATCAAGACCTAGGGCATACTGTCGGAGATGTAAATTACACAGCCCTGTCTTGAAAGAGTGTATTGCGGCGAGCTCGAGGTCTTTCATTATTGGCGTAGAATCTGGGCCATAGCTTGTTTTGGCCTCTTCTTGGCAATTACTTAACAACCTATTTAATCTGAAACCGAATTGCGTTACGGTCTCATTTGAAATTTGCCGACACTGACGTAGCTCGTTTGTTATTTGAATATACGTTTTTCTTGGTAGAAAATTTTGGTTCAGCACTTGTTCTAATTCTTCGAGGCTCGCCACTGATTTCATTGAAATCAATGCAAAGGCATTGCCCCGCAGCCTTGTTAACACAAGGTTGTTAAACAGAGGCTTTTCAGCCTCTTCAAGGCATTGCCACACTTGTTTGCAGCAACCTATGAAACTTTGGACCTCGAGCACTATCCCTGGGTGATAAACACCCGAAAACGTGGGAATCAAAGTTGACACCAAACGTGCAACCTTTTCGTAGCTCATTGCAGGATGTTCTTTAAAAATATTTTTTGGTTGAATCTCAATATTTTTTATGGCCTTTTCTAAATCAGCTAACTGAGGTGTTAAAGAAAAGGAAGGGATTGAAAATTCGGGATTTGGTTGGCTGGCTATGTTCCCTTTTTTAAAATTACTTATATCTAACTTAAACTGTTTTGATAACTTACTTAGTGTTGCTAGGCGTTCTTTTTGTCTGTCGTCTATATCGCCTAATTGTTTAAGGAGTTGCTCCTCAATTGATGATTGATGATTGGTGAAAGATGTTTGTTCCAGTGGGTCATCACTTCCGTCTTCCGTCGGCTTGAATTGTTTTCCGGATCTCGTTACTGATTCCTCACTCATTCCTCATAAGGTATAATTAGGTGTTTTTGTTTTTTCGTTATTTCTCTTGTTGTTGTTTTACTCTACACTTATGTCGATTTCTTTTCACCCATTTGCAGTCGATAGCAGTTGTCACTAAATTCGATTCTTCTTTGGTATTTAGGAAATAGAAAACGTAGCAATTTTTTTTTTTTTTTTTTTGAATGTGTGTGTATCTAATTGACAGATAAAGAGAAACAAGCACCAAAGAACAAAACACTTGCATTCAAATTGTTAAGCACACAATTTTTATATATTTTTTTTCACAAAATGTTTTTTCAAATTCACAACTAAATTCAAAACAGTTCTGCTTCCTTTTATTTTTTTTTTCCATATGCTGATGTTTTTCTTTGTTGTTTTTGATTTCTTGTTCACTTTACTGTTCACTTATAGACTTTTTCACTTAAGAGACTTTGGTCGTAGTGCTCTTTCCTGGCTGCGCCAAATTGTGGTATAAACAATAAATAAACCGACACGGTTGACTGTCAAGAAACAACTCAACTCTTTCATTAGGAAGATTCAATGTGATCGTTGTCCAGACAAGGTCAACGCAAAATCACTGAACGTGGGAAAGTGCATGGCTTGCATATTACACGTAGTGAAATATGCAAGCACTGCGTATAAATGCATTCGGTGACTTTGGCTACCTGTGTCTGGGCCAGGTTGCACGCAGTCGGATTAGATTACGACAGCCAAACGTGCATGCAACTGGAATATTACACCACAAGCCCTTATTTCGTTGACGCTGTCGTGTTTTTTTAGAATTTTTGTTTTCATGGCATGCTTTGTTAACATTGTCAGCATCTGAAAGCTGATGTGATTGAACTTCAAGCTCAATAAGAGGGGTGTCTGGAACAACACTATCAGCAGTAATTATTCCTAGCTGCTCGGGGTTATCAGGATCTGACGGCAAGGGGACAAAATAGTCATAAACGGGTTCATTGACAGTTTCATTGGCAGTGGTGTCTAGAAGGCATTCATGGAGAAGAGCGTTTTCGAACTCGGAAAGAGTCCAATTTTGTTGGACTATTAATAAAAATAAACGCAATTATGAGAATCCGAAATTAAGACTACATTAAGGGGTTAGGGGTAGTCAGGAGCGTGAAAAAATTACATTTTTTAATAATTTTTTTTTAATAGCAATGAATTTTTTTTCACAAAAGTAATAACATAGTATCAGTGCCAACTGTAAGATATTTGTCGGATTCACTTCAAACTTTCAGAGAATATTTTTAAGATACTACACTTTAAGAAAATGCAAGAAAACAAAAATCAATTTTTTGAAAATTCTAACTACCCCTAACCCCTTAAATATGCTATAAGAAAAAAAAACAGAAAATAAGAAAAACTTACCAGCACTCTTCTTGTTTTCAAACTTTGTACCCTCCTTAGTAATGGCTAGTGCCAACATTTTACCTGCCCGAGTGTTCATTATTTAGGAAATGAGGTTTTTAATATTATATATGTATTTAACACTTTTTATATTCAACACAATTTTTTTTCACAGATAATTGATAATACGATTATTAATATTTAACATTACTTCCAGTAACTAATTTAGGCTCACTCTGCAAAAACTCAAACTATTTAAGAAGATCGGACACGACTGATCACCGACTCAATGAAAACCATACAAACACAGCACAACTACCTTAATCAGCGCATATTTGCTTGGAGAATAAACGAATAAGTGCAGTTGTTTCATACAAAACATTTGAAACGAATAAGGGAAAAATGACATAAGTCAACTTAGCTGCAGATGTGTGTTGATTTCTTAACATAGACAAACAACATAAGTACAGTTAGGTCTAGGGACTGTGTTCTTTACTGAAATGGAAAAAAAACACAAGTAGACACGTGCTTACATGAATGAATAAACGAAATTTGGAAGAAAAGCATAAATAGACATGTTCTTACAGGAATGAATGAAAAAATTTGGGAATAAAAGCATAAGTTGACTTTTGCCTGTGAACTATCGAATAACGAAATTGCTTTAAAGGCATAAGTAGTTCGGTTTTTTAGATGTTCATGACTTGTGTGGCTTTTCATTTTGCTAGTTTTGAAATACCCAACTTATGTTTTTTTAAAGGGCTTAAATCTTTGTAACGGACTAAGATATCAAAATGAAAAATTCACAGACTGAAGCACCAAGAAAAAGGAAAAATAATTGCATCATTAACTCAATTTGAGCATAAGTCGACTTATGCTGTTATGGGTTATTGCCACAGACTTGTTCTACGAACTTGAAATTTTGGCACAAGAGTTCTCTTGCACTAAGGACCTTCCACCTATTTTTTCAGCTTTTCAAAACAAACGGTTTCTGAGATATCGTTATATATTATTTTATTATTTTATTTGGGCGTCACCTGATTTTTGAAGGTCTCATCTGTATCTCGGAAACCACTTGTTCTACGAACTTGAAATTTTGGCACAAGAGTTCTCTTGCACTAAGGACCTTCCACCTATTTTTTCAGCTCTTCAAAACAAACGGTTTCTGAGATATCGGATAGTGTGGAATTTTGAAGGCCTCATCTGTATCTCGGAAACCACTTGTTCTACGAACTTGAAATTTTGGCACAAGAGTTCTCTTGCACTAAGGACCTTCCACCTATTTTTTCAGCTTTTCAAAACAAACGGTTTCTGAGATATCGTTATATATTATTTTATTATTTTATTTGGGCGTCACCTGATTTTTGAAGGTCTCATCTGTATCTCGGAAACCACTTGTTCTACGAACTTGAAATTTTGGCACAAGAGTTCTGGTGGACTAAGGACCTTGCACCTATTTTTTCAGCTTTTCAAAACAAACGGTTTCTGAGATATCGGATAGTGTGGAATTTTGAAGGCCTCATCTGTATCTCGGAAACCACTTGTTCTACGAACTTGAAATTTTGGCACAAGAGTTCTGGTGCACTAAGGACCTTCCACCTATTTTTTCAGCTCTTCAAAACAAACGGTTTCTGAGATATCGGATAGTGTGGAATTTTGAAGGCCTCATCTGTATCTCGGAAACCACTTGTTCTACGAACTTGAAATTTTGGCACAAGAGTTCTCTTGCACTAAGGACCTTCCACCTATTTTTTCAGCTTTTCAAAACAAACGGTTTCTGAGATATCGGATAGTGTGGAATTTTGAAGTCCTCATCTGTATCTCGGAAACCACTTGTTCTACGAACTTGAAATTTTGGCACAAGAGTTCTCTTGCACTAAGGACCTTCCACCTATTTTTTCAGCTTTTCAAAACAAACGGTTTCTGAGATATCGTTATATATTATTTTATTATTTTATTTGGGCGTCACCTGATTTTTGAAGGTCTCATCTGTATCTCGGAAACCACTTGTTCTACGAACTTGAAATTTTGGCACAAGAGTTCTGGTGGACTAAGGACCTTGCACCTATTTTTTCAGCTTTTCAAAACAAACGGTTTCTGAGATATCGGATAGTGTGGAATTTTGAAGGCCTCATCTGTATCTCGGAATCTAAGCTTTACTGCTTAGCGCCAACAACGCTTGTTTATTCACACTATTTCTATATAATATAATTTACTAAAACGAGAGATCTGTTTTTGAAAATATATGATGTCGAAGTTCGTAATTTCAATAGTCAATTTTATGTCCTTATTGTAGAACTATAGTTCAAAATTCCGTTCATGTTTTTTTGTGAATAGATTTCAATATCTTTGTTTCAAAACGGCGTTTTGAAAATAATAATATGATATAAAGTACTTTTGTTGGCTTTTGACTGATTGGATTTCTAAAGATTTTTTACAATGTAGGTGGGAAATAATTTCACACAAATTTCAGGTGAAATTGTTGCTCACCTAAGGTGGGACATAACTTCACCCGAAAAAAGTGAAATTATAACCCACTATAGGTGAAATTATGACCCATGTGAAGTTATGACCTGTGAAGTTATGCACCCGCACCGGAAAAAATATATTATTTTATTATTTTATTTGGGCGTCACCTGATTTTTGAAGGTCTCATCTGTATCTCGGAAACCACTTGTTCTACGAACTTGAAATTTTGGCACAAGAGTTCTGGAGCACTAAGGACCTTTCACCTATTTTTTCAGCTCTTCAAAACAAACGGTTTCTGAGATATCGGATAGTGTGGAATTTTGAAGGCCTCATCTGTATCTCGGAAACCACTTGTTCTACGAACTTGAAATTTTGGCACAAGAGTTCTCTTGCACTAAGGACCTTCCACCTATTTTTTCAGCTTTTCAAAACAAACGGTTTCTGAGATATCGGATAGTGTGGAATTTTGAAGGCCTCATCTGTATCTCGGAAACCACTTGTTCTACGAACTTGAAATTTTGGCACAAGAGTTCTCTTGCACTAAGGACCTTCCACCTATTTTTTCAGCTTTTCAAAACAAACGGTTTCTGAGATATCGTTATATATTATTTTATTATTTTATTTGGGCGTCACCTGATTTTTGAAGGTCTCATCTGTATCTCGGAAACCACTTGTTCTACGAACTTGAAATTTTGGCACAAGAGTTCTGGTGGACTAAGGACCTTGCACCTATTTTTTCAGCTTTTCAAAACAAACGGTTTCTGAGATATCGGATAGTGTGGAATTTTGAAGGCCTCATCTGTATCTCGGAAACCACTTGTTCTACGAACTTGAAATTTTGGCACAAGAGTTCTCTTGCACTAAGGACCTTGCACCTATTTTTTCAGCTTTTCAAAACAAACGGTTTCTGAGATATCGGATAGTGTGGAATTTTGAAGGCCTCATCTGTATCTCGGAAACCACTTGTTCTACGAACTTGAAATTTTGGCACAAGAGTTCTCTTGCACTAAGGACCTTCCACCTATTTTTTCAGCTTTTCAAAACAAACGGTTTCTGAGATATCGGATAGTGTGGAATTTTGAAGGCCTCATCTGTATCTCGGAAACCACTTGTTCTACGAACTTGAAATTTTGGCACAAGAGTTCTCTTGCACTAAGGACCTTCCACCTATTTTTTCAGCTTTTCAAAACAAACGGTTTCTGAGATATCGTTATATATTATTTTATTATTTTATTTGGGCGTCACCTGATTTTTGAAGGCCTCATCTGTATCTCGGAAACCACTTGTTCTACGAACTTGAAATTTTGGCACAAGAGTTCTCTTGCACTAAGGACCTTCCACCTATTTTTTCAGCTTTTCAAAACAAACGGTTTCTGAGATATCGTTATATATTATTTTATTATTTTATTTTGGCGTCACCTGATTTTTGAAGGTCTCATCTGTATCTCGGAAACCACTTGTTCTACGAACTTGAAATTTTGGCACAAGAGTTCTCTTGCACGAAGGACCTTCCACCTATTTTTTCAGCTTTTCAAAACAAACGGTTTCTGAGATATCGTTATATATTATTTTATTATTTTATTTGGGCGTCACCTGATTTTTGAAGGTCTCATCTGTATCTCGGAAACCACTTGTTCTACGAACTTAAAATTTTGGCACAAGAGTTCTGGTGGACTAAGGACCTTGCACCTATTTTTTCAGCTTTTCAAAACAAACGGTTTCTGAGATATCGGATAGTGTGGAATTTTGAAGGCCTCATCTGTATCTCGGAAACCACTTGTTCTACGAACTTGAAATTTTGGCACAAGAGTTCTGGTGCACTAAGGACCTTCCACCTATTTTTTCAGCTTTTCAAAACAAACGGTTTCTGATATAGTTCTACAATAAGGACATAAAATTGACTATTGAAATTACGAACTTCGACATCATATATTTTCAAAAACAGATCTCTCGTTTTAGTAAATTATATGATATAGAAATAGTGTGAATAAACAAGCGTTGTTGGCGCTAAGCAGTAAAGCGACCGAAAAAAAAATTGCGCAATTTTTTTTTCGGTCGCTTTACTGCTTAGCGCCAACAACGCTTGTTTATTCACACTATTTCTATATAATATAATTTACTAAAACGAGAGATCTGTTTTTGAAAATATATGATGTCGAAGTTCGTAATTTCAATAGTCAATTTTATGTCCTTATTGTAGAACTATAGTTCAAAATTCCGTTCATGTTTTTTTGTGAATAGATTTCAATATCTTTGTTTCAAAACGGCGTTTTGAAAATAATAATATGATATAAAGTACCTTTCATAAGAATAATTTTTTTTTTTATAAATAACAGTTTTTGATATTTTTTAATAAAAATGTTTCAATAAATTGATTACAATTTATAATTTTTGTTGGCTTTTGACTGATTGGATTTCTAAAGATTTTTTACAATGTAGGTGGGAAATAATTTCACACAAATTTCAGGTGAAATTGTTGCTCACCTAAGGTGGGACATAACTTCACCCGAAAAAAGTGAAATTATAACCCACTATAGGTGAAATTATGACCCATGTGAAGTTATGACCTGTGAAGTTATGCACCCGCACCGGAAAAGGTGCGCAATTTTTTTTTCGGTCGCTTTACTGCTTAGCGCCAACAACGCTTGTTTATTCACACTATTTCTATATAATATAATTTACTAAAACGAGAGATCTGTTTTTGAAAATATATGATGTCGAAGTTCGTAATTTCAATAATTGATTTATGAAGCTACACTATATTTGAACACATTTTCAAATTTAAACTGTGTATACTACGAAAAAACAGCTTCAAATATCAATATTTCTATCATAGGTTTATCCATTTTTGTACGTCTTGGCAAGCCATAAAACTGAAGAGCTATATGTTCATTTGTTCCAATTTGTGGACAGAAATTTGTTTGAGTTTCGTCCATTTTCATTTATGACGGACTTTGAAGCTTAACTTCACACAGAAGTGAAATTCTGGCCCACAAAAAAGTGAAGCTAATTCCCACCTAAGGTGGGACATAACTTCACCCGAAAAAAGTGAAATTATAACCCACTAGAGGTGAAATTATGACCCATGTGAAGTTATGACCTGTGAAGTTATGCACCCGCACCTTTTCCGGTGCGGGTGCATAACTTCACAGGTCATAACTTCACATGGGTCATAATTTCACCTATAGTGGGTTATAATTTCACTTTTTTCGGGTGAAGTTATGTCCCACCTTAGGTGAGCAACAATTTCACCTGAAATTTGTGTGAAATTATTTCCCACCTACATTGTAAAAAATCTTTAGAAATCCAATCAGTCAAAAGCCAACAAAAATTATAAATTGTAATCAATTTATTGAAACATTTTTATTAAAAAATATCAAAAACTGTTATTTATAAAAAAAAAAATTATTCTTATGAAAGGTACTTTATATCATATTATTATTTTCAAAACGCCGTTTTGAAACAAAGATATTGAAATCTATTCACAAAAAAACATGAACGGAATTTTGAACTATAGTTCTACAATAAGGACATAAAATTGACTATTGAAATTACGAACTTCGACATCATATATTTTCAAAAACAGATCTCTCGTTTTAGTAAATTATATTATATAGAAATAGTGTGAATAAACAAGCGTTGTTGGCGCTAAGCAGTAAGGCGACCGAAAAAAAAATTGCGCAATTTTTTTTTCGGTCGCTTTACTGCTTAGCGCCAACAACGCTTGTTTATTCACACTATTTCTATATAATATAATTTACTAAAACGAGAGATCTGTTTTTGAAAATATATGATGTCGAAGTTCGTAATTTCAATAATTGATTTATGAAGCTACACTATATTTGAACACATTTTCAAATTTAAACTGTGTATACTACGAAAAAACAGCTTCAAATATCAATATTTCTATCATAGGTTTATCCATTTTTGTACGTCTTGGCAAGCCATAAAACTGAAGAGCTATATGTTCATTTGTTCCAATTTGTGGACAGAAATTTGTTTGAGTTTCGTCCATTTTCATTTATGACGGACTTTGAAGCTTAACTTCACACAGAAGTGAAATTCTGGCCCACAAAAAAGTGAAGCTAATTCCCACCTAAGGTGGGACATAACTTCACCCGAAAAAAGTGAAATTATAACCCACTAGAGGTGAAATTATGACCCATGTGAAGTTATGACCTGTGAAGTTATGCACCCGCACCTTTTCCGGTGCGGGTGCATAACTTCACCGTACAAGGGCCCGCTCGAAGTAATCGACCGATCTAAGTATTAATAAACGCTAAAAAACACATAATATCTATTGATCGACTTAAACCAGCCTTTTATACAAACAACGTTGATGAAAAACAAAATCTAAAACACGTAACTTTTGATTCACGCTAAAAAAGGCTTCAAAAAGAAAAATAAGAAACGTTTATTAAAAAAAAATTTTTTTAATGTATTCAAAATTGTAAGGCTTTTTGCCAAAATAACATTTTAAAATAGTTGACTCACTGTATTAACTTTAAATTCTTAATTCTTAATTACACGAAATTATATGATTGTAATAAAAATACCTAAATTTTAAAGTAATAAAAACTTTTTCATGGCGGAGAGTGATGTAGCGTAGCTAAAAGTATATACTACACTTAAACCTACTCGCTTCATCCCTGCTCCGCCCAGCGCCCCATGTCGCAAGAATAGATAGAACTTTAATGAACCGATTCCGCCAGATCTCAAATGCGGCTTTGAAGGAGGCAAATTTTTCATGCCGTCTTTTTATTCGCGATAAAAACACAAAGCTTCAATATTTAATCGATACTGGTGCTGAAATTTCAATAATACCTCCAAAATTCTGCCAGCATATCAGAGAACCAAACGATTTTATTCTACTTACTGCGAACGGTGGAAAAATTCACACGTATTAACAGTTGACTTGAATCTTAGACGCGCGTTCGATTTCACTTTTGTTATTGCCGACATCGATCACTCTATTATAGGAGCTGATTTTTTACATAAGTTCAACCTAACCGTTGACCTTCGAAGCCAACGATTAGTCGATAAAAGCACTAACATTCAGGTCAGCTGTTTTTTCAAATCCGCGAACACAAGCTCTCTAAAACTATTTTCGATTCCAAGTTTATTCGGCGCTATCCTTGATGAGTTTCCCGAGCTTAAGGCTCCACCAGACTTTACGTTTCATGACGTTGTCCACCGGATACAAACAACTGGCCAACTCCCTTCAGCTAGTGCTCGACGACTCAACCCTGAGAGGTTAGCAATCGCAAAGCGTCAGTTTCAGCAGATGATCGATCTGGGTATTTGTCGTGTCTCAAAGTCACATGTAGCTTCACCACTTCACATGGTTCCCAAAAGAATTTTTTGGACTTCAGACCATGTGGTGACTACAGATGGTTAAATCAAGCGACTATACCATTTAAACATCCGATCGCTAACGCTCAAGACTTTTCGGCTAACCTCGACGGTTGTGTAATTTTCTCAAAAATCGATTTGATTCGTGCTTACCACCAAATAACGGTCGCAGAAGAGGACGTTGATAAAACAGCGGTCATAACACCTTTCGGGGTTTTCGAATTCTTAAGAATGCCATTCGGAGTTCGCAACGGTGTCCAAAGTTTCCAAAGATTTATGAATAACGTTTGAGGTGACCTTTCGTTTGTATTCGTTTACTTAGACGATGTTGTCATTCAAGTCAGTCGGTAGAGGAACATAAAGCGCATTTACGTGAAGTTTTTCGAAGGTTACAGGAGCACGGACTCAACTTTAATTTAGCGAAAAGCGAACTAGGAGTAAGCGAGCTCGATTTTTTGGGTTACAACATTTCCAGATGTGGAATCATTCCTTCGCATGAATGAGTTAAAGCCATCAACGAGTTTCCTAGTCCTCGCTCCATCAAACAACTCCAGCGCTTCCTCGGTATGATTAATGTTGTATAAAGTACAATTAGAAAGTATAGATTGTATAACACTTTAACTAATGTTGAATATCTATTACCTATGTATATAAATGTTACATATATACACGATACACGAAGACATACAAATACATAAGATTACATTGTATGCTAGTTATTAAGGAAATTATATAAGTCAGTCTTGTTCGATCTGTCTTCAAATAAACTTCTATCTTATACTTAGGTTTAATACTAAAAGTCTTTTCATTTAAACCGAATCACATAACATGGTGTCAGATGTGTGTCAATAAGTCTTAAAAAAAAAAAAAATTAATTAGTCAAGTGAGAAATTTAACTATCATTTAAACATCTAAAAAAAAAAAAAAAAAAAAATTCCTGATCCGAAAAAAACAGATGGAATACAAGTCATTCCAATCTTATCAGAAACGCCTGTCTCTTCAGTGTCACCACTTAACCTGAAAAGCACCAATCTTCCAGCCACGTGGAGACATTGGTTAAGTCTATTTAAAATTTACTTACGTGCTTCTAGTCTTGAAGCTCAACCAAATAGCCGCAAAGTAGCATTGCTGTTACATTACATGGGCCCTGATTCACTGGATATATTTAATTCTTTTAATGAAGATCTAGACAAAATCAAATACGATGTGCTCGTCAAAAAATTGGATGATTACTTTCTACCAAAGGTTAACATAATAATGGAGAGGTATTCATTTTTTTCCCGCCGCCAAGGTCCAGATGAATCCATAGATGAATTTGTCACTTCGCTTGAACTTAAGCCTCACATGTGATTTTGGAGCCTTGCGTGAAGAATTAGTACGCGACATATTCATCTGTGGTCTTTACAATAGGTTTTCTCACTTAAAAGAAAAGCTTCTAAATGAAGACAAAATTACTTTGGATAAAGCAGTCTTAACATCTCGAAGTATGGAGCTCAATAAAGAGCACGTCCAGCAATTGCAAGCCCAACAAACAAGCAGTTTTATCGGTGCTTTGCAGAACCACAACTCGTCATCGGGATCCTACAATCATCATTATCGTCATCATCCCAAGCCAACTCGAAAAAAAAATAACACGCCTACGTCATCGTCTTCATCGCCACAGTCTCATTTTAAGTCATCACCAAATCATCAAAACTCACCCCGTTATTCACGTCATACTCATCTGAACAGTCAAAAAATAACCATCAGCAGCTTTCACAGTTTTCTTCGTCAAACCGTAATACTTTATGTACAAAGTGTGGTCAGGTTCACAAATACACATGTCCAGCTATTGGTGTAACTTGTTACAGATGTAGAGGTAAAGATCATTTTTCGAAAATGTGTCGGAGAAACATCCAAGTTCGCAACATCGAACTAGCACCTAATGTGTCAGACACAGAATCGGTCATGTCAACATTGTTTATCGGAGTTCTACAACATCAGTCTGAGAATCAGAAACGTCATCAACAACAAATCCAAAACCAACAACGTTATCAATACGATGAAGATGAGCCACAGTGGTATGTTTCACTGCAGATTAATAACTGCAACATTTCTTGTCAACTTGACACTGGAGCTCAAGGTAATGTCATGCCTATCAATCAGCTACAAACACTTGGATTGCCACGAAGTTTAATTAAGTCAAGTAAACAAAATTTGTTAACTTTTAGTGGAGAAAAAATTTGTTCATTAGGATATTGCATGCTTAATTGTAGTTACAAAAATATAGTCTATAATATCAAATTTATAGTTGTCGAAATTAACTGCAAGTGTCTTATAGGTCTCAAAACGTGTCTTGAAATGAATTTAATTAAGAAAACTGATGAATTTAACTTAAATGTCAATACACTGAGTTGTAAAAATAATGAAATTCAGAATCTGCCAAATTTTATATCAAACTTTAAAGATGTATTTGAAGGGTTAGGGTGCTTAAAGGAAAAGTGTCATTTGAAAGTTAAATGTGATGTCACTCCGGTGGTTGACAGCCCTCGTAAGATTCCTTTCGCGTTAATGCCAGAATTTAAAAAAGAGCTTAAAAGATTAGAAAATCTTAATGTCATAAAAGAAGTTAAAGAGCCGACCCCATGGGTTAACTCTATTGTATTAGTTAAAAAACCCAACGGCAATTTACGTTTGTGTCTTGATCCGCGTAATTTAAACAAAGCAATTCTTCGCCCACATTTTCAATTTCCAAACGTTGAAGAAATTAAAGCTCAATTAAATGGCTCGAAATATTTTACTGTTTTAGATGCAAACTCGGGTTTTTGGATGATTCAATTGGATGAAGAATCTTCAATGTTGTGCACTTTTCATACGCCTTTTGGGCGACGTCGTTTCTTACGCCTACCTTTCGGTATAAATGCGGCCCCAGAAATATTTCATTGTGAAATGGTTAAAAAGTTCAGTGATATACCAAACGTCGAAATCTATATTGATGACTTTTTAATACATGCTAAGACCAAGGAGCAGCATGACAAAATCTTGAAGCTAGTCTTGCAAAGGGCCAGAGACATAGGTTTAAAGTTTAATCCTTCAAAGTCAAAATTTTGTCAAAGTAAAGTAACTTTTATAGGTCATTTGTTTAGTCATGATGGTGTTCGCCCTGATCCATCCAAAGTAGAAACAATTTGTGCTATACCCAGGCCAAGGTGCATTACAGAGTTGCAACGGTTCCTTGGTATGGTAAATTATTTAGGTACTTTTGTCAAGGGCATGTCTGCCGAAAATGTAAACTTGCGTAATCTTTTAAAGAAAGAGGTTGAGTGGCATTGGTCCGAAGACCATGAAAAAGAATTTAAAAGATTAAAAGAGTTGATTACTAACACACCAGTCTTAACATATTTCGATGTCAATAAACAATTGACACTTTCAGTAGATGCGTCACAAAATGCAGCTGGAGCTGTAATTTCACATGAGGGAAATCCGATTGCCTACGCCTCAGCTACACTCACAACGTCCCAACAAAATTACGCTCAAATCGAGAAAGAGCTTTTCGCTACTTTGTTCGGATGTACAAAATTTCATTCTTTTGTTTTTGGAAAGTCAGTCCTAGTTGAGACTGACCATAAGCCTTTGGTCCCGCTTTTTGAGAAGGCGTTGTATAAAGTCCCAGCCCGGTTACAGCGATTTATGCTAAGACTCTTAGCGTATGACTTAAAAGTTATTTTTAAACCTGGAAAGTACATGTATGTCGCCAATACATTGTCTCGTGCTGCAATGCCAAACGAAACCTTAACGGAGTTTGACAAAGACATAAGTCTCCATTGCAATTTAGTCCTTTCATCACGTCCCTTATCAATGTCAAAATCAAAGTATGAAGAAATACAAAGTGAAACCAAGAAAGATATAGCGTTGTCAAAAGTTATTGAATATCACTTTTCTGGATGGCCGAATAGCAAAACAAAAATAAATGATTTTGTAATGCCTTACTACAATATTCGAAATGAATTTGAAGTCATAGACAATCTCTTATACAAGTCTAACCGCCTAGTGATTCCTTCAAAAATGCGTCATGATACTCTGATGCTTTTGCACGAAGGACACATGGGCATTAGTAGGAATAGGTGCACTTGGGACCGATCCGTTAAACGTTAGAATATTTGAAAATTTGAAAAAAGGTAAATGTATGAGGAATAGAAAGTGTGAATAAATAAATAAATGTAATGTTGTTTATGGTTGTTTGTAAGGGATCGACACGGGACACCATGTCGTGAAGTCGAGTATTAAAATCTACAGATAAATGAAAAGAGGATTGTGAAAATAAAGTGTTAAGGAAATGTTTTGTTTGTTAGAAAATTGGGTAAAGGTAAAGGTAAAGGTGTAAAGAGTGAAGTTAAAGGTAAAGGAATGTTGGATTGTTTGTAAATAAAAAAGGTGTAGATTGTGAGAACGAATGAAAGTGGTTTTTAGAAAATTCCAATCTACAAGCAAATTTATGACTGCAAAGGATCGAAGCGGGTCACTGTGTCGTCGTTTGATAGGTATTCTATATAGATGTCCCTAAATAGCCAAGTACTAATATTTACGAATATAAATCAACAGAGGATTCTGAAAATAATCTGTTAAGGAAATGTTATATTTGCTTGAAAATTGGAAAAGGTTGAAAGATGCAAGTGCAAAGGATCGATGCGGGTCAGCGTGTCGTCGTTTGATAGGAATTGTATTGATGTACCTAAATAATCAATGTGAATCGGTTCATGTAAAATAAAGAAAATGCTGTCAATTAGATTTTTGGAATTTATTTCTTTAATTTTATTCAATACATTTTATAGGATTTCGTTTTTATTTATCCACGAGTTATGTTCTGTTGGAAATCCCAACCACTTAACAAAAACTTTTTTGCCTCTTGTCTGTAGAATTTTTTCCACCAGAAATACGTTTTTACTTTTTGACTTCATTAATTCTTCATTATAGAAACCGCCTTGTACGGGTTTTCCTTCAAAGTCTTCAAGAAGATATGTTATAGGGTTAGTTTCTTGGATTTTTCTTATTTTAAAGATCTCAGTTGTCCAGTTGGGGGTGTATCCTTTTTCAAACACATGTTTATGTTTGCTGATTCTTACTTTATCACCGACCTTAAATTTTTGTTTAATTATTTCTCTTTTCTTGGTTTTGAAAAGTGGTAATATAGATTTTGAATTTTCCTTCGTTACATCTACAGGATAACATTTAATGGTTCTGTGAAAAGAATGATTGTAATCATGGAGTAATTTCTTATAAATATTTATCCACTTATAGCTGCCATTGAAACTAAATTCTTTCCACATTTTTTCTTTTAAGGTTCTATTAAATCTTTCAACAATAGAAGCCTTTAATGAACTAAAAGTAGAGTAATGGTTAATTTTATACTTTCTCATTAAGCTATTGAATGTTTTGTTGTAAAATTCTTTCCCATCGTCTGTTTGCAAATTTTCGGGAGTTCTAGAAGAATCAATAAATATTTGTTCCATCCCTTTTGCAATAGTTATTCCTTTTTTGTTTTTCATTGGGATGGCCCATGCGAATTTCGAAAAAGAATCGATGACTGTCATTAAATATTTAAACTCTTTGTTTTGGGAACTATAAGGAATCATTTCAACAAGATCAGCCTGCCATAAATCATCATAACCTTTAATGATAACATGACGACGTTTGAAATTTCTACGTGCTGGCTTATGCAACTCTTCCACAACCTGCCGTTTACTCATATTTGTAAGGAGTGAATACAACAAAACAAAAAAGAAGTCTTTTATAGCTATATAAAATATATTATTTTTTATTTATTTTATTCCAATTTTTATAAAATAACATTAATTTCTTAATTCTTACTAAACGATTTTCAATCATATAGCAAGCACATGTATCGGGTCCTAGTTGACATTGATTTGATGACCAACAGCAATTGGAGTAATGGTTACCATGAATTGAGTCAACATAAAATCTGTTTTCGAATCTTTTAAGAAAAGATATAGAACTTTTAAACTCTTCATGGTGTTCATCTAATATTTCTCCATGATTTTTTAAAAAATCACAAATATCTTTTATTATTATTTTTTCCGAGTCCATTTTAAAGGTTCCTTGTTGTCTAAGTTCTGAATACTAACTAGCAAATTTTATTTTATTTTATGAAAATTGAACTTTTCTTTAGTCTCTTTCATATATGTAATATATATACATATATATGTACAAACAATATTTCTTACTTATGGAACATAGGGTGTAATGGGAATACTACTTTCATAACATGATCAGCTTTTGTTCCTATTTTATCATCAATATACTTTTCTTCTGCAGCATCTTTAAGGTTTTGGGAAATCGGAAATGATTTCATGTTTTCATGGACCATAGATGTTATTGTTTCTTTTATAGAGGAGTCTATGTGATTTTTAAGTACTCGAATTTCCTCACTAAAAGTTGACAAAACTTCCAGCAATGAAGAGTTTACGTGGTTTTTAATACTTGTTTCCGTAAAACTTATTTGATCATCAACATATCCTTTGCAGACGGCCTGGTGTGGAAATCTCGGTTTTTTCCTATGTTGTTTAAATATCTATGCCCCATATCAAAATCACCCGATGGTAGGATTTTAAATCCGATTTTTTGAGGTTCTACATTGTCTAAGGTTTTTTGAAAAAGTTTGGAACTCCTACCGAACTTGTCAACGTTCATCTTGTATATGCAAGGATTATGGTTTTGATTAATCTTAATATATGATATTTGATTCTTTTAGTTCTTCAATTATAGAATTGATTTCATTCTGATGGTTATTGTTGCCAGCATTTTTTGATGCTGTTAAAAGTCTAAGTCTATTAACAATTTCATTAGGATCATTCCAGAACACATATTCCATATTTTTGTTTGTGTATGTCATTTCAGTAGTATCAGTATAAGATGCCCCTGTTTTTTCGCTTTCAGCTTTAAGTCCGACAGCAAGTTTTTTAATTATTTGAGTATATTTTGCACCTCTGTTACCCTTGATTCGTGAAGAACTGTCATGATTTATTCTATGTGCGTTGGTTTTTTGTAAAATTTTTCGATATTCTTCTAAGTCATTAGCACCATATTTCTGCTTACGTGGATTTTTCTTTAACATCAACTCAATGAGACCAGGAGTTCGGCTAAAAGTCTCACCATCAATTATAAAATCATTTTCATTCATTTCAAAGTTACATTTGCCTATTTTAATAGTTTGAGTGTTCACATCAAAATATGGACCATAATTTGTATCGCGATTCGATTCTGATAATATTTTTTGGGTGAAAGAAGATGATTTGTCAGGCCTGTCCATACTTTTTGTTAAAAAAGACATCCTGTTAGAACCTGTTATATTCTTTGGGGTACTGAAAATAAGAGAATCGTCTATGCTTTCCAATTCCTGTGTTAGTGAACTTGTTTGTTCATGATCTGTTCCGTTCTTTTCATCAAACGATTTGAATAGAAATTTACGATTTTTTAGTGTCTCTTGCTGAAAATTGTCTTTCCTTTCTTTCTCAATCAATTTTTTTAACGGCTCAACAATAGGTTTGAATGTGTTTTCCAATTGAGTTTCTCTCATATTTTGGCCAGTTTTAAGTTGTAAATATTTATTTCTAAGCACATTTTTAGTTTTCACTAGATCTTGTACCACGTTTTCATCCATTTCTATGATTTATGAAAAAGAAATTATTTGCCTTTAACCAGCTAGCTGTCTCTAACAGTGATATTGTCAGAATGTTTGGATCTTAAATGGTAAATGCGTATTTATAGCAATGCAGTTTTATTGAAACTGTTTTTGTAGCGACCTTTTAAAATACTGCTCTCTTTGTCTATAACCAGGAATCCAAAATTATCAGTCCAACAGTGAGAACACAACTCTTTAAATTGATTAAATGTCATATCTGAATTAATATGATCTTTGTAAACATGCTTCAAATTCAACTCATCTTGTTTGAAAAGAATGATAAAGTTAGCATTATCTCTGATCAAATGTTTTGGTATATGAGTATAGGACTGACATAAGTAAAAGCTGTCAACCCCGTTATGTCGTCCCATGCAAAAATAGTCTCTTATATTGTTTTGCTTCTGACATGCAACATCATCGAATATGAAAACTGAGTTATTTTTAGCTTCTGATGGTGTCATTATTTCACAATTGTTTGAAAATTCATTGTATTCCATTCCTCTGATTGATGTTATCAGTTTTTTAAGATATTGATATTTTGGCTGATGCAAAGATTTAGAATAAATATAAATATTTTCAAACTTCAATCCATTAGGGTCAAGAAGAATGCTAAGCATCACATTTGTCTTCCCGCAATTTGAAGGTCCTACGATAATTCCTCGAATACTGTTTGGAAACAAAGATCCATGTTTCTTTTTAATTTTAACATTGGAATCAAAATTTTTTATTTTTATAATTTCTTGCTGCTTAACGAAGCGCATAATGATGACTAACAACTTCTGAAATAAAACATCTCGTTTTAATATATTTCTAATCATATATGTTTCAACCCTCGCCTAAGAAGGTGTATTAATTATAATATGATTGAGCACAACACTAAAAAAAAAAAAACCAGTATCATAAAAAAAAGAAAATCATTTGGAGGAGAAGGGTTTTTAAATAAGGCTATTGACAAACTACCGTTCGAACTACATATTCCCTCCTATAATTATTGTGGTCCAGGAACGAAATTGGAAGAAAGATTACGTAGAGGAGATAAGGGAATTAATCAATTGGATGAGGCTTGTCGACTGCATGATATTGCATATTCTAAAAGTAGCTCTCTCTCAGATCGACACGTTGCCGACAAAGCTCTAACAGAACAGGCTTGGAAAAGATTCAAAGCAAGTGACTCTTCAGTTTCTGAAAAATTAAGTGGGCTTTTAGTTACCAACATGATGAAAGCAAAGACAAAATTTGGTATGGGGAATAAAATGGCCCGATCTGTAAATAGAAAAACTATCAAAAATAAACCCAAAAAGACTTGCAAAAGCAGTATTTTTAAAAAGGTTATAAGTGAGGCAAGAAATGCTATTAAAAATAATGTCAATTGTTGTGGTACAACCTCTATAGCAAATATTGCTGTTAAGGCTGCAAAAAATGCCTTAAGAAATAAGAAAAAACAGGACATTACCACTCCGAGAATAATTCCACTTCCCAAGAGTGGTGGTTTTCTCCCACTTTTAGCTCCTATTCTCGCTGGTCTATCAGCTGTGGGTTCTTTGACGGGTGGAACAGCTGGCGTAGTAAAAGCCATCAATGATGTACGAGCTGCTAAAAGACAATTCGAAGAAAACAAACGTCATAATCAGGCTATGGAATCAGTAGCTATTCAAGGAAATGGATTATTCTTACGACCATATAAAAATGGTCTTGGCCTTTTTCTTAAAACTCCAAATGCAAAAAACTAATTGACCTGCTACCTAACCATCCTTTAAGTAATTTGGAAATTGAACACTTTGGAAATAACCACTTAAAGAATTTTAGAGGAGTTTTCATGCGAGACTCATTACCAAGGATATCATTCGATAAGGAATGTGGTGTTTTAAATTTGGATGATGAAGCTGGGATGGGTACTCATTGGGTAGCATATATTATAAACAAAAAAAATAATGTTATCAAGTATTTTGATAGTTTTGGAAATTTGAGACCACCAACTGAACTTATAAGCTATCTTGGTAGTAACATAAATTATAATTATATCCGAGAACAAGACTTTGATACATTTATATGTGGTCACTTATGTTTAAAATTTTTACTAGAACAATGTAATATTATTTTTTAAAAACTTAAATGAGAATTCAATAAAATGACGTAGAAAAATCAAAACCTCATCATTTGTCTTTTAATCGAGATGTCGTTAACACTTACTTTGAGTGGAAATGAATCAACTCTGACTGCTGAGTATTTCCCACCAATTGTACTGAAGTCTAATTATTATGTATGTGGGCTTATAGATTTTCAAACATATAACTCTATACCAAATGTAGATGAGTTTAATAACTTGTTACATGTGGGTGATAACGTTATAACGTTTCCAATAGGTTCCTATGAGATAGAAGATATTAATAATTTAATACAAACAAAAATTATTGAAATTAATAAAAACAAGAAAAGTGGAGCCAAAAAGAGTGAAATTAAAATCAAGGCAAATAACAATACTTTGAAATGTGAACTAATTAGCTCAGAAGACATTGACTTCTCTAAACTAAATTCTATCGGAGCTATTCTGGGGTTTAGCAAGAAACTTCTAGAGGCAAATTTATATCATGAATCAGATCTTTATGTTGATATTAACAGAGTAAATGCTATCCGCATTGAATGCAATATCATAGAAGGAACCTATATTAATAATCAATCAGCTCACATCTTACATGAATTTGCTGTTAAAGTAAGTCCTGGCTATAAAATCGTTGAAGCTCCGAGGAATGTTATTTATTTACCTGTGAACGTCAAGCGGATAACATCATTGTGTTTAAAATTTGTTGATCAAGACGGAAAAGACATCAATTTCAGAGGGGAAAAAATAACTGCCCGATTACATTTAAAGCCGGAAATATGATTGTATATGAACATATAATAAATTCAATTTCATATAAAAACAACACACAAAATAATTTAATACTTAATCCATCTTCGAACTCAATTGCGGTAACATCTCGTCTTACCAAAGATAATCGGGACTTTTTATTATCATTAGGATACACATTAAAAAAGAAATATGCTTAATATTTTTCAAGAACCGGAGATTAATGAAAGTATTTCTAAATATGAATATCATACTTATTCACCGTATCAAAACAATTTTGAACGCAATGACATCATTCAGATTTCTATACAACATCAAAATCTTAATGTTCTTCCTTCAGAAAGTTTTTTGTATGTTGAAGGAACAATTTCAAAAGCAGATGGAAAAGAGATACTCACTACAAAACTTGTAAATAATGCAATGGCTTTTCTCTTTGATGAACTACGATATGAACTGAATGGCAAAGAAATTGACTGTAATCGAAATGTCGGAATAACATCAACGATTAAAAATTATTTATCTTTATCCAAAAATGAAAGTGATATGCTACTGAATGCATCTTGGTCACCCGACTCAACTATTAATTTGAAACCAATGCATTTTAATTATTGTATTCCACTGAACAAACTTTTGGGATTCGCCGAAGATTATAAAAAAATTATACCAAATGCTCGACATGATCTAATAATTACACGTGCAAGATTGGATGAAAATGCTCTTATATCCCCGACTGATGAAAATGTTCAAATAAAACTTCATAAGGTTCAGTGGAAAATACCGCATGTGACTTTATCAGATGCTATGAAATTAACTCTATACAAATCTATAAACACAAATAGTTTTATGAAAATTGCTTTTCGAAACTGGGATCTTTATGAATACCCCACACTTTCAACTTCTACCCATCATATCTGGAACGTGAAGACAACAACACAAATAGAGAAACCTCGCTACATTGTCCTTGCTCTGCAAACTGAAAAAAATAAGAGAATATCTGCTGATCCTACAATTTTTGATCACTGTGATCTTACAGACTTAAAAGTTTATTTAAACTCCGATGTCTACCCACATGAAGACCTTAATATTTCTTTTGAAAGAAACAGATATAGTTTGTTGTACAGAATGTATACCGATTTTCAGAAAACATACTATAATAAAGCTAACACCGAACCATTACTTTCCTGGGAGCTATTTAAATCGCGTTCCCCAATTTTTGTTATAGACTGTAGACATCAAAACGAAACCTTAAAAACAGGTCCTGTCGACATACGCTTGGAGATCAGAACATCAAAAAATATACCAGCAAACACATCAGCTTACTGTCTTATGCTCCATGACCGCATTATTGAATACAATCCACTTGATCAGGTAGTCAACAGAATTGTTTGAATTCAAAAAATAAGCATAAAAAATGTAAACATGTTAAAAAATTGGCGAAGAAAAGCGAGTTTAATAAAAAAAATCTAGTTTTTCTTTTTGTAATATAAAATTATTTTTATTATTAAATAAACGAATTTTAATATAACATTTTTTTTATTTAAATTTTTTATAACTAATGTGGTGGTATGTCATATATCCACCTTCGAGCTGAAAACTATACTTCGTCGTATTCATCCTCAGATATATTTTCGAAAAACGCCGCTTCATCGTATTCATCTTCCTCGGATAAATTTTCGAAAAACTGTGCCAACGTCCTTGGAAATGCTGGTATTTCGTAAGGGGTTGGTGGTCGTGATGGTCGTGCTGATGGTGGTGGTGGTGGTGGTGCTTCATCTCGTATGGGGATCCGCCGTGTTGGCTCCACTCTTTGAATCGGCTTTTTTTTCACTTCACCATATATTTCCGCTAAACTAGCAGAAGTAGCAGGGGTTGGTGGTTGTGATGGTGGTGGTGGTGGTGGTGGTGCTTCATCTCGTATGGGGGTCCGCCGCGTTGGCTCCACTCTTTGAATCGGCTTATTATTTTTTTTTTTTACTTCAGCATATATTTCAGCTAAAAGTTCGTCCATGATAGTTGATGTGTACTTGTAACTAATTCTAATAATGTTCATCTCATCATCTTTTATACAAGAAAAAATTAAATGAATACTACCACTACTACTAAAATAGACCTTGACAAAAACCAAAAATAAAAAAAAAAAAAATCAAATCTAGTTCTTATTGGTTCAAATAGAATATAAAAGAATAATATAAGGTAACGCCCACGAAAGATATCCTTTAAAGATTCACACCAATATACATGAAAAAGATTTCCCTATTTGTGGCGTGTTGAGGATCAATCGCTAAGAAATTCAAAAGGATGCTTTGGTACCTGTTTTCTTTTTTTTGATATGAGATAGATACAATGTAGATCTATTCCATATAGTTCAAACGAATTTTATCGCCAAATTTTGGCTTCATGTAATCATAATGAAAATCATACATTAACCACTTTGATAGTTCTAAAACGACAAAACCCAAATAAATTGGTTTATCTAGTTTAACACTTCCTTTCTTCATCTCAATAGCGCACATATTCGGTGTAAATATGCTACTACTATGAAAATTGGGATGCGCAATCAGCTTTCTTGCTGAAAATTGGTTTCTATTCGCATCCCATTCTGAAACAATCTTCACATTTCTACGCTTTTCAACATTTTCAATGGTTTTACCATAGACGCTATTGTTCATTAACTTGAAAAAGTCTTTCTCAAACTTATTCCTGGTAACCTTTCTTTTTTCGGTGTTCAGTGAAATATATTTTTTGGAGCCAGTTCGACTGACTAAACTTCATGTCTCTATGTACTTTTTTTAAAACTAATCCCTGGGATTACATTGCTGTAAATTTCTTAAGTGAATTTTGAAATTTTTCCTTGAATTCAAGTGCGCAACTAACTTAGGAATTTTACAACCTGGGGTGGCTATATTTTCAGGACAAAATGGGAGATCGTTATGTGAGTCATGAATACTCGATGGATAATCTAAATCTACTTCCAATACATACCCAACATTATCACCTTTAATGTTGGAGATGTATTCAGATGTATAAATCTGAGGATTATCCCACTGAAAGTTACCATATGGTAAGTGTTGTGACATAGCCCATCCATATAAGTTATTAGCATCAAGATACATTAAGTATTCCGATGCTAGGTTTGGATTATAGCTAGACATGTATTTATTATTAGCTACAGCATTTCTGTGGCTACATTGACACAAACCACCCCCTAATTCCAGTTTTAAAAAAATTGTACATATCGACATCAGTTAAAAGCTCTAACTTGATATTAGTTGTTTTGAGCATAGCGTCCCATGATAACCCAGGAGCTGTAAAATAATGACAAGGATCAAGTTCATAAATTGAAATACAAAGTTTCCTAAAACTTTCAAAAATATCTGCTAATAAAAGCACATCACTCTTAAGATAGAGAACCATATAATCTTCAAGTTTTTTACACTTGAAGTGATCCCATTAGAAGCAATGATCATGCCACTAATATCACCCTGGTCAAGAGAAATGAGGGAACAAAATGTGGTAGAAAACTAAAAAGAAACTACTGTTATGACAATAGCTGAAACCGAGTAATTAAAAAGGCTAAAGAAAATTTGTGTTAAGTTTTTTATTTCAAAAAGTTTTTAATGGGATAATATGTGAGCCTCCTGTGGTATTTGTGGTATGTCGTCTTTGAATCCAAGCTCAATAGCTCGGATATTTAAAGCTAAAATAATATGCGCGATGGTCTGCGCACTCCCCAATGTACCATTCCGTTTTCCGTCCTGGATTTCAAAACGCAAAGCTTCCTGCAACTCCTTAAGCTCCCAGCACGCGGCAGAGAACTCCTCCATGTATATTGAAAAAATATTAAATATATTCTGCATGTTGCTGGCTCTTTTGTATGATTGTTCAAAAATAATCTGAACAGAAAACTCAGAGAACAATTGCTTTTATAGAGGTAGTAGAAACTCTAGGGGGATTCAATATATTGGTTATTGGTGCCACTGATTTATAAAAGAAAAAAGAGACAACATCACATTCAAGAATTGAAAACAAATTATTCCATAGCTTATCTATAAGTTCTAACTACTTCAACCCTCTATCAATATTCACAATGCATTTTTGCATTGTTGGTATATTTTACACTCCCGGTATAAAAATTGTTTTAAAATTAATAAAAACCATCCACAACCACCAATACCGGATGTGACAAATCAATCCCAAACCTTCAAATCTTGCCAGCAAAATTAAAAATTCAGAACAAAACATGGGTCGCATCCTTACTTTCCAGTATAGCTTTAGCTATGCACAATCAATTTTCGGGATGTGACGAAACGCAATAAGAACAAGATATGTTTCAAAACAAAGCAAATATCGGACGAGGCCAAATTCTCTATTTTACATAAAAAAAAACCCAACCACCACCAATTGTCAATGAAATCTATAATACAAAAGGAAACCTATTCTTTTATTTCATTTCGTCTTCTGCACATATAGTTTCTAACCTTCACATTCTGACTGTCATATCAATGCCTATCATGCTAATCTGTAAAATTTCATGCTCATACCCAATCTATGCCCAAACAAATATCGAACGTGATAAAATTCTCTATCGTCAAGTATTAACAAATTACCAAAATCTCTCATTTTCGTTCTAAGATCTATCAACGGATCGTATGTATTGTTCAAAATACACACAGCTTCAATTTTTAACAACAACAACAACAACAACAACAACAACAACAACAACAACAACAACAACAACAACAACAACAACAACAACAACAACAACAACAACAACAACAACAACAACAACAACAACAACAACAACAACAACAACAACAACAACAACAACAACAACAACAACAACAACAACAACAACAACAACAACAACAACAACAACAACAACAACAACAACAACAACAACAACAACAACAACAACAACAACAACAACAACAACAACAACAACAACAACAACAACAACAACAACAACAACAACAACAACAACAACAACAACAACAACAACAACAACAACAACAACAACAACAACAACAACAACAACAACAACAACAACAACAACAACAACAACAACAACAACAACAACAACAACAACAACAACAACAACAACAACAACAACAACAACAACAACAACAACAACAACAACAACAACAACAACAACAACAACAACAACAACAACAACAACAACAACAACAACAACAACAACAACAACAACAACAACAACAACAACAACAACAACAACAACAACAACAACAACAACAACAACAACAACAACAACAACAACAACAACAACAACAACAACAACAACAACAACAACAACAACAACAACAACAACAACAACAACAACAACAACAACAACAACAACAACAACAACAACAACAACAACAACAACAACAACAACAACAACAACAACAACAACAACAACAACAACAACAACAACAACAACAACAACAACAACAACAACAACAACAACAACAACAACAACAACAACAACAACAACAACAACAACAACAACAACAACAACAACAACAACAACAACAACAACAACAACAACAACAACAACAACAACAACAAAAACAACAACAACAACAACAACAACAATAACAACAACAACAACAACAACAACAACAACAACAACAACAACAACAACAACAACAACCTATCAAACGACGACACGGCGGGCGTCCCGCATCGATCCTTTGCACTTGAATCTTTCCACCTTTTCCAATTTTCAAGCAAATATAACATTTCCTTAACAGATTATTTTCAGAATCCTCTGTTGATTTATATTCGTAAATATTAGTACTTGGCTATTTAGGGACATCTATATAGAATACCTATCAAACGACGACACAGTGTCCCGCTTCGATCCTTTGCAGTCATAAATTTGCTTGTAGATTGGAATTTTCTAAAAACCACTTTCATTCGTTCTCACAATCTACACCTTTTTTATTTACAAACAATCCAACATTCCTTTACCTTTAACTTCACTCTTTACACCTTTACCTTTACCTTTACCCAATTTTCTAACAAACAAAACATTTCCTTAACACTTTATTTTCACAATCCTCTTTTCATTTATCTGTAGATTTTAATACTCGACTTCACGACATGGTGTCCCGTGTCGATCCCTTACAAACAACCATAAACAACATTACATTTATTTATTTATTCACACTTTCTATTCCTCATACATTTACCTTTTTTCAAATTTTCAAATATTCTAACGTTTAACGGATCGGTCCCAAGTGCACCTATTCCTACTGGCATTGAAAGATGTAGAAATCTTGCCAAATGTTCAATATATTGGCCTAATATTGACCAAGATATTTTAAACGTCATAAAAAACTGTTATGTATGTATTCGCCACCGCTCAAAAAACCAAAAAGAGCCTATACAATTTCACAATGTCGTGTCCATTCCGTGGTTCAAAATCGGAATGGATTTATTTGAGTTCAACAAATCAATGTATCTATTGGTGGTTGATTACTTTCAAAGTATATCGAAATCGCACATTTAAATAAAAGCTATTCAAGTAATATTGTCATAACTCACCTCAAATCAATCTTCGGCCGTCATGGGATTCCAACCATAATGGTCAGTGACAATGGACCACCTTTTAACTCTGAAGAGTTTAAAAATTTTTCTGAACACTGGAGAATTGATCATGTCACCTCAAGTCCATATTTTCCTAGGTCCAATGGTTTAGCTGAACGATCTGTTCAGACCATTAAAAAATTGCTTAAAAAGTGTCATGAAACAAACTCAGATCCGTACATGGCTCTTTTGCACTATAGAACCACTCGAAAAGGAAATTTAAATTCTCCTTCGGAGCTTTTAATGTCCCGTCAGTTAAGAACAAAGATTCCAGTTTTAACTGAAAATCTAAGACCCATTAATGTTGACACTGAAGACCACACCAAGAAAATAAAACTTCAGCAAAATAAGACCCGCGATTATTATAACAAAAGTACTAAGGCCCTACCAAATTTAACGAATGGTCAAAATATTTACTACAAGAAAACGCCAATTTCGAATTGGGAACCAGGCACAGTTCTACAGAAATCTATAGAACCTCGATCTTATATAATAAGTTCAGATGACGGTTCCAAATATCGCCGTAATAGAGAACACATTCTAGAGGGATCTTCAACGGAAACCGAAAAAATTAAATTGGAAGAAGATGAAGATGTACCACGTTCAGGTGATTCATCCTGCCTCACTCTAACGCCTGAGTATGTAACTCGTTTTGGAATAACAGTAGCGCCACCTGATCGTTTTGTTTTTAATTTATAGAAGATTAAATGACATTTTTCTATGAGCAGAAGTCATACACTATTAGTAATAATTTAAAGTATTTATTTGTTGAATTGAACTTAAAATCTTTTAAAATACTTATATCTTATTTAGTATTTCTACTTTAAAATTTGTAATACAAATTAAAAAAAAAAAAAAAAAATGAATTCATTAAAATAAAAACATATTGTATAAAAAGGAGATGTTGTATAAAGTGCAATTAGAAAGTATAGATTGTATAACACTTTAACTAATGTTGAATATCTATTACCTATGTATATAAATGTTACATATATACACGATACACGAAGACACACAAATACATAAGATTACATTGTATGCTAGTTATTAAGGAAATTATATAAGTCAGTCTTGTTCGATCTGTCTTCAAATAAACTTCTATCTTATACTTAGGTTTAATACTAAAAGTCTTTTCATTTAAACCGAATCACATAACAATTAATTTTTATAATCGTTTCGTGCCAAGTATGGCATCTAAGGCTAAAATTTTGTATGAACTTTTAAAAACAGCGAAAAATGAAACACCTACCAAGACGTTTGATCTGTCTACATCACTTTCGCGTTTCGTTACAACTAGCCAACTTATGTCCCGTTACTTAATGCACTTGTTTTCAATTTTATTGTGTAGCGTTTTAGTTTGAGAAAGACTTTCGTTGAAGAAAAGAATCGAAAATCTAATATTGGAAAGAGGATAATATTATTAAATGTAGTTCGTTTCAAAGTTCAATTTGTTTGTTTTTAAATTTAAAGTTTAGACTAAGTATGTCGAATGTTACCGTTGTGACTCCAATACCTGATCCAATCGCATACATTGACTTAACCTTCTCACCATATGTACAAATAGCCTTCGATGGCTCACAAAACAAAAGTGCTCCCACAATTGACTATAATTTAGATATGAACGATTTAAACAGTACATTTACTGCTCATAATAGACGTCTGCAATCAAAGTCGAACTCTTCACTAAACATCAAGCAATGCCTCTTGACTCCAAGGGCAGCTAATATACCAAGCTCATCACCGAGGAAACAAGCTAAGATATCGCCATTGTCAACACGCTCACCCTTCACCACGGAGAATCAATTTGAATTGAGATCCTTAAGGACAGACTGCAAGATGCGTAAAAAGCCTGTTAATTTTTATAAAAGCCCTATGAAAGGCGATTGAAGTATTTTTTCCATAAATGTATAAAAAAAAAAAAAAAAAAACTTTGGCTATACATACCTGAAATTTTCCGCCGAACGACAACCATCATACGCTGTCACATTCGGGTTCAAAAGCAATACGTAAAATAATAACACCAAAATACTTTTGGCCTAAAATGAATGGCGATGTCAATAGATGGACCAAAAGCTGCATCTCTTGTCAGAAATCAAAAATTTCAAGATATACCACTTCGGAATATGGACATTTTCCTGTCCCCGAAAGTAAATTTTCACATATCCACATGGATTTGGTCGGTCCTCTACCACCTACACAAGGTTTCACTTATTTATTAACAGTTAAAGATCGTTTCTCTGCATGGCCAGAGGCCATTCCAATGAAAAACATAAACGCGTCCACAGTTGTAACAGCTTTTGTACAAAACTGGGTTTCAAGGTTTGGGGTACCTCAAACGATCACTACAGATCAAGGAACTCAATTTGAGTCAAGCACCTTCAAAGAACTATCAGAAATCCTCGGTACAAAACGGATTCGAACTACAGCGTATCATCCACAAGCTAATGGATTAGTGGAACGTTTTCACAGACGGCTTAAAGAAGCTTTACGGTCGCACGTGGATAAGCAAAATTGGTTTTCGAATTTGCCTTGGACACTTCTTGGTATTCGCTCGACAATAATCGACGACTTGAAGGTTACTCCAGCTCAACTGTTATACGGACAAAACTTACGTTTACCTGCAGAGTTAGTCGAACCAAAACCTTTAAATCCAATTCCAAATTCTTTAACAGCTCAAGAAATTACACAAGCTATTTCTCAAATCCGACCGTGTCATAAAAGAAATCGTGAACAAAAATATATCTTTGTTCCAAAAGATTTAGAAACATGCAAATACGTTTTTGTGCGGGAGGAGGTGAACCGTGGATGTCTGAATCCACCGTACAAGGGCCCGCTCGAAGTAATCGACCGATCTAAGTATTAATAAACGCTAAAAAACACATAATATCTATTGATCGACTTAAACCAGCCTTTTATACAAACAACGTTGATGAAAAACAAAATCTAAAACACGTAACTTTTGATTCACGCTAAAAAAGGCTTCAAAAAGAAAAATAAGAAACGTTTATTAAAAAAAAATTTTTTTAATGTATTCAAAATTGTAAGGCTTTTTGCCAAAATAACATTTTAAAATAGTTGACTCACTGTATTAACTTTAAATTCTTAATTCTTAATTACACGAAATTATATGATTGTAATAAAAATACCTAAATTTTAAAGTAATAAAAACTTTTTCATGGCGGAGAGTGATGTAGCGTAGTTAAAAGTATATACTACACTTAAACCTACTCGCTTCATCCCTGCTCCGCCCAGCGCCCCATGTCGCAAGAATAGATAGAACTTTAATGAACCGATTCCGCCAGATCTCAAATGCGGCTTTGAAGGAGGCAAATTTTTCATGCCGTCTTTTTATTCGCGATAAAAACACAAAGCTTCAATATTTAATCGATACTGGTGCTGAAATTTCAATAATACCTCCAAAATTCTGCCAGCATATCAGAGAACCAAACGATTTTATTCTACTTACTGCGAACGGTGGAAAAATTCACACGTATTAACAGTTGACTTGAATCTTAGACGCGCGTTCGATTTCACTTTTGTTATTGCCGACATCGATCACTCTATTATAGGAGCTGATTTTTTACATAAGTTCAACCTAACCGTTCACCTTCGAAGCCAACGATTAGTCGATAAAAGCACTAACATTCAGGTCAGCTGTTTTTTCAAATCCGCGAACACAAGCTCTCTAAAACTATTTTCGATTCCAAGTTTATTCGGCGCTATCCTTGATGAGTTTCCCGAGCTTAAGGCTCCACCAGACTTTACGTTTCATGACGTTGTCCACCGGATACAAACAACTGGCCAACTCCCTTCAGCTAGTGCTCGACGACTCAACCCTGAGAGGTTAGCAATCGCAAAGCGTCAGTTTCAGCAGATGATCGATCTGGGTATTTGTCGTGTCTCAAAGTCACATGTAGCTTCACCACTTCACATGGTTCCCAAAAGAATTTTTTGGACTTCAGACCATGTGGTGACTACAGATGGTTAAATCAAGCGACTATACCATTTAAACATCCGATCGCTAACGCTCAAGACTTTTCGGCTAACCTCGACGGTTGTGTAATTTTCTCAAAAATCGATTTGATTCGTGCTTACCACCAAATAACGGTCGCAGAAGAGGACGTTGATAAAACAGCGGTCATAACACCTTTCGGGGTTTTCGAATTCTTAAGAATGCCATTCGGAGTTCGCAACGGTGTCCAAAGTTTCCAAAGATTTATGAATAACGTTTGAGGTGACCTTTCGTTTGTATTCGTTTACTTAGACGATGTTCTCATTCAAGTCAGTCGGTAGAGGAACATAAAGCGCATTTACGTGAAGTTTTTCGAAGGTTACAGGAGCACGGACTCAACTTTAATTTAGCGAAATGCGAACTAGGAGTAAGCGAGCTCGATTTTTTGGGTTACAACATTTCCAGATGTGGAATCATTCCTTCGCATGAATGAGTTAAAGCCATCAACGAGTTTCCTAGTCCTCGCTCCATCAAACAACTCCAGCGCTTCCTCGGTATGATTAATGTTGTATAAAGTACAATTAGAAAGTATAGATTGTTTAACACTTTAACTAATGTTGAATATCTATTACCTATGTATATAAATGTTACATATATACACGATACACGAAGACACACAAATACATAAGATTACATTGTATGCTAGTTATTAAGGAAATTATATAAGTCAGTCTTGTTCGATCTGTCTTCAAATAAACTTCTATCTTATACTTAGGTTTAATACTAAAAGTCTTTTCATTTAAACCGAATCACATAACATGGTGTCAGATGTGTGTCAATAAGTCTTAAAAAAAAAAAAATTTAATTAGTCAAGTGAGAAATTTAACTATCATTTAAACATCTAAAAAAAAAAAAAAAAAATTCCTGATCCGAAAAAAACAGATGGAATACAAGTCATTCCAATCTTATCAGAAACGCCTGTCTCTTCAGTGTCACCACTTAACCTGAAAAGCACCAATCTTCCAGCCACGTGGAGACATTGGTTAAGTCTATTTAAAATTTACTTACGTGCTTCTAGTCTTGAAGCTCAACCAAATAGCCGCAAAGTAGCATTGCTGTTACATTACATGGGCCCTGATTCACTGGATATATTTAATTCTTTTAATGAAGATCTAGACAAAATCAAATACGATGTGCTCGTCAAAAAATTGGATGATTACTTTCTACCAAAGGTTAATATAATAATGGAGAGGTATTCATTTTTTTCCCGCCGCCAAGGTCCAGACGAATCCATAGATGAATTTGTCACTTCGCTTAAGAACTTAAGCCTCACATGTGATTTTGGAGCCTTGCGTGAAGAATTAGTACGCGACATATTCATCTGTGGTCTTCACAATAGGTTTTCTCACTTAAAAGAAAAGCTTCTAAATGAAGACAAAATTACTTTGGATAAAGCAGTCTTAACATCTCGAAGTATGGAGCTCAATAAAGAGCACGTCCAGCAATTGCAAGCCCAACAAACAAGCAGTTTTATCGGTGCTTTGCAGAACCACAACTCGTCATCGGGATCCTACAATCATCATTATCGTCATCATCCCAAGCCAACTCGAAAAAAAAATAACACGCCTACGTCATCGTCTTCATCGCCACAGTCTCATTTTAAGTCATCACCAAATCATCAAAACTCACCCCGTTATTCACGTCATACTCATCTGAACAGTCAAAAAATAACCATCAGCAGCTTTCACAGTTTTCTTCGTCAAACCGTAATACTTTATGTACAAAGTGTGGTCAGGTTCACAAATACACATGTCCAGCTATTGGTGTAACTTGTTACAGATGTAGAGGTAAAGATCATTTTTCGAAAATGTGTCGGAGAAACATCCAAGTTCGCAACATCGAACTAGCACCTAATGTGTCAGACACAGAATCGGTCATGTCAACATTGTTTATCGGAGTTCTACAACATCAGTCTGAGAATCAGAAACGTCATCAACAACAAATCCAAAACCAACAACGTTATCAATACGATGAAGATGAGCCACAGTGGTATGTTTCACTGCAGATTAATAACTGCAACATTTCTTGTCAACTTGACACTGGAGCTCAAGGTAATGTCATGCCTATCAATCAGCTACAAACACTTGGATTGCCACGAAGTTTAATTAAGTCAAGTAAACAAAATTTGTTAACTTTTAGTGGAGAAAAAATTTGTTCATTAGGATATTGCATGCTTAATTGTAGTTACAAAAATATAGTCTATAATATCAAATTTATAGTTGTCGAAATTAACTGCAAGTGTCTTATAGGTCTCAAAACGTGTCTTGAAATGAATTTAATTAAGAAAACTGATGAATTTAACTTAAATGTCAATACACTGAGTTGTAAAAATAATGAAATTCAGAATCTGCCAAATTTTATATCAAACTTTAAAGATGTATTTGAAGGGTTAGGGTGCTTAAAGGAAAAGTGTCATTTGAAAGTTAAATGTGATGTCACTCCGGTGGTTGACAGCCCTCGTAAGATTCCTTTCGCGTTAATGCCAGAATTTAAAAAAGAGCTTAAAAGATTAGAAAATCTTAATGTCATAAAAGAAGTTAAAGAGCCGACCCCATGGGTTAACTCTATTGTATTAGTTAAAAAACCCAACGGCAATTTACGTTTGTGTCTTGATCCGCGTAATTTAAACAAAGCAATTCTTCGCCCACATTTTCAATTTCCAAACGTTGAAGAAATTAAAGCTCAATTAAATGGCTCGAAATATTTTACTGTTTTAGATGCAAACTCGGGTTTTTGGATGATTCAATTGGATGAAGAATCTTCAATGTTGTGCACTTTTCATACGCCTTTTGGGCGACGTCGTTTTCTTACGCCTACCTTTCGGTATAAATGCGGCCCCAGAAATATTTCATTGTGAAATGGTTAAAAAGTTCAAACGTCGAAATCTATATTGATGACTTTTTAATACATGCTAAGACCAAGGAGCAGCATGACAAAATCTTGAAGCTAGTCTTGCAAAGGGCCAGAGACATAGGTTTAAAGTTTAATCCTTCAAAGTCAAAATTTTGTCAAAGTAAAGTAACTTTTATAGGTCATTTGTTTAGTCATGATGGTGTTCGCCCTGATCCATCCAAAGTAGAAACAATTTGTGCTATACCCAGGCCAAGGTGCATTACAGAGTTGCAACGGTTCCTTGGTATGGTAAATTATTTAGGTACTTTTGTTGTTATGGACACCTAGGATATAAACACTTACGTTAGTTAATTGAGTTTTATTTGTTGCATAAACTTACCTATTAGACTCTCGCCTGTGCACCCACTCGGTCTACCACAAAACCACGTCCTCAACGACGCGATGAGCATCAGGAATCTTCCTTCACTTTCCTACACGTTCTGGATAATATTATACCTGGAATAGAAAGGAAAATGTTAATTTTGTAGGCCCAGCAATAAAATAAAGTTTCTTGTTCGTTTATTTGTTTACAAAATACAAACCTCCGATCTGTCATTCGTCAAAGAAAGAAATGTCATCGAGCCGTTTAGCCCAAGTTGCTCAAAATTAATGTAGCAGAGTAAACGAATAATGGGTACTAAAAAAAAGGCTATAGGGTCGCCAAATCATCGTTTGAGTGGAAGTTGAGAGAAACTGAGAGAGTGATTCAAGGATGAGAAGTTAAAAGAAATCGACTGAAGAGAAAGTCTCATGATCATCAGTCGATCGTTTTTTTTTAACAACTATTGCAATATAACAGGAGGATGGGATGATTGTGAGGTGATCAGGTGGATTAGCCTGGTTGAGATTAGAGGAATTGTGGGTGAAGAAGAAATTAAGAGAAAAGATTAGTCAGTTGGGTACTAGCATTCTTTGGGAAAAGATCAAAAATTAAGATCTAAAAAAATGTGAAATAGCTATGTAATAGAGAGTGTCGAATGAAATAAAGACATGTGAAAGACATCTAAACGAAGTCAATTATAATAGTAGAAATGAAATTTTAGTAAAATAATTAAAATCGATATCGCAGATTGTTCAAATATACGGTCGCAAAATTAAGTTTAAGAGGTCGTGTTTAAAGACAATTTAATAAAAAAAAAATAAAAATAAAGTGTCAAAAACCAAAAGAAAAAGGAAGTGTGTTACGTCGCTTTGGACTGATGCGATTAGCGAAATCAACGAGCAGAACAACCGTCATCCCGGCCAGAGCTCCTTGATCAGCCAAGCCATCTAAGGATAGGATCCAGGCAATTTTTGTGAAGATAAATTTTGTTCCTTTTTTTTTTTTGTTACATAATTATATAAATATATATATATATACTCGCATTCATTTTTGCGCAATTAAACTTTTTTTTTTGGTGATAATCTGGTAAATTTTTGTATCCCTTCGATACACTACCAACCCATATATATATATTTACCGTGACACCAATAAGGGTGACTTAGAATAAAAAAAAGGTAGTTCGAAAAAACAAGAATTTGCAGTGTCAGATTGATGAGTGCTATAAAATTTGTTTTTTTTTTGCTCACATAGCGCAGTTCTTTTGTGTTGTTGCATATTTCTAGGGGTTTAAGTTTAGTTTCCTGGCGTAGTCTAAGATAAGTAAAGACGTGGCAAAAGCCAAAAGAAATAACAGTCCCCTATACCGAGCTCGATCTAGGTGTTTATATTTTCTTTTTTTAAATTGTTTTAACGCAAATATAGGAGTATCCATTCATATAAAATAGATACTTGAAAACGTGAAGGAAGCAAGGCTCAAATCCGTATTGAAAACTTTCCTTGTCATAAAAGAAATAAAATATAGAAATTCATTATTGTACGGTTAAATTTATGAGCATGTACTTCACTCCGTCGCTGCAAGACGCGTGTAAATGGTAATGCAAAAAGTGTTATGAGAAAAGATATCAGATTTTCGAAGATTGCCATCGCGATTCGTCAAACCCTAAAGATGTGCTAAGTAAATAAATAAAAAGGAGGCGAGAAAGGAGGAAAGCAAACTCTTTGGGTGCAATGAGGTAAGTTGGTATCCGAGATATATTAAATAAAGGGGAATTTTCGATGGATGTGTCAGGGAAATTCCAGGTAGGGTGGGAAATAGCGCGCTTAAACCATCACCAGCGCGTATCAGTGTAGTGGCGGTAGCCATATAAGAAATTGGTATTTTCTGTAGGCAATATTTTCCTTGTTAAGTAGTTTGGTTCTCCGGCATGTTATATGTTTTGTGCGAAAGGTTAAAGAATATTAGTGGAGACAAGAACCTCCCCATCCGACGAGCTCAAGCCGAGCATAATGCAAGCATGCCAGTCTCCTCTAGTAGTCTATCCCTCCTTCCCTTCCTTTTAACATTTTGAGTCAGATCCAGGATTGATCCTAACTGGTATATGTTCCTTCTAACCGATCCCTATTCCCGTCCCAATTCAAAATTTTTTTTGTTTCCCTTTCCTATCCAAAAACAGTGATCAAACCTATCTTCCATAGAAAGAACTGACTAGAATTTGAATCCCTTCCTTACACCTTTCGGTAACAAATGGCGCCCGCACGTGTTGCCCTAATTTTTTTTGTGTTAGTATCATCCCTCATTACCCACCAAGAAATCACAGCGTAAGTCATGGGTCAGAAAGTTCATTAACATACTGACACATTTGCGACGCAGCGTTTCTATGGTGTTTCCTATAAATTATTAGCCATCATGGTTTCACGTATGACTTGAACCAAGAGTTTCTTAACCAGTGCTCAATTGCGACGAGAATACCGTGATTTTTCGTAAATTTTTTCCGTTTGTTTTTTTTTCACCCCTAAGTTTTTTTTTCTTCAACTGTCAGTATTGTTTTCCATGTCTTCAAGCTAAGTCCACAGGATAGACTTGAATTGCGGGAATGAATATTTACTGTCATCATCCAGTCCCGTCCAAATTATCCATTGTCACAGAGAAAGTATGACACTGGCCACCACTACACTGATAATTCTTAAATCTCGGATACACAGCTGCCTCATCGTCACCAACATAAAAGCGCCCAAGAAAATCCTCTTGATCGCCCCCACAATATTATATACACCAAACCTAAACAAACTCAGCTCATTATTGTTGATTACTTATAACATTTTTTTTGTTAACTTTTGCTTTCGTTGTTTTTTTTTGCTTCATGACAACTTGAATCATCGTTTTTTTTTTGAATTTCAATTCGAAATCTTGTCCTTTTGGAAAAGGTCCAGATTTGTTTTTTTTTGGTCTAGGTTGAAAACCTAAAATTCAAGCTATAAAATTTTTTTTGTTGATTTATACGTTTCACACGTTTTGTGCTAAATTCTTAATTTTTTTTCGTTTTCTTAACTTCCGTTTTGTTTAACACCAACTATTTTTTTTTGTAAGCAACAAGAAGTATTCTCTTTTGCTTAACAATTTTTCGTTCCTTATTTTTTTTGTTGTGTTTGAGTTCACATTACTTTTTTTTTCTTTTACTTATAAGTAAAATTAAGTAAGTATCCCTTAATTTTTCAAAGAAAAATTATACTTATTAAAATAATAACAAATACCATTCGTTTGATTTTTTTTTAGTAAGACTTTAGTTTTTTTTTGTTTGTTCATAGTTAGCTATTGAACGTAACTATCTATTTAGTTCAAATGTTAGTTCCTTTTGAAGCCCATAGGCGAAGTTTCAAAAAAATTACATTTTTTTTTGTTTCCAATCCTTTTGCCCTTCCAAGCTTCAAAGCCCTTAAATCGTGGGTGAAGTTATAAGCTGGTAAAGCGCAAGAGTTTGTTTTTGTTCCTTATTTTGTTCTTAAGCTTTTCAAGTTTATATTCTTTGTTTTTGTTGATTCTAATGATCAATCATAAAATTTTCTAACATTTAAAAAAAAAAAAAAAAAATAATAATTTTGTTTACTATACATTCTTTTCCTTTGTTCAGTTTTCCACCTACCTTACTTTTGTTTTTTTTTATTTTTTTTTCAACGTCGTTTAACATTTTTCTTTAAAATGGAGAAAAACAATAACGGTCAGAATACCCAGACGGGTGCAAAGAAAAAAATTACCAGGGCATCAAGTCGTTTGAACCCTAACGAGCAGCAACGACCGCTTAATAGTCGTAATGCATTGGTACAGCACAGTCCTCCATCGACAACAAAAACACCACATCCCAAGTCAGACGCGCTGCACCAAACCCAATTAGGGGTAGTCCCGCCTTCAGAAGGTCAAGCGACAGCCAAAGGAGCCGCTAGTTTAATGGCTCAAAACATTCAAGGTTCTCTAGAAAATAGGGAATTAAATCTCTTAAATATTAGTTCAGCCCCACAAGTTCAACACTTGCCTCCTACAGGCAGCGCGCAACATCAATCTCCTCTGCTTAATATATCAGGTACTGGATATGGATCGTATGGGTCAATAGATTCCATTACCACTCCTTCATACAGTAGTCTCAGTCATGTAAACAGAGCGTCGGACAAACTTGATAATAGTATTCTAACTATTCGTAATCAAGAGATACCGACCAACGACAATGTTCGTAACAACGCCATAAACCAAGCTGAAAATATACCAAACGAACTAAAAGCGTACGTCAACTTAGCTATTGTGAACGCTTTTTCCTCTTACGCCGATTCTATGAAATCCGATATTTCAGAAAGCATTAAAAAAGTTATTAAAGATAATTTCGTTGACTTCTTAGGAGAAATCAACTCAACTACGCGTCCATTGGTACAACAGCCACGTCCATTAGAAAATGCAATTAAACCACATTCAAATACATCCTCTTTCAGAAAGCCAGTGCCTCATAGGCAACCAAAACAACCTAGCCACCATCAATCCCAACAGCAACCACAACCGCAACGTAATTATTTTCACCCTCAACAACAATCACAACCACATCAACCTCCTGTTTCCAATTTGCTTTCGAACATACCCGTTCAACCAAACCAACCCCTAAATAGCTTCAAACCCATTGAACACTTAAATCAAAATCCAGGTATCAACCAACCAAACTATTTTTCTCAGCATCCACCAGACCATAGGAATTATGATGGCTACCTTCAAAGTTTGCAGAACATCAAATACTTGGCTGAACACATTGGTCTAAATGAATATGCCGCTGGTGGAGGAGCTGGCAGCTCACGAGTTTTGCTACAGAAAAAACTATTGCAGCGAGACGCTAAAAGGAAGCGAGTTTATGCTGATTCTGGTCCGCGTAAGAAACGTCGGAAGAAAAAACGCAAGGGTTCAAGTTCTTCTGAATCCAGCACTACACAACGTGCTTCTTCTTTAGGGTCATTGAACGAACCATCGAGATCCAGTGACGACGTTCTTCTTAGTGCGCTTGCAATCAAACAAGAAATTCCAGATTCACCCAATTCGTCACAGTCAAGACCCCCAACACAATCGCATTTGCAGCATTCTCCTGCCTCTTATGACAATAGTCAGCTGCTTGGGCAGCAAATACTTCCAATGAATTTAGCCACTGAGACTGAAAGCAGCAAGCCTTTTGGTGGCCAACTATCATCTAGCAGCCCAGTGGCAAAGAATCTTAGCAAAACGATTGCTGATCTATCGCCCTCAGTGAGCCGTATGCTAATTGATCCGCAGCTTTCGTTTGTCAAAAAGGAGATAATCGAGAATATAACTACTTACCTGAACCTGTATGTGATACGTTCACGTTCCTTTAAGCGCAAGTCAGTAGCCCGGCTTTCGAGGGTTCTTCCCCACAACAACTAGGATTATTAAGCCTAACCCCAATGCTCCTGTTCCATAAAATAATTTGAACACCACAGCAAATGCCATAGCAGAAAAAAAAAGTGTTTGATACTTATTCATTTTGACTGCAAGCGTGCAGCGTTTATTGCAACATATGTTTTCTTACAAAATATCATCACTTACATCTAATGATACATACTTATATAAATATTGGTGTCGTTGTCCTTCCACTGTCCTAGTCGTTGAATGATCCTCCTTCCAGTCCAGTGGTTTGTTATGGACACCTATGATATAAACATTTATGTTAGCTACTTGAATTTTTTTTTTGTCGCATAAACTTACCAACTAGCTACTCGCGGCTGTGCATCCATTCTGGTTTGCCACGACCTTCTTAAAGATGCGTGAGTGCTGCGAATCCTCCTGCACTTTCCAATAATTTCTGCCTAATAGTACACCTAGAATGGAAAATAAAAGTTAATTTTGTAGGCACAGCAATGAAATAAAGTTTATTGTTTGTTTATTTGTTTACAAAATACAAACCTCCGATCTGTCAATTGTCAGGAAAAGAAATGTCATCCAGCCGTTTAGCCCAAGTTGCTCAAAATTAATGTAGCAGAGTAAACGAATAATGGGTACTAAAAAAAGGCTATAGGGTCGCCAAATCATCGTTTGAGTGGAAGTTGAGAGAAACTGAGAGAGTGATTCAAGGATGAGAAGTTAAAAGAAATCGACTGAAGAGAAAGTCTCATGATCATCAGTCGATCGTTTTTTTTAAACAACTATTGCAATATAACAGGAGGATGGGATGATTGTGAGGTGATCAGGTGGATTAGCCTGGTTGAGATTAGAGGAATTGTGGGTGAAGAAGAAAATAAGAGAAAAGATTAGTTAGTTGGGGACGAGCATTCTTGAGGCAAAGATCGGAGATCAAAAAGCCGAACTTTTTTTTTTGATGGAAGAAAACGGTCGATCGTGCTGAGTTGTCTGAATATCATCCGGCCGTAATTTAATATTTAAGTCGAGATGAATTAACGTATTAAAATTAAATTAGAATCGATATTGATGGTTGTATATGCGAATATACGGTCGCAAAAATAATTATTAGAGTGCCGTCTTTGAATCTGGTGCGTTTTTCTTTGAGTAAAGATCAAAACTTAAAAGCTAAAGATACTTAGTGATTATGTGATTGAGAGATACTGTCGAATGAAATAAAGACATAAAAGCCATCTAAAAGGATGATAAAGAAGAAAGTAGCTATGTTATTTTATTATCTTAATTATATCGATAGTGCGGTTTGTCCTAATATACGGTTGCAAAAATAAACCCATGAGCGTCGCGTTCAAAGACCTTTTAATAATTCAAATAAAATAAAATAAAATAAATAAAGTGTCAAAACCCAAAAAGAAAAAGGAAGTGTGTTACATCGCTTTGAACCGAGGTGTTTAGAGAAGTCAACGAGCAGAAGTTCCGTCATCCCTGTCAGAGCTCCTTGACCAGCCAAGCCATCTAAGGATAGGATCCAGGCAATTTTTGTGAAGCTTAATTTTGTTTTTTTTTGTTACATATTTGTATTATATATATATAAATTCATACTCATTTTTTTTTTTGAGTCATTAGATTTGTATTTTTTTTGGTGCTAACTTGGTAGATTTTTGTATCCCCTTGATACACTACCAACTTATATGTAAATACTAACCGTGACACCAATATGGTGGGCTTAAAATAAAAAAAAAAGGTAGTTCGATATTATAATAACTTGCAGTGTCAGACTGAGGAATGCTATAAAAAGTGGTTTTTTTTTGTGTGTTGCTCACATAGCCCATTGTTTTTTTTTCTTGCATAGTTCTAGGGTTGAAGTTTAGTTTCCTGAGCGTAGTATAAACTTAGTAAAGACGCGGCAAAAGCCAGCGAAATTATTGTCCCCTATACCGAGCTCGATCTAGGAGGGTTTTGTAAATTGTTTTAACGAAAATATAGGAGTATCCATTCATATAAAATAGATACTTGAAAACGTGAAGGAAGCAAGGCTCAAATCCGTATTGAAAACTTTCCTTGTCATAAAAGAAATAAAATATAGAAATTCATTATTGTACGGTTAAATTTATGAGCATGTACTTCACTCCGTCGCTGCAAGACGCGTGTAAATGGTAATGCAAAAAGTGTTATGAGAAAAGATATCAGATTTTCGAAGATTGCCATCGCGATTCGTCAAACCCTAAAGATGTGCTAAGTAAATAAATAAAAAGGAGGCGAGAAAGGAGGAAAGCAAACTCTTTGGGTGCAATGAGGTAAGTTGGTATCCGAGATATATTAAATAAAGGGGAATTTTCGATGGATGTGTCAGGGAAATTCCAGGTAGGGTGGGAAATAGCGCGCTTAAACCATCACCAGCGCGTATCAGTGTAGTGGCGGTAGCCATATAAGAAATTGGTATTTTCTGTAGGCAATATTTTCCTTGTTAAGTAGTTTGGTTCTCCGGCATGTTATATGTTTTGTGCGAAAGGTTAAAGAATATTAGTGGAGACAAGAACCTCCCCATCCGACGAGCTCAAGCCGAGCATAATGCAAGCATGCCAGTCTCCTCTAGTAGTCTATCCCTCCTTCCCTTCCTTTTAACATTTTGAGTCAGATCCAGGATTGATCCTAACTGGTATATGTTCCTTCTAACCGATCCCTATTCCCGTCCCAATTCAAAATTTTTTTTGTTTCCCTTTCCTATCCAAAAACAGTGATCAAACCTATCTTCCATAGAAAGAACTGACTAGAATTTGAATCCCTTCCTTACACCTTTCGGTAACATTGTCAAGGGCATGTCTGCCGAAAATGTAAACTTGCGTAATCTTTTAAAGAAAGAGGTTGAGTGGCATTGGTCCGAAGACCATGAAAAAGAATTTAAAAGATTAAAAGAGTTGATTACTAACACACCAGTCTTAACATATTTCGATGTCAATAAACAATTGACACTTTCAGTAGATGCGTCACAAAATGCAGTTGGAGCTGTAATTTCACATGAGGGAAATCCGATTGCCTACGCCTCAGCTACACTCACAACGTCCCAACAAAATTACGCTCAAATCGAGAAAGAGCTTTTCGCTATTTTGTTCGGATGTACAAAATTTCATTCTTTTGTTTTTGGAAAGTCAGTCCTAGTTGAGACTGACCATAAGCCTTTGGTCCCGCTTTTTGAGAAGGCGTTGTATAAAGTCCCAGCCCGGTTACAGCGATTTATGCTAAGACTCTTAGCGTATGACTTAAAAGTTATTTTTAAACCTGGAAAGTACATGTATGTCGCCAATACATTGTCTCGTGCTGCAATGCCAAACGAAACCTTAACGGAGTTTGACAAAGACATAAGTCTCCATTGCAATTTAGTCCTTTCATCACGTCCCTTATCAATGTCAAAATCAAAGTATGAAGAAATACAAAGTGAAACCAAGAAAGATATAGCGTTGTCAAAAGTTATTGAATATCACTTTTCTGGATGGCCGAATAGCAAAACAAAAATAAATGATTTTGTAATGCCTTACTACAATATTCGAAATGAATTTGAAGTCATAGACAATCTCTTATACAAGTCTAACCGCCTAGTGATTCCTTCAAAAATGCGTCATGATACTCTGATGCTTTTGCACGAAGGACACATGGGCATTGAAAGATGTAGAAATCTTGCCAAATGTTCAATATATTGGCCTAATATTGACCAAGATATTTTAAACGTCATAAAAAACTGTTATGTATGTATTCGCCACCGCTCAAAAAACCAAAAAGAGCCTATACAATTTCACAATGTCGTGTCCATTCCGTGGTTCAAAATCGGAATGGATTTATTTGAGTTCAACAAATCAATGTATCTATTGGTGGTTGATTACTTTCAAAGTATATCGAAATCGCACATTTAAATAAAAGCTATTCAAGTAATATTGTCATAACTCACCTCAAATCAATCTTCGGCCGTCATGGGATTCCAACCATAATGGTCAGTGACAATGGACCACCTTTTAACTCTGAAGAGTTTAAAAATTTTTCTGAACACTGGAGAATTGATCATGTCACCTCAAGTCCATATTTTCCTAGGTCCAATGGTTTAGCTGAACGATCTGTTCAGACCATTAAAAAATTGCTTAAAAAGTGTCATGAAACAAACTCAGATCCGTACATGGCTCTTTTGCACTATAGAACCACTCGAAAAGGAAATTTAAATTCTCCTTCGGAGCTTTTAATGTCCCGTCAGTTAAGAACAAAGATTCCAGTTTTAACTGAAAATCTAAGACCCATTAATGTTGACACTGAAGACCACACCAAGAAAATAAAACTTCAGCAAAATAAGACCCGCGATTATTATAACAAAAGTACTAAGGCCCTACCAAATTTAACGAATGGTCAAAATATTTACTACAAGAAAACGCCAATTTCGAATTGGGAACCAGGCACAGTTCTACAGAAATCTATAGAACCTCGATCTTATATAATAAGTTCAGATGACGGTTCCAAATATCGCCGTAATAGAGAACACATTCTAGAGGGATCTTCAACGGAAACCGAAAAAATTAAATTGGAAGAAGATGAAGATGTACCACGTTCAGGTGATTCATCCTGCCTCACTCCAACGCCTGAGTATGTAACTCGTTTTGGAATAACAGTAGCGCCACCTGATCGTTTTGTTTTTAATTAATAGAAGATTAAATGACATTTTTCTATGAGCAGAAGTCATACACTATTAGTAATAATTTAAAGTATTTATTTGTTGAATTGAACTTAAAATCTTTTAAAATACTTATATCTTATTTAGTATTTCTACTTTGAAATTTGTAATACAAATTAAAAAAAAAAAAAAAATGAATTCATTAAAATAAAAACATATTGTATAAAAAGGAGATGTTGTATAAAGTACAATTAGAAAGTATAGATTGTATAACACTTTAACTAATGTTGAATATCTATTACCTATGTATATAAATGTTACATATATACACGATACACGAAGACACACAAATACATAAGATTACATTGTATGCTAGTTATTAAGGAAATTATATAAGTCAGCCTTGTTCGATCTGTCTTCAAATAAACTTCTATCTCATACTTAGGTTTAATACTAAAAGTCTTTTCATTTAAACCGAATCACATAACAATTAATTTTTATAATCGTTTCGTGCCAAGTATGGCATCTAAGGCTAAAATTTTGTATGAACTTTTAAAAACAGCGAAAAATGAAACACCTACCAAGACGTTTGATCTGTCTACATCACTTTCGCGTTTCGTTACAACTAGCCAACTTATGTCCCGTTACTTAATGCACTTGTTTTCAATTTTATTGTGTAGCGTTTTAGTTTGAGAAAGACTTTCGTTGAAGAAAAGAATCGAAAATCTAATATTGGAAAGAGGATAATATTATTAAATGTAGTTCGTTTCAAAGTTCAATTTGTTTGTTTTTAAATTTAAAGTTTAGACTAAGTATGTCGAATGTTACCGTTGTGACTCCAATACCTGATCCAATCGCATACATTGACTTAACCTTCTCACCATATGTACAAATAGCCTTCGATGGCTCACAAAACAAAAGTGCTCCCACAATTGACTATAATTTAGATATGAACGATTTAAACAGTACATTTACTGCTCATAATAGACGTCTGCAATCAAAGTCGAACTCTTCACTAAACATCAAGCAATGCCTCTTGACTCCAAGGGCAGCTAATATACCAAGCTCATCACCGAGGAAACAAGCTAAGACATCGCCTTTGTCAACACGCTCACCATTCACACCGGAGAATCAATTTGAATTGAGACCCTTAAGAACTTACAGACTGCAAGATGTTTTGCGTAGAAAGCCTGTTACACCAATTAATTATTATAAAAGCCCTATGAAAGGCGATTGAAGTATTTTTTCCATAATCGATTATTAAAAATAATTTTTTTTACAAAAAAAAAAAATCGCCCATACATACCTGAAATTTTCCGCCGAACGATTTTTGACAACCATCATACGCTGTCACATCCGGGTTCAAAAGCAATGCGTAAAATAATAACACCAAAATACTTTTGGCCTAAAATGAATGGCGATGTCAATAGATGGACCAAAAGCTGCATCTCTTGTCAGAAATCAAAAATTTCAAGATATACCACTTCGGAATATGGACATTTTCCTGTCCCCGAAAGTAAATTTTCACATATCCACATGGATTTGGTCGGTCCTCTACCACCTTCACAAGGTTTCACTTATTTATTAACAGTTAAAGATCGTTTCTCTGCATGGCCAGAGGCCATTCCAATCAAAAACATAAACGCGTCCACAGTTGTAGGTATCAGCTTTTGTACAAAACTGGGTTTCAAGGTTTGGGGTACCTCAAACGATCACTACAGATCAAGGAACTCAATTTGAGTCAAGCACCTTCAAAGAACTATCAGAAATCCTCGGTACAAAACGGATTCGAACTACAGCGTATCATCCACAAGCTAATGGATTAGTGGAACGTTTTCACAGACGGCTTAAAGAAGCTTTACGGTCGCACGAGGATAAGCAAAATTGGTTTTCAAATTTGCCTTGGACACTTCTTGGTAATCGCTCGACAATAATCGACGACTTGAAGGTTACTCCAGCTCAACTGTTATACGGACAAAACTTACGTTTACCTGCAGAGTTAGTCGAACCAAAACCTTTAAATCCAATTCCAAATTCTTTAACAGCTCAAGAAATTACACAAGCTATTTCTCAAATCCGACCGTGTCATAAAAGAAATCGTGAACAAAAATATATCTTTGTTCCAAAAGATTTAGAAACATGCAAATACGTTTTTGTGCGGGAGGAGGTGAACCGCGGAAGTCTGAATCCACCGTACAAGGGCCCGTTCGAAGTAATCGACCGATCTAAGTATTAATAAACGCTAAAAAACACATAATATCTATTGATCGACTAAAACCAGCCTTTTATACAAACAACGTTCATGAAAAACAAAATCTAAAACACGTAACTTTTGATGCACGCTAAAAAAAGGCTTCAAAAAGAAAAATAAGAAACGTTTATTAAAAAATTTTTTTTTAATGTATTCAAAATTGTAAGGCTTTTTGCCAAAATAACATTTTCAAATAGTTGACTCACTGTATTAACTTTAAATTTTTAATTACACGAAATTATATGATTGTAATAAAAATACCTAAATTTTAAAGTAATAAAAACTTTTTCATGGCGGAGAGTGATGTAGCGTAGTTAAAAGTATATACTACACTTAAACCTACTCGCTTCATCCCTGCTCCGCCCAGCGCCCCAAGTGGCAAGAATAGATAGAACTTTAATGAACCGATTCGAACTGACGAATCGGCAAGGACCGGTTATGATGAAAATGTCATTGCTTGGTCGCCTATGAAACATAGGAAATTCTTTAACTTAAGATCCCCAAATCAAGACGTGTAATATTTATATTGTAAGATTAAAATAGTAATAATAAAAGTATATTTTATAATTTGTAAAAACGAAATTTATTTAATTCAGTGGTACAACTAAGGATACAACATTTGGAATTATAAAACCACTTTCATGAAACAATACAAGCAAATACCACGTCCATCCATCCAGCGAACAACAAGAGCACCCATCCATCCACACATACATCAAAAATACCAGCAAACAGTCAACAATTATTATCAAATTTTTCTTATAAAAAAAAAAACATAAAGAAAAATATTATAGAAATTATAGAAAATTGTAGAAAACGTTATTTTTTTTCTTTATTATATTCGATATCCATAAGTAGGAATAGGTGCACTTTGGACCGATCCGTTAAACGTTAGAATATTTGAAAATTTGAAAAAAGGTAAATGTATGAGGAATAGAAAGTGTGAATAAATAAATGATTTTATTAGTGAGTGATAAAACCCAATGTAATGTTGTTTATGGTTGTTTGTAAGGGATCGACACGGGACACCATGTCGTGAAGTCGAGTATTAAAATCTACAGATAAATGAAAAGAGGATTGTGAAAATAAAGTGTTAAGGAAATGTTTTGTTTGTTAGAAAATTGGGTAAAGGTAAAGGTAAAGGTGTAAAGAGTGAAGTTAAAGGTAAAGGAATGTTGGATTGTTTGTAAATAAAAAAGGTGTAGATTGTGAGAACGAATGAAAGTGGTTTTTAGAAAATTCCAATCTACAAGCAAATTTATGACTGCAAAGGATCGAAGCGGGACACTGTGTCGTCGTTTGATAGGTATTCTATATAGATGTCCCTAAATAGCCAAGTACTAATATTTACGAATATAAATCAACAGAGGATTCTGAAAATAATCTGTTAAGGAAATGTTATATTTGCTTGAAAATTGGAAAAGGTTGAAAGATGCAAGTGCAAAGGATCGATGCGGGTCAGCGTGTCGTCGTTTGATAGGAATTGTATTGATGTACCTAAATAATCAATGTGAATCGGTTCATGTAAAATAAAGAAAATGCTGTCAATTAGATTTTTGGAATTTATTTCTTTAATTTTATTCAATACATTTTATAGGATTTCGTTTTTATTTATCCACGAGTTATGTTCTGTTGGAAATCCCAACCACTTAACAAAAACTTTTTTGCCTCTTGTCTGTAGAATTTTTTCCACCAGAAATACGTTTTTACTTTTTGACTTCATTAATTCTTCATTATAGAAACCGCCTTGTACGGGTTTTCCTTCAAAGTCTTCAAGAAGATATGTTATAGGGTTAGTTTCTTGGATTTTTCTTATTTTAAAGATCTCAGTTGTCCAGTTGGGGGTGTATCCTTTTTCAAACACATGTTTATGTTTGCTGATTCTTACTTTATCACCGACCTTAAATTTTTGTTTAATTATTTCTCTTTTCTTGGTTTTGAAAAGTGGTAATATAGATTTTGAATTTTCCTTCGTTACATCTACAGGATAACATTTAATGGTTCTGTGAAAAGAATGATTGTAATCATGGAGTAATTTCTTATAAATATTTATCCACTTATAGCTGCCATTGAAACTAAATTCTTTCCACATTTTTTCTTTTAAGGTTCTATTAAATCTTTCAACAATAGAAGCCTTTAATGAACTAAAAGTAGAGTAATGGTTAATTTTATACTTTCTCATTAAGCTATTGAATGTTTTGTTGTAAAATTCTTTCCCATCGTCCGTTTGCAAATTTTCGGGAGTTCTAGAAGAATCAATAAATATTTGTTCCATCCCTTTTGCAATAGTTATTCCTTATAAAAAAGGTGTAGATTGTGAGAACGAATGAAAGTGGTTTTTAGAAAATTCCAATCTACAAGCAAATTTATGACTGCAAAGGATCGAAGCGGGTCACTGTGTCGTCGTTTGATAGGTATTCTATATAGATGTCCCTAAATAGCCAAGTACTAATATTTACGAATATAAATCAACAGAGGATTCTGAAAATAATCTGTTAAGGAAATGTTATATTTGCTTGAAAATTGGAAAAGGTGGAAAGATTCAAGTGCAAAGGATCGATGTGGGACGCCCGCCGTGTCGTCGTTTGATAGGTAATCTATAGATATCTCTAAATAGTGAAGTACTAATATCTACGTATAAATCAACAAAGGATTCTGAAAATAATCTGTTAAGAAAATGTTATATTTGGTTGAAAATTGGAAAAGGGGAAAGGCAGGTTAAATAATGCAGTGAGTGCTGGGATTGGTAGTTTTTCGATTTTTTCTAGATTTAATATCAGGGGAAATAACCAAATTTGTCAGTCCATACTATAAAAGCAACTGTTGTGTGAGTTCTTAATTCAGTTTTCAGTTCAGTTTAGTTCAGTTCAGAAAATATTTAACAAAAATTTTAAAATGTCAAGTTTCCTAAAAAAAATTAAGTCGGCAGTTAACATGAGAGATGGGTCGGCACCACCAGCTCGGAAGCCGATATTAAGTTTATCCAAGATGGTCCAGAGGAAGAAATTTCCGATTTCTTCAGCGAAAAGGATAAAGACCGCATATGGTCTTCAAATATTAGTCGAACTAGACGACTTTGTGGTAGGTTTAAACAATTTTTTTTTTTTTACAATTTCATATAAAATTTTTATTTTTAGGTATTCTTACCTAAACGGTGCAATGCACAAATGGATGAGGAAGACATCGCGGGGCTAAACACGCTCTGCCTAGAGGTCGTGGAGCCTTTAGGTCCTTCCTTCAGTATAGACTTCCACGACAAGGAACAACAACAACCGCAGGAACAACAACAACAACATCATCAACAACAACAACAACAGCAGCAGCAACAACAACAACTACAGCAGGAACAACAATATCATCACCAAGAACAACAACAACAACAACAACAACAACAACAACAACAGCAGCAGCAACAACAATATCATCACCCAGAACAACAACAACTACAACAGCAACATCAAGAACAGCAACAACACCATCAGAAACTCCGAAGAGGGAGGAAACCTAAACATGATGTGGTTATTCAAGAGGTAGAACATATTTTGCCTACACTCTATTTAAATTCAGAAGGCGAATTACTAAATTCGCAAAAAAATTATTTTAGATAAAATAAAAATTTTTAAAAAAAATTAAGTTTTCCCTGTTTTTTTTATTTTTAGCGAATTCAAATTTTGGCTGATTTCATTACCAAAATTAAGCGTTTTAGTTTAAAAGGGCGAAAAATTGATTTTAAAATCAACCCCATTCCAAGCAACGAAGAACCAACTTCATGGATAAGAAAGGCGATTGAAGATATGGTGCAATTTGCAATGGAAGGTCTTAATGAGTCCGACAAGGTAGGAATAACGTTTTCTGGGAAAAGTTTTGCTCATGAGCGGGGAAGTGGATGGATCAACTACAAAACATGTTCAGACCTCAGCATGGATGATGTTTGGGAAATGATTTCCAAAATATTCCAGAGCAATTCTGTTGGCATAAGTACGGATGATTTTACGTTGTCTGTAACTTCAATTAAAATGCCAGCTGGGGAGGGAAGAAAACCTTCCTCCATGTACAATTCGTTCAACGAAGAATGTGTCAACCGAAAAGGAATAATTAGTGTGAAAAATACGGATAATTTATGCTTGCCTCGAGCTCTGGTTATAGCAATGGCGTACACGGACAAGGAGTACAATTTTGCTAGTATCAGAAGAGATATAGGCAAAATCCAAACTGAGAGAGCGTTGAAACTTCTGCGCGATACTGGAATCCAAATACCACCAGGAGGATGTGGAATTGATGAGTTGAAATTATTTCAAACTCATTTAAGGAACTACAAGATCACTGTTTACGAACACAGAACAAAGGGCCGTAAATTAATCTACGAAGGGGTTTCAAATGACAGCAACGAAAAGAAAATATATTTACTATATTATAATAATCATTTTAATGTCATAACATCTTTAACTGCCGCATTTTGCTGTACTTTCTACTGTGAGGATTGCCATGTACCCTACAATACAAAGAGTAAACATTATGGATGTCTTGCTGTTTGTTCGCAATGTCAGAGTACTCCAAAATGTAAGGAAACGCGGAATCAAATTGTATGCCCCGACTGCAATCGAAATTTTAAAGGAACAGAGTGCTATGACAATCACAAAATGAACACCCCATCAACATCGTCATCATCAGAACAACAACAAACTATATGTGAGCAAATAAAAAGATGTTTTGCTTGTTTAAAATCCTACGGCGGAAGTCGAGAACACGTTTGTGGAGAGTTCTTTTGCAAAAACTGTACAAAACATGTACCCAAAGACCATATGTGTTTTATTCTACCTGATACGAGATCACCTAAGTTGGAAAATTACTTATATGTATTTTATGATCTCGAAAGTCGTCAAGAAAAGGTAATTGGAGCAATATCAAAAGGTTTAATTAAAAAACATGAACCAAACTTGTGCGTGTTTCAAATCAAATGTAGTCACTGCGTAGAATTTCCTGACTTGGATTTCTGTCAATATTGTGGAATGTCAATGAACGTTATAAAAGGAGAAGACATTGTACCTAAATTTATTCAACATATACTGGAAATTCGGAAAAAGTTTAAAAAAGTGATTGTAGTTGCTCACAACGGTCAATCATACGATCATCAGTTCGTTTTGCATTATGCTTTAGAAAAAACACATCTTTTTCCAGGATTAATAATGCGTGGTACAAAAATAATATTGATGGAAATAGGAAACTTAAAATTTATCGACTCCATCAACTATTTTCCTATGGCTTTATCGAAACTACCAAAAGCATTCGACTTACCTAATGTTTTAAAGAAAGGTTACTTTCCGTATCTTTTCAATACCAAGGAAAATGAAAATTACATTGGAACATTGCCAGCAATAGAATATTACAGTGCAGATACTATGCGAACGGAGGAACGTGCTATTTTCTTAAAATGGTATTCAGAACATCAAAATGATTATTTTGATATGGAGAAAGAACTTATAGAATATTGTAAAAGTGATGTCAAAATTTTGACAGGAGCGTGCTTAGAGTTCCGAAAACTTTTTCTAACCCAATGTAACGTTGAACCATTTATAGAATCGGTAACGATTGCTTCAGCTTGCAATTTGCTATATAGACGGAACTTTCTGAAAGCAGACACTATCGGACTAATACCGAAAAACGGGTACAGATGTGTTGACAACCAGTCACCAGAAGCCATCAAGTGGATGATTTTGGAAGAACAACAAAGAAAAATAAACATCAAACATTCTTATAAAGGAAAAGAGGTGTTAATCAACGGGGTAAAAGTTGATGGTTTTTGTCAAGAAACTAATCAAATTTTTGAATACCACGGGTGCTATTACCACGGACACCCTCTCTGCTTGAAGCATAAACGGGATGATTCTCTACACGAGAATGAAAATGACACATTGAACCAAAGGTATGAGAGAACAAAAGCAAGAACAGAAAGACTAAGAGATTTCGGTTACGAGGTAATTGAAATGTGGTCTTGTGTATTTCGGAAGTATCTTAAGTCAATCAAAAAAGAAGACATAAACTTCTTAAACTGTCATCAACTGATTCAAAGTTCTCCGCTAAATCCTCGCGATGCTTTTTACGGCGGTCGAACCGGAAATATCGTCGATTATTACAAATGCAAAAAAGGAGAAAAGATAAAGTACATCGATATATGCTCTCTCTACCCCTGGGTGTGTAAGAATGGAAAATTCCCTACTGGCCATCCTAAGATCCACATCGCTGGTGATGCAGCCTGCTCAACTATGTCGAATTTGGAAGGAATAAATGGACTTGTGAAATGTAAAATTTTACCTCCAGAAAACCTGCTTCATCCAGTTTTACCTGTCAAGCAAAATAATAAGCTCATGTTTTCACTATGTCGAAGCTGCAGTGATGAGAAAAATATAGATCCATTGTGTACTCATACTGATGAGCAAAGGGCAATGGTCGGTACGTGGGTAATAGACGAGGTCAATAAAGCAGTGGAAAAAGGATACATCATACTTAATATATTTGAAATATGGGAGTATAATGTAGTTCAGTATAACCCAAACAAAAATTTAGATGACGGGCTGTTCACATCTATGATGAACAAGTTTCTGAAAATTAAACAAGAAGCATCTGGCTGGCCGAGTGAGTGTTCATCTCAGGAAAAAAAAGAAAAATATGTTTCTGATTTTCTTGAAAAAGAAAATATTCAGCTGGAATTTTCTGAAATATGTAATAATCCAGGAAAGAGGTCACTTGCGAAACTGATATTAAATTCGTTTTGGGGGAAATTTGGACAACGCGAAAATCAACTTCAAACTATTGTAGTGAACAACCCTTCAACTTTATTTCATTTGCTAACACATCCGTCGATTGAAGTGCTTCACATTCTTCCTATAAATGAAGAAAACGTCGTCGTTAACTTCGAGATGAAAGAAGAAGCTATCGAGTCTTTATCCACAGTAAATGTCTGCGTTGCTGCTTATACAACAACTTTAGCTCGGCTTAAACTGTATAACTACCTGGAGAGGTTAGGGGAAAGAGTTTTATATTACGATACTGATTCGGTAATATACATAAGTCGTCATGGAGAATTTGAACCTCCTACTGGACAATTCATCGGTGATATGACTGACGAATTGGAATCTCATGGGGTTGGAAGTTATATAACAGAATTCGTTAGCGGAGGACCTAAAAACTATGCCTATAAAGTATTCAGTACAAAAGACAAGATGGAACACGTTGTCTGCAAAGTGAAAGGGATTTATCTTAATTATGAAGCATCTCTAAAAATTAATTTTGACTCTATTAAAGACGCTGTATTGAATTCTTCTTCCTCAGACAGTGAAAGAATTGTAATTAAATCACAAAGCATTCGACGAACAAAAGACCATCAAGTGATAACCATACCAGAAGTAAAAACTTACAAAGCCAAATCCGAAAAACGTCGTTTTCTTGAAAACCATAGTTCCCTACCATATGGGTTTAAAAGACACCGATATAATACTGCTTAAAATTACGAAATAAAAAGAGAAAACTTAATTACGTAAAAATTGTACAAATTATAACAAAATGTAAAAATGTATGAAAAACTTAGTTCTGAAAAGAAAATAAACTAAACAAAAAAATGTATGTTTGTTTTTTCTTGAAAAAAATTCAAAGCTCGGTAGATCAAAAATAAAAAAAATATCAAAACAACCAACGCAACGTTAAGAGTCCCAATGAGAACCTGAATTAACGTTTAAAGAAAAATAAACAAATACTTCTTTTGTTTTTGTGCTGATATCAAAATTTATTTATTTTATTTTAACATGTTTACATTTTTTATGCTTATTTTTTGAATTCAAACAATTCTGTTGACTACCTGATCAAGTGGATTGTATTCAATTATGCGGTCATGGAGCATAAGACAGTAAGCTGATGTGTTTGCTGGTATATTTTTTGATGTTCTGATCTCCAAGCGTATGTCGACAGGACCTGTTTTTAAGGTTTCGTTTTGATGTCAACAGTCTATAACAAAAATTGGGGAACGCGATTTAAATAGCTCCCAGGAAAGTAATGGTTCGGTGTTAGCTTTATTATAGTATGTTTTCTGAAAATCGGTATACATTCTGTACAACAAACTATATCTGTTTCTTTCAAAAGAAATATTAAGGTCTTCATGTGGGTAGACATCGGAGTTTAAATAAACTTTTAAGTCTGTAAGATCACAGTGATCAAAAATTGTAGGATCAGCAGATATTCTCTTATTTTTTTCAGTTTGCAGAGCAAGGACAATGTAGCGAGGTTTCTCTATTTGTGTTGTTGTCTTCACGTTCCAGATATGATGGGTAGAAGTTGAAAGTGTGGGGTATTCATAAAGATCCCAGTTTCGAAAAGCAATTTTCATAAAACTATTTGTGTTTATAGATTTGTATAGAGTTAATTTCATAGCATCTGATAAAGTCACATGCGGTATTTTCCACTGAACCTTATGAAGTTTTATTTGAACATTTTCATCAGTCGGGGATATAAGAGCATTTTCATCCAATCTTGCACGTGTAATTATTAGATCATGTCGAGCATTTGGTATAATTTTTTTATAATCTTCGGCGAATCCCAAAAGTTTGTTCAGTGGAATACAATAATTAAAATGCATTGGTTTCAAATTAATAGTTGAGTCGGGTGACCAAGATGCATTCAGTAGCATATCACTTTCATTTTTGGATAAAGATAAATAATTTTTAATCGTTGATGTTATTCCGACATTTCGATTACAGTCAATTTCTTTGCCATTCAGTTCATATCGTAGTTCATCAAAGAGAAAAGCCATTGCATTATTTACAAGTTTTGTAGTGAGTATCTCTTTTCCATCTGCTTTTGAAATTGTTCCTTCAACATACAAAAAACTTTCTGAAGGAAGAACATTAAGATTTTGATGTTGTATAGAAATCTGAATGATGTCATTGCGTTCAAAATTGTTTTGATACGGTGAATAAGTATGATATTCATATTTAGAAATACTTTCATTAATCTCCGGTTCTTGAAAATTTAAGATCCAAACATTCTGACAATATCACTGTTAGAGACAGCTAGCTGGTTAAAGGCAAATAATTTCTTTTTCATAAATCATAGAAATGGATGAAAACGTGGTACAAGATCTAGTGAAAACTAAAAATGTGCTTAGAAATAAATATTTACAACTTAAAACTGGCCAAAATATGAGAGAAACTCAATTGGAAAACACATTCAAACCTATTGTTGAGCCGTTAAAAAAATTGATTGAGAAAGAAAGGAAAGACAATTTTCAGCAAGAGACACTAAAAAATCGTAAATTTCTATTCAAATCGTTTGATGAAAAGAACGGAACAGATCATGAACAAACAAGTTCACTAACACAGGAATTGGAAAGCATAGACGATTCTCTTATTTTCAGTACCCCAAAGAATATAACAGGTTCTAACAGGATGTCTTTTTTAACAAAAAGTATGGACAGGCCTGACAAATCATCTTCTTTCACCCAAAAAATATTATCAGAATCGAATCGCGATACAAATTATGGTCCATATTTTGATGTGAACACTCAAACTATTAAAATAGGCAAATGTAACTTTGAAATGAATGAAAATGATTTTATAATTGATGGTGAGACTTTTAGCCGAACTCCTGGTCTCATTGAGTTGATGTTAAAGAAAAATCCACGTAAGCAGAAATATGGTGCTAATGACTTAGAAGAATATCGAAAAATTTTACAAAAAACCAACGCACATAGAATAAATCATGACAGTTCTTCACGAATCAAGGGTAACAGAGGTGCAAAATATACTCAAATAATTAAAAAACTTGCTGTCGGACTTAAAGCTGAAAGCGAAAAAACAGGGGCATCTTATACTGATACTACTGAAATGACATACACAAACAAAAATATGGAATATGTGTTCTGGAATGATCCTAATGAAATTGTTAATAGACTTAGACTTTTAACAGCATCAAAAAATGCTGGCAACAATAACCATCAGAATGAAATCAATTCTATAATTGAAGAACTAAAAGAATCAAATATCATATATTAAGATTAATCAAAACCATAATCCTTGCATATACAAGATGAACGTTGACAAGTTCGGTAGGAGTTCCAAACTTTTTCAAAAAACCTTAGACAATGTAGAACCTCAAAAAATCGGATTTAAAATCCTACCATCGGGTGATTTTGATATGGGGCATAGATATTTAAACAACATAGGAAAAAAACCGAGATTTCCACACCAGGCCGTCTGCAAAGGATATGTTGATGATCAAATAAGTTTTACGGAAACAAGTATTAAAAACCACGTAAACTCTTCATTGCTGGAAGTTTTGTCAACTTTTAGTGAGGAAATTCGAGTACTTAAAAATCACATAGACTCCTCTATAAAAGAAACAATAACATCTATGGTCCATGAAAACATGAAATCATTTCCGATTTCCCAAAACCTTAAAGATGCTGCAGAAGAAAAGTATATTGATGATAAAATAGGAACAAAAGCTGATCATGTTATGAAAGTAGTATTCCCATTACACCCTATGTTCCATAAGTAAGAAATATTGTTTGTACATATATATGTATATATATTACATATATGAAAGAGACTAAAGAAAAGTTCAATTTTCATAAAATAAAATAAAATTTGCTAGTTAGTATTCAGAACTTAGACAACAAGGAACCTTTAAAATGGACTCGGAAAAAATAATAATAAAAGATATTTGTGATTTTTTAAAAAATCATGGAGAAATATTAGATGAACACCATGAAGAGTTTAAAAGTTCTATATCTTTTCTTAAAAGATTCGAAAACAGATTTTATGTTGACTCAATTCATGGTAACCATTACTCCAATTGCTGTTGGTCATCAAATCAATGTCAACTAGGACCCGATACATGTGCTTGCTATATGATTGAAAATCGTTTAGTAAGAATTAAGAAATTAATGTTATTTTATAAAAATTGGAATAAAATAAATAAAAAATAATATATTTTATATAGCTATAAAAGACTTCTTTTTTGTTTTGTTGTATTCACTCCTTACAAATATGAGTAAACGGCAGGTTGTGGAAGAGTTGCATAAGCCAGCACGTAGAAATTTCAAACGTCGTCATGTTATCATTAAAGGTTATGATGATTTATGGCAGGCTGATCTTGTTGAAATGATTCCTTATAGTTCCCAAAACAAAGAGTTTAAATATTTAATGACAGTCATCGATTCTTTTTCGAAATTCGCATGGGCCATCCCAATGAAAAACAAAAAAGGAATAACTATTGCAAAAGGGATGGAACAAATATTTATTGATTCTTCTAGAACTCCCGAAAATTTGCAAACAGACGATGGGAAAGAATTTTACAACAAAACATTCAATAGCTTAATGAGAAAGTATAAAATTAACCATTACTCTACTTTTAGTTCATTAAAGGCTTCTATTGTTGAAAGATTTAATAGAACCTTAAAAGAAAAAATGTGGAAAGAATTTAGTTTCAATGGCAGCTATAAGTGGATAAATATTTATAAGAAATTACTCCATGATTACAATCATTCTTTTCACAGAACCATTAAATGTTATCCTGTAGATGTAACGAAGGAAAATTCAAAATCTATATTACCACTTTTCAAAACCAAGAAAAGAGAAATAATTAAACAAAAATTTAAGGTCGGTGATAAAGTAAGAATCAGCAAACATAAACATGTGTTTGAAAAAGGATACACCCCCAACTGGACAACTGAGATCTTTAAAATAAGAAAAATCCAAGAAACTAACCCTATAACATATCTTCTTGAAGACTTTGAAGGAAAACCCGTACAAGGCGGTTTCTATAATGAAGAATTAATGAAGTCAAAAAGTAAAAACGTATTTCTGGTGGAAAAAATTCTACAGACAAGAGGCAAAAAAGTTTTTGTTAAGTGGTTGGGATTTCCAACAGAACATAACTCGTGGATAAATAAAAACGAAATCCTATAAAATGTATTGAATAAAATTAAAGAAATAAATTCCAAAAATCTAATTGACAGCATTTTCTTTATTTTACATGAACCGATTCACATTGATTATTTAGGTACATCAATACAATTCCTATCAAACGACGACACGCTGACCCGCATCGATCCTTTGCACTTGCATCTTTCAACCTTTTCCAATTTTCAAGCAAATATAACATTTCCTTAACAGATTATTTTCAGAATCCTCTGTTGATTTATATTCGTAAATATTAGTACTTGGCTATTTAGGGACATCTATATAGAATACCTATCAAACGACGACACAGTGTCCCGCTTCGATCCTTTGCAGTCATAAATTTGCTTGTAGATTGGAATTTTCTAAAAACCACTTTCATTCGTTCTCACAATCTACACCTTTTTTATTTACAAACAATCCAACATTCCTTTACCTTTAACTTCACTCTTTACACCTTTACCTTTACCTTTACCCAATTTTCTAACAAACAAAACATTTCCTTAACACTTTATTTTCACAATCCTCTTTTCATTTATCTGTAGATTTTAATACTCGACTTCACGACATGGTGTCCCGTGTCGATCCCTTACAAACAACCATAAACAACATTACATTGGGTTTTATCACTCACTAATAAAATCATTTATTTATTCACACTTTCTATTCCTCATACATTTACCTTTTTTCAAATTTTCAAATATTCTAACGTTTAACGGATCGGTCCAAAGTGCACCTATTCCTACTTCCATATATTACATACATATGTACATACATACAATTTGCATTTACTTTTTCGAAACGTTTTTCTATGAAACGCTGGTTACGGTATATATACGCGATATATACGTGCGTAGAGGTACTAGTTACCGTAAAACATTAAGCGTCATATTTTACGGGTCATACGGTTGTTTTAGAATCCCGTTTTGCCTCCTCTCGAATGTCACACATATATATATTATAAATACAAAGTATTTGCTGCGAGAATAATTTAACGATTTGGATTAAATTTTTTTTATTCGGATTTTCAATTAGTTTTGATTTATTTTAATTGTCGCTTGACGGTAAGACTACTGGAGGCGCAGGTGGAAGCAACGATGTTTTAACACCAGCCGCTACCGATCCCATTCAACAAGCTTCACTAATATCTATTAAAATTCCACCATTTTGGAATAATCGTCCCGATTTATGGTTTCTTCAAATCGAAACGCAGTTCCGACTAAAAAATATTAGTGCAAGCAATACAAAATACGATTATTTAGTGGCGTCACTGAATAATCAAACAATGGAATCGGTCGCCGACGTTTTAGTTTCTCCTCCCGCGCAAGAAAAGTACGAAATCGGGATAGTGAAGAAAAGCGTTTGGACGCTCTATTAAACAAAGTTGAACTCGGAGATATGAAACCATCTGAGCTTTATAGGAGTATTGAAAGTCTGGCAAGTGGGAATAATCTCGTCAACCCACCATTAGTTATGAAGTTATGGTTAAATCGACATCCATCCACTATTCGCGTTTGCCTCATGGAGGTTGAGAACTCCCCAAACTCAAAGTGAGCTTTTCGCTTTAGCCGATAGACTCCATCACTCCTCACCAGCTCCGCATATCGCCCAAGTTAATTCTCCTCAAGTTTCTGGTTCTGACTCCAAACTTTTGCAAAAATTAGTTTTTAAAATCGAAAAGCTTGAAACAAAATTTTCAAAACCCAACAATTTCAGTAGAGCGTCCAGAAGTTTTTCAAGGGATAGGTATGGAGATAGACCCCGTTCGCAGAGTAGGTCTCAAAACGAAAATAAATCGATTTGCTGGTTTCATCAAAAATTCGGGAATAACGCGAGGAATTGTTCAAAGCAATCATGCTCATTTCAATCTGAAGCAAATAAATTGACAAAAAACTAATTCGCCAGATCTCAAATGCGGCTTTGAAGGAGGCAAATTTTTCACGCCGTCTTTTTATTCGCGATAAAAACACAAAGCTTCAATATTTAATCGATACTGGTGCTGAAATTTCAATATTACCTCCAAAATTCTGCCAGCATATCAGAGAACCAAACGATTTTATTCTACTTACTGCGAACGGTGGAAAAATTCACACGTATTAACAGTTGACTTGAATCTTAGACGCGCGTTCGATTTCACTTTTGTTATTGCCGACATCGATCACTCTATTATAGGAGCTGATTTTTTACATAAGTTCAACCTAACCGTTGACCTTCGAAGCCAACGATTAGTCGATAAAAGCACTAACATTCAGGTCAGCTGTTTTTTCAAATCCGCGAACACAAGCTCTCCAAAACTATTTTCGATTCCAAGTTTATTCGGCGCTATCCTTGATGAGTTTCCCGAGCTTAAGGCTCCACCAGACTTTACGTTTCATGACGTTGTCCACCGGATACAAACAACTGGCCAACTCCCTTCAGCTAGTGCTCGACGACTCAACCCTGAGAGGTTAGCAATCGCAAAGCGTCAGTTTCAGCAGATGATCGATCTGGGTATTTGTCGTGTCTCAAAGTCACATGTAGCTTCACCACTTCACATGGTTCCCAAAAGAATTTTTTGGACTTCAGACCATGTGGTGACTACAGATGGTTAAATCAAGCGACAATACCATTTAAACATCCGATCGCTAACGCTCAAGACTTTTCGGCTAACCTCGACGGTTGTGTAATTTTCTCAAAAATCGATTTGATTCGTGCTTACCACCAAATAACGGTCGCAGAAGAGGACGTTGATAAAACAGCGGTCATAACACCTTTCGGGGTTTTCGAATTCTTAAGAATGCCATTCGGAGTTCGCAACGGTGTCCAAAGTTTCCAAAGATTTATGAATAACGTTTGAGGTGACCTTTCGTTTGTATTCGTTTACTTAGACGATGTTGTCATTCAAGTCAGTCGGTAGAGGAACATAAAGCGCATTTACGTGAAGTTTTTCGAAGGTTACAGGAGCACGGACTCAACTTTAATTTAGCGAAATGCGAACTAGGAGTAAGCGAGCTCGATTTTTTGGGTTACAACATTTCCAGATGTGGAATCATTCCTTCGCATGAATGAGTTAAAGCCATCAACGAGTTTCCTAGTCCTCGCTCCATCAAACAACTCCAGCGCTTCCTCGGTATGATTAATGTTGTATAAAGTACAATTAGAAAGTATAGATTGTATAACACTTTAACTAATGTTGAATATCTATTACCTATGTATATAAATGTTACATATATACACGATACACGAAGACACACAAATACATAAGATTACATTGTATGCTAGTTATTAAGGAAATTATATAAGTCAGTCTTGTTCGATCTGTCTTCAAATAAACTTCTATCTTATACTTAGGTTTAATACTAAAAGTCTTTTCATTTAAACCGAATCACATAACATGGTGTCACATGTGTGTCAATAAGTCTTAAAAAAAAAAAATTTAATTAGTCAAGTGAGAAATTTAACTATCATTTAAACATCTAAAAAAAAAAAAAAAAAAAAATTCCTGATCCGAAAAAAACAGATGGAATACAAGTCATTCCAATCTTATCAGAAACGCCTGTCTCTTCAGTGTCACCACTTAACCTGAAAAGCACCAATCTTCCAGCCACGTGGAGACATTGGTTAAGTCTATTTAAAATTTACTTACGTGCTTCTAGTCTTGAAGCTCAACCAAATAGCCGCAAAGTAGCATTGCTGTTACATTACATGGGCCCTGATTCACTGGATATATTTAATTCTTTTAATGAAGATCTAGACAAAATCAAATACGATGTGCTCGTCAAAAAATTGGATGATTACTTTCTACCAAAGGTTAATATAATAATGGAGAGGTATTCATTTTTTTCCCGCCGCCAAGGTCCAGACGAATCCATAGATGAATTTGTCACTTCGCTTAAGAACTTAAGCCTCACATGTGATTTTGGAGCCTTGCGTGAAGAATTAGTACGCGACATATTCATCTGTGGTCTTCACAATAGGTTTTCTCACTTAAAAGAAAAGCTTCTAAATGAAGACAAAATTACTTTGGATAAAGCAGTCTTAACATCTCGAAGTATGGAGCTCAATAAAGAGCACGTCCAGCAATTGCAAGCCCAACAAACAAGCAGTTTTATCGGTGCTTTGCAGAACCACAACTCGTCATCGGGATCCTACAATCATCATTATCGTCATCATCCCAAGCCAACTCGAAAAAAAAATAACACGCCTACGTCATCGTCTTCATCGCCACAGTCTCATTTTAAGTCATCACCAAATCATCAAAACTCACCCCGTTATTCACGTCATACTCATCTGAACAGTCAAAAAAATAACCGTCAGCAGCTTTCACAGTTTTCTTCGTCAAACCGTAATACTTTATGTACAAAGTGTGGTCAGGTTCACAAATACACATGTCCAGCTATTGGTGTAACTTGTTACAGATGTAGAGGTAAAGATCATTTTTCGAAAATGTGTCGGAGAAACATCCAAGTTCGCAACATCGAACTAGCACCTAATGTGTCAGACACAGAATCGGTCATGTCAACATTGTTTATCGGAGTTCTACAACATCAGTCTGAGAATCAGAAACGTCATCAACAACAAATCCAAAACCAACAACGTTATCAATACGATGAAGATGAGCCACAGTGGTATGTTTCACTGCAGATTAATAACTGCAACATTTCTTGTCAACTTGACACTGGAGCTCAAGGTAATGTCATGTCTATCAATCAGCTACATACACTTGGATTGCCACGAAGTTTAATTAAGTCAAGTAAACAAAATTTGTTAACTTTTAGTGGAGAAAAAATTTGTTCATTAGGATATTGCATGCTTAATTGTAGTTACAAAAATATAGTCTATAATATCAAATTTATAGTTGTCGAAATTAACTGCAAGTGTCTTATAGGTCTCAAAACGTGTCTTGAAATGAATTTAATTAAGAAAACTGATGAATTTAACTTAAATGTCAATACACTGAGTTGTAAAAATAATGAAATTCAGAATCTGACAAATTTTATATCAAACTTTAAAGATGTATTTGAAGGGTTAGGGTGCTTAAAGGAAAAGTGTCATTTGAAAGTTAAATGTGATGTCACTCCGGTGGTTGACAGCCCTCGTAAGATTCCTTTCGCGTTAATGCCAGAATTTAAAAAAGAGATTAAAAGATTAGAAAATCTTAATGTCATAAAAGAAGTTAAAGAGCCGACCCCATGGGTTAGCTCTATTGTATTAGTTAAAAAACCCAACGGCAATTTACGTTTGTGTCTTGATCCGCGTAATTTAAACAAAGCAATTCTTCGCCCAACTTTTCAATTTCCAAACGTTGAAGAAATTAAAGCTCAATTAAATGGCTCGAAATATTTTACTGTTTTAGATGCAAACTCGGGTTTTTGGATGATTCAATTGGATGAAGAATCTTCAATGTTGTGCACTTTTCATACGCCTTTTGGGCGACGTCGTTTCTTACGCCTACCTTTCGGTATAAATGCGGCCCCAGAAATATTTCATTGTGAAATGGTTAAAAAGTTCAGTGATATACCAAACGTCGAAATCTATATTGATGACTTTTTAATACATGCTAAGACCAAGGAGCAGCATGACAAAATCTTGAAGCTAGTCTTGCAAAGGGCCAGAGACATAGGTTTAAAGTTTAATCCTTCAAAGTCAAAATTTTGTCAAAGTAAAGTAACTTTTATAGGTCGGACTAAACAGTCATGATGGTAAAGAGTAACAGTTTTAACAAGTTAATCTGTTAATTGAACACAGTTTGTGGTGCAATCATACGCTTACAATAATAATATTTGAAAACTTAACACCTGATTTTCCGTAATGTCGTTATCCCTATCTACATATCTACACTAAAACTTTCAATACCTACGTTTTATGAAACATTAAATACATAGGCTACAGTACAATTGTGTCTTAATTTATTTATCTGCTAACACTTAGCCACGAAGCAAACTTTTATTTCAAATCTATACCTATTTAGGTAGCAGACTGAAAAAACTTATGTAGACACAAATGAGTACCTATGTAGGTGTCCACCTATAATATCTAATAAAAAGAAATAAATATCTTTGTAGGTAACCTCACATTTACCACAATTGTGTGAGATGATCTTTCAAATTAATTCGCCATTTCAACCACTTTCCGAACATAAGTAGGTACGCCTTTTAAAAAGTTTTTTTCCAATCACTTAAATGCCCTGCACTACATTTCATAACGCACACACTCACATGTTATCATTTAAGAAGCAAATCATACAACACATAAGTCTTAAAAAATGGTGGCACAGTCAAACTCCACATTCTTTAATGAAAACAAAGTTACAGCCCATTTATAACGGTAAAAAGATGAAATGTCCGTGAGATTATCTGCGCGAGAGATGTTGTGTCCGTGAGATTATGTGCGATGAGATGGGTTGCGATGAGATGGGTTGCACTGAGATTGGTTGCACCCGACCCTATCATTAAACTTCGTTCATTCTCTTATCTGACATACCTTAAACATCGAAAAAAAAAGTTTTCTACAAAGTTTCTACAGCTTATAAAACCGCTATAAAAGAAGCTCCCAAAAGCATTCGCTTCCAATCGAACGTTGGATTCGCTACTCATAATAGGGACCTAAATTTTTTTTCTTCTTATAATTAGCACGCTCATCAAGGGGTTATGAATACAATAACATATAAATAAACAAACATGCTTATTTTGACATTCTATTCGATAGAAAGTTAGTCGAATTCGAAAGAAGTGCATTTCTAAACTCGAATGATTCGAAATTTTTACATGTTTGACATTCGAATCATTCGAGTCTCAAAATGCACTCCTTTCGAATTCGACTAACTTTCTATCGAATAGAATGTCAAAATAAGCATGTTTGTTTATTGTTATTGTTCATTTCATATTATACTTTCTTGTTAAAAAAAAAATTAAACATGTTTCGACCATATGATTGAGAAAACAGGAATGAACAAGCTGTAGCCGATACCTATAATGTCCTGGAACAAACACCTAACAGCACTAATCGTTCAAAGCAGATAGCCATAGAAACTGAGCAAAATGGTACAGAAGTAGTAAGTTTAAAAAGAGTTATGAAAATTCATTTCTCAATATGCAAACCATAACTAATATAAATGCCGAAACGTCAGGAAAAAGCGACCAACAAAGCCGAAAGAAAATACATTTATTAACAATTAACAAATTTAATATTAAAAAACAAAAATTTAATAAGTTTTAACAAACACTAAAAATTACTACTAATATGTACAGCGGGAATAACTGCTTTAATTCACCCAAATGAGGCCGAGGTGTTAAAGATATTTTTATTTATCCTGGTCCTTGCGATCCATATTCAGTTTTGAGATTAGCTCATTGAGTGCATTTAGTTCAATAACAAAATTGTTATTTGCTGATCTCAGCTGAACGTTTTCTTGTTTGAGTGCCAAAATTATTTCCTGTAAAAAGATGTGTTTTAGTATTTTGTTATATGAAATCGCAGAGCTCTTGAACTAATGCAATAAATAAATAACACCTAAGACCAAGCACCAGGCAGCCGGCAGGTGCCTTGAATTTTTGTTTCAACAAGAGGTTAATATGATAAAAGCAACAACAAAATACAAAATACTGCCTTATACCACCTCTCAACCACCATCCAAAAAGAAACAACGATCGGTTGTTTCTTGGATATTGAGGGTGCCTTTGATAATAACTCGCATGAGGCAGTTAATAAAGCACTTCAGAGGAAGGACACTCCGATTCCAATAAAAGTGGTTTAGTGCAATGCTTAGCACAAGATCGGAAGAAACACAATCTAGCCAAAAGATTCAGAAAATCATCATAACAAGAGGCTACCCACAAGGAGCGATCTTATCGCCCCTACTTTGGAGTCTAGTAGTAGATGAACTATTAGAAAAACTAACTTTGCAAAGCACTAAGGTACATTGGCTATGCTGATGACATCACATTATAAGTGTGCCCGAAATTTGATGAAACCCTATGCGAGTAGGAATAGGTGCACTTTGGACCGATCCGTTAAACGTTAGAATATTTGAAAATTTGAAAAAAGGTAAATGTATGAGGAATAGAAAGTGTGAATAAATAAATGATTTTATTAGTGAGTGATAAAACCCAATGTAATGTTGTTTATGGTTGTTTGTAAGGGATCGACACGGGACACCATGTCGTGAAGTCGAGTATTAAAATCTACAGATAAATGAAAAGAGGATTGTGAAAATAAAGTGTTAAGGAAATGTTTTGTTTGTTAGAAAATTGGGTAAAGGTAAAGGTAAAGGTGTAAAGAGTGAAGTTAAAGGTAAAGGAATGTTGGATTGTTTGTAAATAAAAAAGGTGTAGATTGTGAGAACGAATGAAAGTGGTTTTTAGAAAATTCCAATCTACAAGCAAATTTATGACTGCAAAGGATCGAAGCGGGTCACTGTGTCGTCGTTTGATAGGTATTCTATATAGATGTCCCTAAATAGCCAAGTACTAATATTTACGAATATAAATCAACAGAGGATTCTGAAAATAATCTGTTAAGGAAATGTTATATTTGCTTGAAAATTGGAAAAGGTTGAAAGATGCAAGTGCAAAGGATCGATGCGGGTCAGCGTGTCGTCGTTTGATAGGAATTGTATTGATGTACCTAAATAATCAATGTGAATCGGTTCATGTAAAATAAAGAAAATGCTGTCAATTAGATTTTTGGAATTTATTTCTTTAATTTTATTCAATACATTTTATAGGATTTCGTTTTTATTTATCCACGAGTTATGTTCTGTTGGAAATCCCAACCACTTAACAAAAACTTTTTTGCCTCTTGTCTGTAGAATTTTTTCCACCAGAAATACGTTTTTACTTTTTGACTTCATTAATTCTTCATTATAGAAACCGCCTTGTACGGGTTTTCCTTCAAAGTCTTCAAGAAGATATGTTATAGGGTTAGTTTCTTGGATTTTTCTTATTTTAAAGATCTCAGTTGTCCAGTTGGGGGTGTATCCTTTTTCAAACACATGTTTATGTTTGCTGATTCTTACTTTATCACCGACCTTAAATTTTTGTTTAATTATTTCTCTTTTCTTGGTTTTGAAAAGTGGTAATATAGATTTTGAATTTTCCTTCGTTACATCTACAGGATAACATTTAATGGTTCTGTGAAAAGAATGATTGTAATCATGGAGTAATTTCTTATAAATATTTATCCACTTATAGCTGCCATTGAAACTAAATTCTTTCCACATTTTTTCTTTTAAGGTTCTATTAAATCTTTCAACAATAGAAGCCTTTAATGAACTAAAAGTAGAGTAATGGTTAATTTTATACTTTCTCATTAAGCTATTGAATGTTTTGTTGTAAAATTCTTTCCCATCGTCTGTTTGCAAATTTTCGGGAGTTCTAGAAGAATCAATAAATATTTGTTCCATCCCTTTTGCAATAGTTATTCCTTTTTTGTTTTTCATTGGGATGGCCCATGCGAATTTCGAAAAAGAATCGATGACTGTCATTAAATATTTAAACTCTTTGTTTTGGGAACTATAAGGAATCATTTCAACAAGATCAGCCTGCCATAAATCATCATAACCTTTAATGATAACATGACGACGTTTGAAATTTCTACGTGCTGGCTTATGCAACTCTTCCACAACCTGCCGTTTACTCATATTTGTAAGGAGTGAATACAACAAAACAAAAAAGAAGTCTTTTATAGCTATATAAAATATATTATTTTTTATTTATTTTATTCCAATTTTTATAAAATAACATTAATTTCTTAATTCTTACTAAACGATTTTCAATCATATAGCAAGCACATGTATCGGGTCCTAGTTGACATTGATTTGATGACCAACAGCAATTGGAGTAATGGTTACCATGAATTGAGTCAACATAAAATCTGTTTTCGAATCTTTTAAGAAAAGATATAGAACTTTTAAACTCTTCATGGTGTTCATCTAATATTTCTCCATGATTTTTTAAAAAATCACAAATATCTTTTATTATTATTTTTTCCGAGTCCATTTTAAAGGTTCCTTGTTGTCTAAGTTCTGAATACTAACTAGCAAATTTTATTTTATTTTATGAAAATTGAACTTTTCTTTAGTCTCTTTCATATATGTAATATATATACATATATATGTACAAACAATATTTCTTACTTATGGAACATAGGGTGTAATGGGAATACTACTTTCATAACATGATCAGCTTTTGTTCCTATTTTATCATCAATATACTTTTCTTCTGCAGCATCTTTAAGGTTTTGGGAAATCGGAAATGATTTCATGTTTTCATGGACCATAGATGTTATTGTTTCTTTTATAGAGGAGTCTATGTGATTTTTTAGTACTCGAATTTCCTCACTAAAAGTTGACAAAACTTCCAGCAATGAAGAGTTTACGTGGTTTTTAATACTTGTTTCCGTAAAACTTATTTGATCATCAACATATCCTTTGCAGACGGCCTGGTGTGGAAATCTCGGTTTTTTTCCTATGTTGTTTAAATATCTATGCCCCATATCAAAATCACCCGATGGTAGGATTTTAAATCCGATTTTTTGAGGTTCTACATTGTCTAAGGTTTTTTGAAAAAGTTTGGAACTCCTACCGAACTTGTCAACGTTCATCTTGTATATGCAAGGATTATGGTTTTGATTAATCTTAATATATGATATTTGATTCTTTTAGTTCTTCAATTATAGAATTGATTTCATTCTGATGGTTATTGTTGCCAGCATTTTTTGATGCTGTTAAAAGTCTAAGTCTATTAACAATTTCATTAGGATCATTCCAGAACACATATTCCATATTTTTGTTTGTGTATGTCATTTCAGTAGTATCAGTATAAGATGCCCCTGTTTTTTCGCTTTCAGCTTTAAGTCCGACAGCAAGTTTTTTAATTATTTGAGTATATTTTGCACCTCTGTTACCCTTGATTCGTGAAGAACTGTCATGATTTATTCTATGTGCGTTGGTTTTTTGTAAAATTTTTCGATATTCTTCTAAGTCATTAGCACCATATTTCTGCTTACGTGGATTTTTCTTTAACATCAACTCAATGAGACCAGGAGTTCGGCTAAAAGTCTCACCATCAATTATAAAATCATTTTCATTCATTTCAAAGTTACATTTGCCTATTTTAATAGTTTGAGTGTTCACATCAAAATATGGACCATAATTTGTATCGCGATTCGATTCTGATAATATTTTTTGGGTGAAAGAAGATGATTTGTCAGGCCTGTCCATACTTTTTGTTAAAAAAGACATCCTGTTAGAACCTGTTATATTCTTTGGGGTACTGAAAATAAGAGAATCGTCTATGCTTTCCAATTCCTGTGTTAGTGAACTTGTTTGTTCATGATCTGTTCCGTTCTTTTCATCAAACGATTTGAATAGAAATTTACGATTTTTTAGTGTCTCTTGCTGAAAATTGTCTTTCCTTTCTTTCTCAATCAATTTTTTTAACGGCTCAACAATAGGTTTGAATGTGTTTTCCAATTGAGTTTCTCTCATATTTTGGCCAGTTTTAAGTTGTAAATATTTATTTCTAAGCACATTTTTAGTTTTCACTAGATCTTGTACCACGTTTTCATCCATTTCTATGATTTATGAAAAAGAAATTATTTGCCTTTAACCAGCTAGCTGTCTCTAACAGTGATATTGTCAGAATGTTTGGATCTTAAATGGTAAATGCGTATTTATAGCAATGCAGTTTTATTGAAACTGTTTTTGTAGCGACCTTTTAAAATACTGCTCTCTTTGTCTATAACCAGGAATCCAAAATTATCAGTCCAACAGTGAGAACACAACTCTTTAAATTGATTAAATGTCATATCTGAATTAATATGATCTTTGTAAACATGCTTCAAATTCAACTCATCTTGTTTGAAAAGAATGATAAAGTTAGCATTATCTCTGATCAAATGTTTTGGTATATGAGTATAGGACTGACATAAGTAAAAGCTGTCAACCCCGTTATGTCGTCCCATGCAAAAATAGTCTCTTATATTGTTTTGCTTCTGACATGCAACATCATCGAATATGAAAACTGAGTTATTTTTAGCTTCTGATGGTGTCATTATTTCACAATTGTTTGAAAATTCATTGTATTCCATTCCTCTGATTGATGTTATCAGTTTTTTAAGATATTGATATTTTGGCTGATGCAAAGATTTAGAATAAATATAAATATTTTCAAACTTCAATCCATTAGGGTCAAGAAGAATGCTAAGCATCACATTTGTCTTCCCGCAATTTGAAGGTCCTACGATAATTCCTCGAATACTGTTTGGAAACAAAGATCCATGTTTCTTTTTAATTTTAACATTGGAATCAAAATTTTTTATTTTTATAATTTCTTGCTGCTTAACGAAGCGCATAATGATGACTAACAACTTCTGAAATAAAACATCTCGTTTTAATATATTTCTAATCATATATGTTTCAACCCTCGCCTAAGAAGGTGTATTAATTATAATATGATTGAGCACAACACTAAAAAAAAAAAACCAGTATCATAAAAAAAAGAAAATCATTTGGAGGAGAAGGGTTTTTAAATAAGGCTATTGACAAACTACCGTTCGAACTACATATTCCCTCCTATAATTATTGTGGTCCAGGAACGAAATTGGAAGAAAGATTACGTAGAGGAGATAAGGGAATTAATCAATTGGATGAGGCTTGTCGACTGCATGATATTGCATATTCTAAAAGTAGCTCTCTCTCAGATCGACACGTTGCCGACAAAGCTCTAACAGAACAGGCTTGGAAAAGATTCAAAGCAAGTGACTCTTCAGTTTCTGAAAAATTAAGTGGGCTTTTAGTTACCAACATGATGAAAGCAAAGACAAAATTTGGTATGGGGAATAAAATGGCCCGATCTGTAAATAGAAAAACTATCAAAAATAAACCCAAAAAGACTTGCAAAAGCAGTATTTTTAAAAAGGTTATAAGTGAGGCAAGAAATGCTATTAAAAATAATGTCAATTGTTGTGGTACAACCTCTATAGCAAATATTGCTGTTAAGGCTGCAAAAAATGCCTTAAGAAATAAGAAAAAACAGGACATTACCACTCCGAGAATAATTCCACTTCCCAAGAGTGGTGGTTTTCTCCCACTTTTAGCTCCTATTCTCGCTGGTCTATCAGCTGTGGGTTCTTTGACGGGTGGAACAGCTGGCGTAGTAAAAGCCATCAATGATGTACGAGCTGCTAAAAGACAATTCGAAGAAAACAAACGTCATAATCAGGCTATGGAATCAGTAGCTATTCAAGGAAATGGATTATTCTTACGACCATATAAAAATGGTCTCGGCCTTTTTCTTAAAACTCCAAATGCAAAAAACTAATTGACCTGCTACCTAACCATCCTTTAAGTAATTTGGAAATTGAACACTTTGGAAATAACCACTTAAAGAATTTTAGAGGAGTTTTCATGCGAGACTCATTACCAAGGATATCATTCGATAAGGAATGTGGTGTTTTAAATTTGGATGATGAAGCTGGGATGGGTACTCATTGGGTAGCATATATTATAAACAAAAAAAATAATGTTATCAAGTATTTTGATAGTTTTGGAAATTTGAGACCACCAACTGAACTTATAAGCTATCTTGGTAGTAACATAAATTATAATTATATCCGAGAACAAGACTTTGATACATTTATATGTGGTCACTTATGTTTAAAATTTTTACTAGAACAATGTAATATTATTTTTTAAAAACTTAAATGAGAATTCAATAAAATGACGTAGAAAAATCAAAACCTCATCATTTGTCTTTTAATCGAGATGTCGTTAACACTTACTTTGAGTGGAAATGAATCAACTCTGACTGCTGAGTATTTCCCACCAATTGTACTGAAGTCTAATTATTATGTATGTGGGCTTATAGATTTTCAAACATATAACTCTATACCAAATGTAGATGAGTTTAATAACTTGTTACATGTGGGTGATAACGTTATAACGTTTCCAATAGGTTCCTATGAGATAGAAGATATTAATAATTTAATACAAACAAAAATTATTGAAATTAATAAAAACAAGAAAAGTGGAGCCAAAAAGAGTGAAATTAAAATCAAGGCAAATAACAATACTTTGAAATGTGAACTAATTAGCTCAGAAGACATTGACTTCTCTAAACTAAATTCTATCGGAGCTATTCTGGGGTTTAGCAAGAAACTTCTAGAGGCAAATTTATATCATGAATCAGATCTTTATGTTGATATTAACAGAGTAAATGCTATCCGCATTGAATGCAATATCATAGAAGGAACCTATATTAATAATCAATCAGCTCACATCTTACATGAATTTGCTGTTAAAGTAAGTCCTGGCTATAAAATCGTTGAAGCTCCGAGGAATGTTATTTATTTACCTGTGAACGTCAAGCGGATAACATCATTGTGTTTAAAATTTGTTGATCAAGACGGAAAAGACATCAATTTCAGAGGGGAAAAAATAACTGCCCGATTACATTTAAAGCCGGAAATATGATTGTATATGAACATATAATAAATTCAATTTCATATAAAAACAACACACAAAATAATTTAATACTTAATCCATCTTCGAACTCAATTGCGGTAACATCTCGTCTTACCAAAGATAATCGGGACTTTTTATTATCATTAGGATACACATTAAAAAAGAAATATGCTTAATATTTTTCAAGAACCGGAGATTAATGAAAGTATTTCTAAATATGAATATCATACTTATTCACCGTATCAAAACAATTTTGAACGCAATGACATCATTCAGATTTCTATACAACATCAAAATCTTAATGTTCTTCCTTCAGAAAGTTTTTTGTATGTTGAAGGAACAATTTCAAAAGCAGATGGAAAAGAGATACTCACTACAAAACTTGTAAATAATGCAATGACTTTTCTCTTTGATGAACTACGATATGAACTGAATGGCAAAGAAATTGACTGTAATCGAAATGTCGGAATAACATCAACGATTAAAAATTATTTATCTTTATCCAAAAATGAAAGTGATATGCTACTGAATGCATCTTGGTCACCCGACTCAACTATTAATTTGAAACCAATGCATTTTAATTATTGTATTCCACTGAACAAACTTTTGGGATTCGCCGAAGATTATAAAAAAATTATACCAAATGCTCGACATGATCTAATAATTACACGTGCAAGATTGGATGAAAATGCTCTTATATCCCCGACTGATGAAAATGTTCAAATAAAACTTCATAAGGTTCAGTGGAAAATACCGCATGTGACTTTATCAGATGCTATGAAATTAACTCTATACAAATCTATAAACACAAATAGTTTTATGAAAATTGCTTTTCGAAACTGGGATCTTTATGAATACCCCACACTTTCAACTTCTACCCATCATATCTGGAACGTGAAGACAACAACACAAATAGAGAAACCTCGCTACATTGTCCTTGCTCTGCAAACTGAAAAAAATAAGAGAATATCTGCTGATCCTACAATTTTTGATCACTGTGATCTTACAGACTTAAAAGTTTATTTAAACTCCGATGTCTACCCACATGAAGACCTTAATATTTCTTTTGAAAGAAACAGATATAGTTTGTTGTACAGAATGTATACCGATTTTCAGAAAACATACTATAATAAAGCTAACACCGAACCATTACTTTCCTGGGAGCTATTTAAATCGCGTTCCCCAATTTTTGTTATAGACTGTAGACATCAAAACGAAACCTTAAAAACAGGTCCTGTCGACATACGCTTGGAGATCAGAACATCAAAAAATATACCAGCAAACACATCAGCTTACTGTCTTATGCTCCATGACCGCATTATTGAATACAATCCACTTGATCAGGTAGTCAACAGAATTGTTTGAATTCAAAAAATAAGCATAAAAAATGTAAACATGTTAAAAAATTGGCGAAGAAAAGCGAGTTTAATAAAAAAAATCTAGTTTTTCTTTTTGTAATATAAAATTATTTTTATTATTAAATAAACGAATTTTAATATAACATTTTTTTTATTTAAATTTTTTATAACTAATGTGGTGGTATGTCATATATCCACCTTCGAGCTGAAAACTATACTTCGTCGTATTCATCCTCAGATATATTTTCGAAAAACGCCGCTTCATCGTATTCATCTTCCTCGGATAAATTTTCGAAAAACTGTGCCAACGTCCTTGGAAATGCTGGTATTTCGTAAGGGGTTGGTGGTCGTGATGGTCGTGCTGATGGTGGTGGTGGTGGTGGTGCTTCATCTCGTATGGGGATCCGCCGTGTTGGCTCCACTCTTTGAATCGGCTTTTTTTTCACTTCACCATATATTTCCGCTAAACTAGCAGAAGTAGCAGGGGTTGGTGGTTGTGATGGTGGTGGTGGTGGTGGTGGTGCTTCATCTCGTATGGGGGTCCGCCGCGTTGGCTCCACTCTTTGAATCGGCTTATTATTTTTTTTTTTTACTTCAGCATATATTTCAGCTAAAAGTTCGTCCATGATAGTTGATGTGTACTTGTAACTAATTCTAATAATGTTCATCTCATCATCTTTTATACAAGAAAAAATTAAATGAATACTACCACTACTACTAAAATAGACCTTGACAAAAACCAAAAATAAAAAAAAAAAAATCAAATCTAGTTCTTATTGGTTCAAATAGAATATAAAAGAATAATATAAGGTAACGCCCACGAAAGATATCCTTTAAAGATTCACACCAATATACATGAAAAAGATTTCCCTATTTGTGGCGTGTTGAGGATCAATCGCTAAGAAATTCAAAAGGATGCTTTGGTACCTGTTTTCTTTTTTTTGATATGAGATAGATACAATGTAGATCTATTCCATATAGTTCAAACGAATTTTATCGCCAAATTTTGGCTTCATGTAATCATAATGAAAATCATACATTAACCACTTTGATAGTTCTAAAACGACAAAACCCAAATAAATTGGTTTATCTAGTTTAACACTTCCTTTCTTCATCTCAATAGCGCACATATTCGGTGTAAATATGCTACTACTATGAAAATTGGGATGCGCAATCAGCTTTCTTGCTGAAAATTGGTTTCTATTCGCATCCCATTCTGAAACAATCTTCACATTTCTACGCTTTTCAACATTTTCAATGGTTTTACCATAGACGCTATTGTTCATTAACTTGAAAAAGTCTTTCTCAAACTTATTCCTGGTAACCTTTCTTTTTTCGGTGTTCAGTGAAATATATTTTTTGGAGCCAGTTCGACTGACTAAACTTCATGTCTCTATGTACTTTTTTTAAAACTAATCCCTGGGATTACATTGCTGTAAATTTCTTAAGTGAATTTTGAAATTTTTCCTTGAATTCAAGTGCGCAACTAACTTAGGAATTTTACAACCTGGGGTGGCTATATTTTCAGGACAAAATGGGAGATCGTTATGTGAGTCATGAATACTCGATGGATAATCTAAATCTACTTCCAATACATACCCAACATTATCACCTTTAATGTTGGAGATGTATTCAGATGTATAAATCTGAGGATTATCCCACTGAAAGTTACCATATGGTAAGTGTTGTGACATAGCCCATCCATATAAGTTATTAGCATCAAGATACATTAAGTATTCCGATGCTAGGTTTGGATTATAGCTAGACATGTATTTATTATTAGCTACAGCATTTCTGTGGCTACATTGACACAAACCACCCCCTAATTCCAGTTTTAAAAAAATTGTACATATCGACATCAGTTAAAAGCTCTAACTTGATATTAGTTGTTTTGAGCATAGCGTCCCATGATAACCCAGGAGCTGTAAAATAATGACAAGGATCAAGTTCATAAATTGAAATACAAAGTTTCCTAAAACTTTCAAAAATATCTGCTAATAAAAGCACATCACTCTTAAGATAGAGAACCATATAATCTTCAAGTTTTTTACACTTGAAGTGATCCCATTAGAAGCAATGATCATGCCACTAATATCACCCTGGTCAAGAGAAATGAGGGAACAAAATGTGGTAGAAAACTAAAAAGAAACTACTGTTATGACAATAGCTGAAACCGAGTAATTAAAAAGGCTAAAGAAAATTTGTGTTAAGTTTTTTATTTCAAAAAGTTTTTAATGGGATAATATGTGAGCCTCCTGTGGTATTTGTGGTATGTCGTCTTTGAATCCAAGCTCAATAGCTCGGATATTTAAAGCTAAAATAATATGCGCGATGGTCTGCGCACTCCCCAATGTACCATTCCGTTTTCCGTCCTGGATTTCAAAACGCAAAGCTTCCTGCAACTCCTTAAGCTCCCAGCACGCGGCAGAGAACTCCTCCATGTATATTGAAAAAATATTAAATATATTCTGCATGTTGCTGGCTCTTTTGTATGATTGTTCAAAAATAATCTGAACAGAAAACTCAGAGAACAATTGCTTTTATAGAGGTAGTAGAAACTCTAGGGGGATTCAATATATTGGTTATTGGTGCCACTGATTTATAAAAGAAAAAAGAGACAACATCACATTCAAGAATTGAAAACAAATTATTCCATAGCTTATCTATAAGTTCTAACTACTTCAACCCTCTATCAATATTCACAATGCATTTTTGCATTGTTGGTATATTTTACACTCCCGGTATAAAAATTGTTTTAAAATTAATAAAAACCATCCACAACCACCAATACCGGATGTGACAAATCAATCCCAAACCTTCAAATCTTGCCAGCAAAATTAAAAATTCAGAACAAAACATGGGTCGCATCCTTACTTTCCAGTATAGCTTTAGCTATGCACAATCAATTTTCGGGATGTGACGAAACGCAATAAGAACAAGATATGTTTCAAAACAAAGCAAATATCGGACGAGGCCAAATTCTCTATTTTACATAAAAAAAAACCCAACCACCACCAATTGTCAATGAAATCTATAATACAAAAGGAAACCTATTCATTTATTTCATTTCGTCTTCTGCACATATAGTTTCTAACCTTCACATTCTGACTGTCATATCAATGCCTATCATGCTAATCTGTAAAATTTCATGCTCATACCCAATCTATGCCCAAACAAATATCGAACGTGATAAAATTCTCTATCGTCAAGTATTAACAAATTACCAAAATCTCTCATTTTCGTTCTAAGATCTATCATCGGATCGTATGTATTGTTCAAAATACACACAGCTTCAATTTTTAACAACAACAACAACAACAACAACAACAACAACAACAACAACAACAACAACAACAACAACAACAACAACAACAACAACAACAACAACAACAACAACAACAACAACAACAACAACAACAACAACAACAACAACAACAACAACAACAACAACAACAACAACAACAACAACAACAACAACAACAACAACAACAACAACAACAACAACAACAACAACAACAACAACAACAACAACAACAACAACAACAACAACAACAACAACAACAACAACAACAACAACAACAACAACAACAACAACAACAACAACAACAACAACAACAACAACAACAACAACAACAACAACAACAACAACAACAACAACAACAACAACAACAACAACAACAACAACAACAACAACAACAACAACAACAACAACAACAACAACAACAACAACAACAACAACAACAACAACAACAACAACAACAACAACAACAACAACAACAACAACAACAACAACAACAACAACAACAACAACAACAACAACAACAACAACAACAACAACAACAACAACAACAACAACAACAACAACAACAACAACAACAACAACAACAACAACAACAACAACAACAACAACAACAACAACAACAACAACAACAACAACAACAACAACAACAACAACAACAACAACAACAACAACAACAACAACAACAACAACAACAACAACAACAACAACAACAACAACAACAACAACAACAACAACAACAACAACAACAACAACAACAACAACAACAACAACAACAACAACAACAACAACAACAACAACAACAACAACAACAACAACAACAACAACAACAACAACAACAACAACAACAACAACAACAACAACAACAACAACAACAACAACAACAACAACAACAACAACAACAACAACAACAACAACAACAACAACAACAACAACAACAACAACAACAACAACAACAACAACAACAACAACAACAACAACAACAACAACAACAACAACAACAACAACAACAACAACAACAACAACAACAACAACAACAACAACAACAACAACAACAACAACAACAACAACAACAACAACAACAACAACAACAACAACAACAACAACAACAACAACAACAACAACAACAACAACAACAACAACAACAACAACAACAACAACAACAACAACAACAACAACAACAACAACAACAACAACAACAACAACAACAACAACAACAACAACAACAACAACAACAACAACAACCTATCAAACGACGACACGGCGGGCGTCCCGCATCGATCCTTTGCACTTGAATCTTTCCACCTTTTCCAATTTTCAAGCAAATATAACATTTCCTTAACAGATTATTTTCAGAATCCTCTGTTGATTTATATTCGTAAATATTAGTACTTGGCTATTTAGGGACATCTATATAGAATACCTATCAAACGACGACACAGTGACCCGCTTCGATCCTTTGCAGTCATAAATTAAATATATGCTTGTAGATTGGAATTTTCTAAAAACCACTTTCATTCGTTCTCACAATCTACACTTTTTTTATTTGCAAACAATCCAACATTCCTTTACCTTTACCTTTACCCAAATTTCTAACAAACAAAACATTTCCTTAACACTTTATTTTCACAATCCTCTTTTCATTTATCTGTAGATTTTAATACTCGACTTCACGACATGGTGTCCCGTGTCGATCCCTTATACAAACAACCATAAACAAATTACATTGGGTTTTATCACTCACTAATAAAATCATTTATTTATTCACACTTTCTATTCCTCATACATTTACCTTTTTTCAAATTTTCAAATATTCTAACGTTTAACGGATCGGTCCAAAGTGCACCTATTCCTACTTATGCGATATAATACATAGGGGCTTAGTTATCATAATAATAATAATATCCGTACGATACTCACCTCAAGATCTTTTTCCTTTTTCTTGAACTGCTCTCTCTCTAATTTTGAATTTGTCTCTTTAATTCTATATTTTTCCAGCAGATTGCTGAACCTGGCCTTATAATCATATGCGGGGCTTAGTTATCATAATCATAATAATAATAATAATAATATCCATACGATACTCACCTCAAGATCTTTTTTTTCCTTCTCGAACTGCTCTCTCTCTAATTTTGAATTTGTCTCTTTAGTTCTATATTTCTCCAGCAGATTGCTGAACCTGGCTTTGTAGTCGTATGCGGGTTTTACTTGATGTTGAAGGCAACTCGGATTTCGGCAATTTATTTGTAATTGGAGCCAACACAGGTTCCCGTCTTTTTACTGCTTGATGAATTTTATTTTAATATTAATTATTGCGCGAAAATTCGAGTTAGTTTAAAGAATATAAAACAAATAATTTTTGTAAATTTTAAATAGTTAAATTTTATTGAGTGAAAGTGAAGAAAACGGATCAAAGTGCTTAAATAAAAATAAAAATTATATGAGTGTTAGTGGGACTTGCGGTGAGTGTAAAAAGCTCACCCGCAACAATAATAATAAAGACTCAGCACTTGTTGTATGTAATGGCGGATGTGGAAGTTTGTTCCATCCCAAATGCATTAATTTAACTGAATATGATATAAACAAGTCAGTGGAAAACAAATCTTTTAATTTTATGTGAATTGTGCCGGGAAAAATTTAAATCGCTTCAACACATCGAGGAAAATATTAAAAAAAATAAAATAAAAGAAAACTGTGATGAGATCGGGATCAAGTTTGATAATGTCTCAAATAAAGAAAACAATCGATGAAAGTTTGGGTAAAGAGAAGAAAACATACACGAGTGCAGTGAAAAAGGGTTCCGTTTTAATTATACCGAAAGAGCACCAAGATGCTAATAAAACAAAGTCGGAAGTGAAATTGAGTGTGAATCTTGGAGATTCTGAAATACAGGTTGCAGGAATTAAAAAAGTGGATAAGGGCGCAATAGTTGTGTCATATGAGAACATAGAATCAGTGAACAAAGTAAAAGAAAAAGTAGAAGAAAGTTTGGAAAATAATTACGACGTTCTGAAAAGAAATAATCCGAGCATAAAAATATGTAATTTGTCCGAGAAATTAGATGCGAATGTGTTATTGAGTTGCTTAAAAAAAACAGAATGAAATGTTTCAAGATGAGAATGTAAACTTAGAATTAAAAGCGATGTGGAAAAACGTTAATAAAAAATCTTTTAGTGCCGTTATTGAAGTGAATCACAAATGTTTTAATCAAGTTATGAAGGCTGGTAAGCTTAGTGTTGGATATGTCAAAAGATGTTTCAAATGTCTGGGTTTTAATCACACTAGTAAAGAATGAAAGGCTGAAAACAAACTGTGTTCTAAATGTGGTGGATGTCATATTGGGATCGAACGCTTAACTAAGTGTCTAAATTGTGTGAATTGTGTGAGAATGAACAATGAACTAAAGTTAAATCTAGATACAAATCATAATGCTATTGATAACGACTGTGAAGTGTACAAGAGAAAACTTAAAGTTGAAAAAACTAAATACTTGTAGCAAACAAGTTTGAGTTCAGAATCTTTTGTTTTCTTTTATTTAAACTCCCAAAAATTGTAAGCCAATAAGAGTGAAGTGGAAATTTTAATACAAAACTATAAGCCAGATTTTCTAATGTTAACGGAAACTTGTACCACAAGAAATATAGATGAGACAGAAATAAGTGTTGATGATAACAAAAATATAACTGGTACTTCTCACTCTAGACACACTGTGGGAGTGGTAATTTATTTGAAAAAAGGCATACGATTTCAAATGATAGACAATTTAAATTTTTTGAATTCTGTATGGGTTATCAAAGTGTATGTATGGTTGAATGAAGAAAAGTGGACATTGATAGTGCTTTATAGATCTCCTAGCTCCTAAGTAGCAGAGTTTATAACTTTTTTTTTCGGAATGGTGTGTTTATTCGCTGGAAAATGAAGATAATATCTTAATGACTGGTGATTTCAATTTAGATTTACTGACAAAGGATCGGATCGGATCAGGGGCCTACGCAATTAGTGAATCAACCTACGAGAACAACCAAATTTTCGTCTACTTTAATAGATTATGTTATTACAAACAGTGATTTAAACTCTCAAGTCAAAGTGAATATAAACGCAGAGGATAAAATAGCAGACCATGAAACAATAAGAGTAGAAGTTAAAATTAGACAAAATCATGTTTTACAGCAAAGAAAGTATAAAACTATTCGTTATATAACACCGCGGTTTGATGCTTTTCTGAACGAAAAAGAATTCTCAAATATCTACTTTGAAAATGATTTATATATTTTGTCCAATACATTTTGTGAAACATTAAACGCATGTTGTAAAGCTCTGACAATAGAAAAAATAGAAAAACTAAATGATTGTTGAAACATCAACAGAGCCAACCCACATCTACCAACCTACTAAGCAACGTAACGCAGCCACCAGCCGAATTACACAACTATTTACCGACCTATTGACCAGCATTGCCGAATGACACAAATAAACAAATTTCGTATTGTTCTAGATAATTATTATTAGGTCCGTTCGCTGCACTTTCCCCAGGGTTGACCCAGGTTTTCTTGACAACCCTATGAGCTGTCAAAAAGACCTGGGTTTTCCAGTCCTCAAAAAACGCTAAACCACAAACCACCACACATCCATGTCATTAAAATAAAATACATGCCATTTGACAGCACTCAACTCGCCACAGCAAAAAGCTAGAGCGAGTTTATGGAAAACCTTGTTCAACCCTAGGGCTCAAAAAACACTCAATTTGACATTAAGTGCGACTTTAGGTTTCTCAAAAAACGCTTTGTGGCGACCCTAGCGCTTCAACGAACAAACCTATTATGACCGTCCGCATAACTGTATTACACTAGCAATAACCAATTAGTAAGCAATAATTGGTAGTGACCAGGTGTAAGCAGTATGTTGGAATATACGTAAGAGTAAGCATAATTTAAGTATAAAAAGAATTAAGTTCCAAGAATAAGGACAGAATTAAAATTACCACAAACCGTAGTGTTTTACATTCGCAACAAATAAAGTGTGTTTAATGAAAAAAAGCAGAGCAGCGCAGCTCAGAGCAGAGCAAGAAACATGAAAAATGTCAGGCAACTTAGAGCAGAGTCAGCTGGTGGCAAAAGTCAGCTGATAAGAAAGCAACATACATTTTGTGACCTTTGCTAGTTTGCAAAATTATGTTTGGTATCCTATTATAATAAAAATATATATTGGGAAACATTGGAATCAAAACTAAACTAACATGTGATGTTAATTCAATTGATTTTAAGTTTAAATCGATTTCAAATAGATTGGAAAACGCAAAATATAAACAAAAATATTTGAATCAAATGTCAACAGCTGATTTTGACACTTTGCTCCAATCTGCTCTTACTCAAAAGCAAGTGCTAAAAATGCTGCTCTAAAGTGATCTAGAGCAGGTCATTTAACATAAAAAGTTGTTGCTCGGAGTAGAAAAATTGTCATTAAACACCAAAAAGCTGTTTTTTCAGCTCTAGATCGATCTAGAGCAGGTCACTAAACACACCTATAAAGTATAAATTACATACATACATCCTAACATACCATTTTGTTTCGGGAGGCTCAAGCAATCTTTTTTCTCTTCCCGTTTACATACTTCAACATGTAGTTTTATTTTAAGATCACAGGATCGACTCCGTCGCCTGTTTTCTGGACGTAAAGTTGGCTGTCGGCCTACTAAAAAAAAATTTCAAAACTAACATTTTTATTTTACCATAGTAATAGTAAATGCTTACCTCTTTTGGCGTGCTCCAGCATCTTTATAACATCATCTATGTCGCCCATGATATTTAACTTATTTTACGACAACGGTTGACAGGTGACACGAAGATCGATTAGAACGAAACTGCTTTTGAAACAGAAAACAACCACACAATAAGGAAACAGAATATGTATATATTTTACTACTTTGACTTTTGAATTTTACAAGAGATTTTTTTTTGACACAGGATCACGCGGATTTTAATTTTCACGACACGAAGATCGAGGATAACGGAACAGCTTTTGAAACAGAAAAGAACCGCACAATAAGGAAACAGAATATGTAATATGCAGCTCTCACTCGCACACACAGAGTAGATAATACAGAGTATCCACTTCCACCCCTTCAACCCGAAACACCCGCAAAAAATTTTTCAACATGGCGTCCTATTTCTGAGTTTGAGGCTCTGTGCTCACTAGTATGAACTGTAAAAACTTAACAAAACGCCTGCATCGGTATGAAATTTTTTACTAATTTTTGTCTTTTTCAGTGAAATACTGGTCAAAATGGAAAAAAAAGTTATTTCCTGCAACTTAAATTCATTTTTCTAAATTCTAGACTGTATGAAAATTAAAATATATCGATTTTTTTTCCAACCAAAAAAAAATTTTTTACTTTTCAAACTCAACTGACTTTGATCTGTGGGAAGTGAAGGCCAGTGCGGGCATCCGGTGCGGGCATCCGGTTTAGTTTAGCTTGTAGGCAAAACGCACTACCTTGCTGCAGTGGACTCTCTGGTTATACTCTGTGGTGGTGCTAGTGAAATTTTGTGAATGAGTGCGTGCACCAGCTTGTGGGGTGGTATCAATGTGTTAGTGTGGTTTTCCCTCTTGTTCTTTAAATTCTCTTAGCCCCCCAAAACCGAAAGTGGAACGCATTGGATAGTCATATTTTTACTATCAACAATTACCTCGTTTACACTTAGAATTGAATCACACTTCAATTCGAATTAGTGCCAGTGTATACCTACATCGAATTGAAATAGGATTACCCGATCCGATTCAGCTCTTGTAGCTGGATCGATTCGAAAGGTATGTGTTGTATACCTAGATTACTCGATTCAGTGAGGTAAATAGATACTTGCATCGAAATCTGAACCATAATCCGATTCGATTACCCGATTCTAAGTGGAAACGAGGTAAATGCCCCCAAAGACTATACGTCGGCGCTCTTCGCACTCGCATATTACTACTCATGCCCTTTTTCATTCATGTTTGACATGAATAAAAAAAGAATCTATTTAGGCTGTGTGTGAATTGGGTTAAAATTGGGTTAAATGGGTTAAAATATGACACTAGCGTGGTGAAAAAGATGGGATAAAATTTTAACCCATTTTAGCCTGCTCCGCGAGCTTGACGTTTGTCAAGAAAGAGAGGTGTGTCTAGTTCTTGTTGCATTCATAACTTTTTTTTGTCGAACAAACAGTAAACAAAGCAGAAAGTAGTTTTTAGCAGTATGGACGGCACACGAAAAATTGGACAACAAGAAATAATTACGTGAAAACCTTACAATAAATGTAAGTTTGACCTTTTTTTATCGAAAAACATATGTACATATTTATAAAAATAAAATTATTGTTTCTTAGGGTTTCCCGAAGAAAAACTAAAACTCATTCAAATACAAATTGAGCAACAAATGCAAACATGAATAATTGAATATATGCAAAATTATATTTTCAAAAATACTTCAAGAATTTTTCATTGCGAGACATTCTTTGATAAGACATTAAAATAAATAAAATTATTGTAAAACATTTCTTCAAATTGTTATTCATTTTGTAAACAGATCTCAAATCGATGATTTTTTTTGCTGTTGTTGTCAGTGCTGCAAAAACAAGTGTTCATACACCCATTATCAAAATATCCGTGATGGGAAATATTTTGACAAAATGCGGGACTATTGTTTCAACATATGAAAATAGTAGTACAAGAACAAGAGAAAATAGGCAAAATGGAGATCTTAACACTTTTTGGAACGTAATATTAAATTTACATTCTTAAAGTTGCTTTATTTAAAGTAAAAAATAAATTAATTTCAATGATAAAAAGGAATTTTGCAGGGAAATTTCTTTAACTATAAAGGAATTTAAGAGAAAATAGTGTTTCAAAAAAACCCTTTTAACCCAATTCACACAGCAAAAATTTAACATCTGAATCCACCGCAAAACAAATGTCAAAATTTAACCAAGGTGAGACATTTTAACCCAATTCACACACAGCCTTACTCGATACCACTCTACCAACCAGCAGCCATTCCACAACATCAACAGCTTACCAGGTAAATTTTCTTATTTTTATTTTTCTTACATTTCATTTCATTCTTTGGTTACATTTCAGCTATGCATTTTTTCTTTAGGTGTGAAATCCATCCGAACAAGAGAACGAATTTGAAATATTTCTAATGGACAAAGCACATCGGGCATACCATTTGAGAAGCAGTAGTGTTGGAGTGCAAAAAAAAAAAGTATTATAAACGAACAGTGTTGGTGGTTGTTTGCTGCTTTTTTTTTATCTTTTTCAGGAATAATTTAGGATCATAACATCCTCTTTGACTGCGGGTAAGGGAAATAAGGTCCGTATTATGAGTAGCGAATCGAACGTTCGACTGGAAGCGAATGTTTTAGAGAAACTCATTTATTGGATTATTATCATTAAACTTCGTTCATTCTCTTATCTGACATACCTTAAACATCGAAAAAAAAAGTTTTCTACAAAGTTTCTACAGCTTATAAAACCGCTATAAAAGAAGCTCAGATAATTTAGGATCATAACATCCTCTTTGACTGCGGGTAAGGGAAATAAGGTTCGTATTATGAGTAGCGAATCGAACGTTCGACTGGAAGCGAATGTTTTAGAGAAACTCATTTATTGGATTATTATCATTAAACTTCGTTCATTCTCTTATCTGACATACCTTAAACATCGAAAAAAAAAGTTTTCTACAAAGTTTCTACAGCTTATAAAACCGCTATAAAAGAAGCTCCCAAAAGCATTCGCTTCCAATCGAACGTTGGATTCGCTACTCATAATAGGGACCTAAATTTTTTTTCTTCTTATAATTAGCACGCTCATCAAGGGGTTATGAATACAATAACATATAAATAAACAAACATGCTTATTTTGACATTCTATTCGATAGAAAGTTAGTCGAATTCGAAAGAAGTGCATTTCTAAACTCGAATGATTCGAAATTTTTACATGTTTGACATTCGAATCATTCGAGTCTCAAAATGCACTCCTTTCGAATTCGACTAACTTTCTATCGAATAGAATGTCAAAATAAGCATGTTTGTTTATTGTTATTGTTCATTTCATATTATACTTTCTTGTTAAAAAAAAATTAAACATGTTTCGACCATATGATTGAGAAAACAGGAATGAACAAGCTGTAGCCGATACCTATAATGTCCTGGAACAAACACCTAACAGCACTAATCGTTCAAAGCAGATAGCCATAGAAACTGAGCAAAATGGTACAGAAGTAGTAAGTTTAAAAAGAGTTATGAAAATTCATTTCTCAATATGCAAACCATAACTAATATAAATGCCGAAACGTCAGGAAAAAGCGACCAACAAAGCCGAAAGAAAATACATTTATTAACAATTAACAAATTTAATATTAAAAAACAAAAATTTAATAAGTTTTAACAAACACTAAAAATTACTACTAATATGTACAGCGGGAATAACTGCTTTAATTCACCCAAATGAGGCCGAGGTGTTAAAGATATTTTTATTTATCCTGGTCCTTGCGATCCATATTCAGTTTTGAGATTAGCTCATTGAGTGCATTTAGTTCAATAACAAAATTGTTATTTGCTGATCTCAGCTGAACGTTTTCTTGTTTGAGTGCCAAAATTATTTCCTGTAAAAAGATGTGTTTTAGTATTTTGTTATATGAAATCGCAGAGCTCTTGAACTAATGCAATAAATAAATAACACCTAAGACCAAGCACCAGGCAGCCGGCAGGTGCCTTGAATTTTTGTTTCAACAAGAGGTTAATATGATAAAAGCAACAACAAAATACAAAATACTGCCTTATACCACCTCTCAACCACCATCCAAAAAGAAACAACGATCGGTTGTTTCTTGGATATTGAGGGTGCCTTTGATAATAACTCGCATGAGGCAGTTAACAAAGCACTTCAGAGGAAGGACACTCCGATTCCAATAAAAGTGGTTTAGTGCAATGCTTAGCACAAGATCGGAAGAAACACAATCTAGCCAAAAGATTCAGAAAATCATCATAACAAGAGGCTACCCACAAGGAGCGATCTTATCGCCCCTACTTTGGAGTCTAGTAGTAGATGAACTATTAGAAAAACTAACTTTGCAAAGCACTAAGGTACATTGGCTATGCTGATGACATCACATTATAAGTGTGCCCGAAATTTGATGAAACCCTATGCGATATAATACATAGGGGCTTAGTTATCATAATAATAATAATATCCGTACGATACTCACCTCAAGATCTTTTTCCTTTTTCTTGAACTGCTCTCTCTCTAATTTTGAATTTGTCTCTTTAATTCTATATTTTTCCAGCAGATTGCTGAACCTGGCCTTATAATCATATGCGGGGCTTAGTTATCATAATCATAATAATAATAATAATAATATCCATACGATACTCACCTCAAGATCTTTTTTTTCCTTCTCGAACTGCTCTCTCTCTCTAATTTTGAATTTGTCTCTTTAGTTCTATATTTCTCCAGCAGATTGCTGAACCTGGCTTTGTAGTCGTATGCGGGTATCCTTTTACTTGATGTTGAAGGCAACTCGGATTTCGGCAATTTATTTGTAATTGGAGCCAACACAGGTTCCCGTCTTTTTACTGCTTGATGAATTTTATTTTAATATTAATTATTGCGCGAAAATTCGAGTTAGTTTAAAGAATATAAAACAAATAATTTTTGTAAATTTTAAATAGTTAAATTTTATTGAGTGAAAGTGAAGAAAACGGATCAAAGTGCTTAAATAAAAATAAAAATTATATGAGTGTTAGTGGGACTTGCGGTGAGTGTAAAAAGCTCACCCGCAACAATAATAATAAAGACTCAGCACTTGTTGTATGTAATGGCGGATGTGGAAGTTTGTTCCATCCCAAATGCATTAATTTAACTGAATATGATATAAACAAGTCAGTGGAAAACAAATCTTTTAATTTTATGTGAATTGTGCCGGGAAAAATTTAAATCGCTTCAACACATCGAGGAAAATATTAAAAAAAATAAAATAAAAGAAAACTGTGATGAGATCGGGATCAAGTTTGATAATGTCTCAAATAAAGAAAACAATCGATGAAAGTTTGGGTAAAGAGAAGAAAACATACACGAGTGCAGTGAAAAAGGGTTCCGTTTTAATTATACCGAAAGAGCACCAAGATGCTAATAAAACAAAGTCGGAAGTGAAATTGAGTGTGAATCTTGGAGATTCTGAAATACAGGTTGCAGGAATTAAAAAAGTGGATAAGGGCGCAATAGTTGTGTCATATGAGAACATAGAATCAGTGAACAAAGTAAAAGAAAAAGTAGAAGAAAGTTTGGAAAATAATTACGACGTTCTGAAAAGAAATAATCCGAGCATAAAAATATGTAATTTGTCCGAGAAATTAGATGCGAATGTGTTATTGAGTTGCTTAAAAAAAACAGAATGAAATGATTCAAGATGAGAATGTAAACTTAGAATTAAAAGCGATGTGGAAAAACGTTAATAAAAAATCTTTTAGTGCCGTTATTGAAGTGAATCACAAATGTTTTAATCAAGTTATGAAGGCTGGTAAGCTTAGTGTTGGATATGTCAAAAGATGTTTCAAATGTCTGGGTTTTAATCACACTAGTAAAGAATGAAAGGCTGAAAACAAACTGTGTTCTAAATGTGGTGGATGTCATATTGGGATCGAACGCTTAACTAAGTGTCTAAATTGTGTGAATTGTGTGAGAATGAACAATGAACTAAAGTTAAATCTAGATACAAATCATAATGCTTTTGATAACGACTGTGAAGTGTACAAGAGAAAACTTAAAGTTGAAAAAACTAAATACTTGTAGCAAACAAGTTTGAGTTCAGAATCTTTTGTTTTCTTTTATTTAAACTCCCAAAAATTGTAAGCCAATAAGAGTGAAGTGGAAATTTTAATACAAAACTATAAGCCAGATTTTCTAATGTTAACGGAAACTTGTACCACAAGAAATATAGATGAGACAGAAATAAGTGTTGATGATAACAAAAATATAACTGGTACTTCTCACTCTAGACACACTGTGGGAGTGGTAATTTATTTGAAAAAAGGCATACGATTTCAAATGATAGACAATTTAAATTTTTTGAATTCTGTATGGGTTATCAAAGTGTATGTATGGTTGAATGAAGAAAAGTGGACATTGATAGTGCTTTATAGATCTCCTAGCTCCTAAGTAGCAGAGTTTATAACTTTTTTTTCGGAATGGTGTGTTTATTCGCTGGAAAATGAAGATAATATCTTAATGACTGGTGATTTCAATTTAGATTTACTGACAAAGGATCGGATCGGATCAGGGGCCTACGCAATTAGTGAATCAACCTACGAGAACAACCAAATTTTCGTCTACTTTAATAGATTATGTTATTACAAACAGTGATTTAAACTCTCAAGTCAAAGTGAATATAAACGCAGAGGATAAAATAGCAGACCATGAAACAATAAGAGTAGAAGTTAAAATTAGACAAAATCATGTTTTACAGCAAAGAAAGTATAAAACTATTCGTTATATAACACCGCGGTTTGATGCTTTTCTGAACGAAAAAGAATTCTCAAATATCTACTTTGAAAATGATTTATATATTTTGTCCAATACATTTTGTGAAACATTAAACGCATGTTGTAAAGCTCTGACAATAGAAAAAATAGAAAAACTAAATGATTGTTGAAACATCAACAGAGCCAACCCACATCTACCAACCTACTAAGCAACGTAACGCAGCCACCAGCCGAATTACACAACTATTTACCGACCTATTGACCAGCATTGCCGAATGACACAAATAAACAAATTTCGTATTGTTCTAGATAATTATTATTAGGTCCGTTCGCTGCACTTTCCCCAGGGTTGACCCAGGTTTTCTTGACAACCCTATGAGCTGTCAAAAAGACCTGGGTTTTCCAGTCCTCAAAAAACGCTAAACCACAAACCACCACACATTCATGTCATTAAAATAAAATACATGCCATTTGACAGCACTCAACTCGCCACAGCAAAAAGCTAGAGCGAGTTTATGGAAAACCTTGTTCAACCCTAGGGCTCAAAAAACACTCAATTTGACATTAAGTGCGACTTTAGGTTTCTCAAAAAACGCTTTGTGGCGACCCTAGCGCTTCAACGAACAAACCTATTATGACCGTCCGCATAACTGTATTACACTAGCAATAACCAATTAGTAAGCAATAATTGGTAGTGACCAGGTGTAAGCAGTATGTTGGAATATACGTAAGAGTAAGCATAATTTAAGTATAAAAAGAATTAAGTTCCAAGAATAAGGACAGAATTAAAATTACCACAAACCGTAGTGTTTTACATTCGCAACAAATAAAGTGTGTTTAATGAAAAAAAGCAGAGCAGCGCAGCTCAGAGCAGAGCAAGAAACATGAAAAATGTCAGGCAACTTAGAGCAGAGTCAGCTGGTGGCAAAAGTCAGCTGATAAGAAAGCAACATACATTTTGTGACCTTTGCTAGTTTGCAAAATTATGTTTGGTATCCTGTTATAATAAAAATATATATTCGGAAACATTGGAATCAAAACTAAACTAACATGTGATGTTAATTCAATTGATTTTAAGTTTAAATCGATTTCAAATAGATTGGAAAACGCAAAATATAAACAAAAATATTTGAATCAAATGTCAACAGCTGATTTTGACACTTTGCTCCAATCTGCTCTTACTCAAAAGCAAGTGCTAAAAATGCTGCTCTAAAGTGATCTAGAGCAGGTCATTTAACATAAAAAGTTGTTGCTCGGAGTAGAAAAATTGTCATTAAACACCAAAAAGCTGTTTTTTCAGCTCTAGATCGATCTAGAGCAGGTCACTAAACACACCTATAAAGTATAAATTACATACATACATCCTAACATACCATTTTGTTTCGGGAGGCTCAAGCAATCTTTTTTCTCTTCCCGTTTACATACTTCAACATGTAGTTTTATTTTAAGATCACAGGATCGACTCCGTCGCCTGTTTTCTGGACGTAAAGTTGGCTGTCGGCCTACTAAAAAAAAATTTCAAAACTAACATTTTTATTTTACCATAGTAATAGTAAATGCTTACCTCTTTTGGTGTGCTCCAGCATCTTTATAACATCATCTATGTCGCCCATGATATTTAACTTATTTTACGACAACGGTTGACAGGTGACACGAAGATCGATTAGAACGAAACTACTTTTGAAACAGAAAACAACCACACAATAAGGAAACAGAATATGTATATATTTTACTACTTTGACTTTTGAATTTTACAAGAGATTTTTTTTTGACACAGGATCACGCGGATTTTAATTTTCACGACACGAAGATCGAGGATAACGGAACAGCTTTTGAAACAGAAAAGAACCGCACAATAAGGAAACAGAATATGTAATATGCAGCTCTCACTCGCACACACAGAGTAGATAATACAGAGTATCCACTTCCACCCCTTCAACCCGAAACACCCGCAAAAAATTTTTCAACATGGCGTCCTATTTCTGAGTTTGAGGCTCTGTGCTCACTAGTATGAACTGTAAAAACTTAACAAAACGCCTGCATCGGTATGAAATTTTTTACTAATTTTTGTCTTTTTCAGTGAAATACTGGTCAAAATGGAAAAAAAAGTTATTTCCTGCAACTTAAATTCATTTTTCTAAATTCTAGGCTGTATGAAAATTAAAATATATCGATTTTTTTTCCAACCAAAAAAAAATTTTTTACTTTTCAAACTCAACTGACTTTGATCTGTGGGAAGTGAAGGCCAGTGCCCCTGTTCTGTAAGTATCGCCTCGATAAAAGCAGGCGATAAACGGTGGAAAATGGAACGAAATCCTACTAAATTCATAGAATTTCGTTCCATTTTCAACCGTTTATCGCCAAGGCGATAGTTACAGAACAGGGGCACAGTGCGGGCATCCGGTGCGGGCATCCGGTTTAGTTTAGCTTGTAGGCAAAACGCACTACCTTGCTGCAGTGGACTCTCTGGTTATACTCTGTGGTGGTGCTAGTGAAATTTTGTGAATGAGTGCGTGCACCAGCTTGTGGGGTGGTATCAATGTGTTAGTGTGGTTTTCCCTCTTGTTCTTTAAATTCTCTTAGCCCCCCAAAACCGAAAGTGGAACGCATTGGATAGTCATATTTTTACTATCAACAATTACCTCGTTTACACTTAGAATTGAATCACACTTCAATTCGAATTAGTGCCAGTGTATACCTACATCGAATTGAAATAGGATTACCCGATCCGATTCAGCTCTTGTAGCTGGATCGATTCGAAAGGTATGTGTTGTATACCTAGATTACTCGATTCAGTGAGGTAAATAGATACTTGCATCGAAATCTGAACCATAATCCGATTCGATTACCCGATTCTAAGTGGAAACGAGGTAAATGCCCCCAAAGATTATACGTCGGCGCTCTTCGCACTCGCATATTACTACTCATGCCCTTTTTCATTCATGTTTGACATGAATAAAAAAAGAATCTATTTAGGCTGTGTGTGAATTGGGTTAAAATTGGGTTAAATGGGTTAAAATATGACACTAGCGTGGTGAAAAAGATGGGATAAAATTTTAACCCATTTTAGCCTGCTCCGCGAGCTTGACGTTTGTCAAGAAAGAGAGGTGTGTCTAGTTCTTGTTGCATTCATAACTTTTTTTTGTCGAACAAACAGTAAACAAAGCAGAAAGTAGTTTTTAGCAGTATGGACGGCACACGAAAAATTGGACAACAAGAAATAATTACGTGAAAACCTTACAATAAATGTAAGTTTGACCTTTTTTTATCGAAAAACATATGTACATATTTATAAAAATAAAATTATTGTTTCTTAGGGTTTCCCGAAGAAAAACTAAAACTCATTCAAATACAAATTGAGCAACAAATGCAAACATGAATAATTGAATATATGCAAAATTATATTTTCAAAAATACTTCAAGAATTTTTCATTGCGAGACATTCTTTGATAAGACATTAAAATAAATAAAATTATTGTAAAACATTTCTTCAAATTGTTATTCATTTTGTAAACAGATCTCAAATCGATGATTTTTTTTGCTGTTGTTGTCAGTGCTGCAAAAACAAGTGTTCATACACCCATTATCAAAATATCCGTGATGGGAAATATTTTGACAAAATGCGGGACTATTGTTTCAACATATGAAAATAGTAGTACAAGAACAAGAGAAAATAGGCAAAATGGAGATCTTAACACTTTTTGGAACGTAATATTAAATTTACATTCTTAAAGTTGCTTTATTTAAAGTAAAAAATAAATTAATTTCAATGATAAAAAGGAATTTTGCAGGGAAATTTCTTTAACTATAAAGGAATTTAAGAGAAAATAGTGTTTCAAAAAAACCCTTTTAACCCAATTCACACAGCAAAAATTTAACATCTGAATCCACCTCAAAACAAATGTCAAAATTGAACCAAGGTGAGACATTTTAACCCAATTCACACACAGCCTTACTCGATACCACTCTACCAACCAGCAGCCATTCCACAACATCAACAGCTTACCAGGTAAATTTTCTTATTTTTATTTTTCTTACATTTCATTTCATTCTTTGGTTACATTTCAGCTATGCATTTTTTCTTTAGGTGTGAAATCCATCCGAACAAGAGAACGAATTTGAAATATTTCTAATGGACAAAGCACATCGGGCATACCATTTGAGAAGCAGTAGTGTTGGAGTGCAAAAAAAAAAGGTATTATAAACGAACAGTGTTGGTGGTTGTTTGCTGCTTTTTTTTTATCTTTTTCAGGAATAATTTAGGATCATAACATCCTCTTTGACTGCGGGTAAGGGAAATAAGGTCCGTATTATGAGTAGCGAATCGAACGTTCGACTGGAAGCGAATGTTTTAGAGAAACTCATTTATTGGATTATTATCATTAAACTTCGTTCATTCTCTTATCTGACATACCTTAAACATCGAAAAAAAAAGTTTTCTACAAAGTTTCTACAGCTTATAAAACCGCTATAAAAGAAGCTCAGATAATTTAGGATCATAACATCCTCTTTGACTGCGGGTAAGGGAAATAAGGTCCGTATTATGAGTAGCGAATCGAACGTTCGACTGGAAGCGAATGTTTTAGAGAAACTCATTTATTGGATTATTATCATTAAACTTCGTTCATTCTCTTATCTGACATACCTTAAACATCGAAAAAAAAAGTTTTCTACAAAGTTTCTACAGCTTATAAAACCGCTATAAAAGAAGCTCCCAAAAGCATTCGCTTCCAATCGAACGTTGGATTCGCTACTCATAATAGGGACCTAAATTTTTTTTCTTCTTATAATTAGCACGCTCATCAAGGGGTTATGAATACAATAACATATAAATAAACAAACATGCTTATTTTGACATTCTATTCGATAGAAAGTTAGTCGAATTCGAAAGAAGTGCATTTCTAAACTCGAATGATTCGAAATTTTTACATGTTTGACATTCGAATCATTCGAGTCTCAAAATGCACTCCTTTCGAATTCGACTAACTTTCTATCGAATAGAATGTCAAAATAAGCATGTTTGTTTATTGTTATTGTTCATTTCATATTATACTTTCTTGTTAAAAAAAAAATTAAACATGTTTCGACCATATGATTGAGAAAACAGGAATGAACAAGCTGTAGCCGATACCTATAATGTCCTGGAACAAACACCTAACAGCACTAATCGTTCAAAGCAGATAGCCATAGAAACTGAGCAAAATGGTACAGAAGTAGTAAGTTTAAAAAGAGTTATGAAAATTCATTTCTCAATATGCAAACCATAACTAATATAAATGCCGAAACGTCAGGAAAAAGCGACCAACAAAGCCGAAAGAAAATACATTTATTAACAATTAACAAATTTAATATTAAAAAACAAAAATTTAATAAGTTTTAACAAACACTAAAAATTACTACTAATATGTACAGCGGGAATAACTGCTTTAATTCACCCAAATGAGGCCGAGGTGTTAAAGATATTTTTATTTATCCTGGTCCTTGCGATCCATATTCAGTTTTGAGATTAGCTCATTGAGTGCATTTAGTTCAATAACAAAATTGTTATTTGCTGATCTCAGCTGAACGTTTTCTTGTTTGAGTGCCAAAATTATTTCCTGTAAAAAGATGTGTTTTAGTATTTTGTTATATGAAATCGCAGAGCTCTTGAACTAATGCAATAAATAAATAACACCTAAGACCAAGCACCAGGCAGCCGGCAGGTGCCTTGAATTTTTGTTTCAACAAGAGGTTAATATGATAAAAGCAACAACAAAATACAAAATACTGCCTTATACCACCTCTCAACCACCATCCAAACAACGATCGGTTGTTTCTTGGATATTGAGGGTGCCTTTGATAATAACTCGCATGAGGCAGTTAACAAAGCACTTCAGAGGAAGGACACTCCGATTCCAATAAAAGTGGTTTAGTGCAATGCTTAGCACAAGATCGGAAGAAACACAATCTAGCCAAAAGATTCAGAAAATCATCATAACAAGAGGCTACCCACAAGGAGCGATCTTATCGCCCCTACTTTGGAGTCTAGTAGTAGATGAACTATTAGAAAAACTAACTTTGCAAAGCACTAAGGTACATTGGCTATGCTGATGACATCACATTATAAGTGTGCCCGAAATTTGATGAAACCCTATGCGATATAATACATAGGGGCTTAGTTATCATAATAATAATAATATCCGTACGATACTCACCTCAAGATCTTTTTCCTTTTTCTTGAACTGCTCTCTCTCTCATTTTGAATTTGTCTCTTTAATTCTATATTTTTCCAGCAGATTGCTGAACCTGGCCTTATAATCATATGCGGGGCTTAGTTATCATAATCATAATAATAATAATAATAATATCCATACGATACTCACCTCAAGATCTTTTTTTTCCTTCTCGAACTGCTCTCTCTCTAATTTTGAATTTGTCTCTTTAGTTCTATATTTCTCCAGCAGATTGCTGAACCTGGCTTTGTAGTCGTATGCGGGTATCCTTTTACTTGATGTTGAAGGCAACTCGGATTTCGGCAATTTATTTGTAATTGGAGCCAACACAGGTTCCCGTCTTTTTACTGCTTGATGAATTTTATTTTAATATTAATTATTGCGCGAAAATTCGAGTTAGTTTAAAGAATATAAAACAAATAATTTTTGTAAATTTTAAATAGTTAAATTTTATTGAGTGAAAGTGAAGAAAACGGATCAAAGTGCTTAAATAAAAATAAAAATTATATGAGTGTTAGTGGGACTTGCGGTGAGTGTAAAAAGCTCACCCGCAACAATAATAATAAAGACTCAGCACTTGTTGTATGTAATGGCGGATGTGGAAGTTTGTTCCATCCCAAATGCATTAATTTAACTGAATATGATATAAACAAGTCAGTGGAAAACAAATCTTTTAATTTTATGTGAATTGTGCCGGGAAAAATTTAAATCGCTTCAACACATCGAGGAAAATATTAAAAAAAATAAAATAAAAGAAAACTGTGATGAGATCGGGATCAAGTTTGATAATGTCTCAAATAAAGAAAACAATCGATGAAAGTTTGGGTAAAGAGAAGAAAACATACACGAGTGCAGTGAAAAAGGGTTCCGTTTTAATTATACCGAAAGAGCACCAAGATGCTAATAAAACAAAGTCGGAAGTGAAATTGAGTGTGAATCTTGGAGATTCTGAAATACAGGTTGCAGGAATTAAAAAAGTGGATAAGGGCGCAATAGTTGTGTCATATGAGAACATAGAATCAGTGAACAAAGTAAAAGAAAAAGTAGAAGAAAGTTTGGAAAATAATTACGACGTTCTGAAAAGAAATAATCCGAGCATAAAAATATGTAATTTGTCCGAGAAATTAGATGCGAATGTGTTATTGAGTTGCTTAAAAAAAACAGAATGAAATGTTTCAAGATGAGAATGTAAACTTAGAATTAAAAGCGATGTGGAAAAACGTTAATAAAAAATCTTTTAGTGCCGTTATTGAAGTGAATCACAAATGTTTTAATCAAGTTATGAAGGCTGGTAAGCTTAGTGTTGGATATGTCAAAAGATGTTTCAAATGTCTGGGTTTTAATCACACTAGTAAAGAATGAAAGGCTGAAAACAAACTGTGTTCTAAATGTGGTGGATGTCATATTGGGATCGAACGCTTAACTAAGTGTCTAAATTGTGTGAATTGTGTGAGAATGAACAATGAACTAAAGTTAAATCTAGATACAAATCATAATGCTTTTGATAACGACTGTGAAGTGTACAAGAGAAAACTTAAAGTTGAAAAAACTAAATACTTGTAGCAAACAAGTTTGAGTTCAGAATCTTTTGTTTTCTTTTATTTAAACTCCCAAAAATTGTAAGCCAATAAGAGTGAAGTGGAAATTTTAATACAAAACTATAAGCCAGATTTTCTAATGTTAACGGAAACTTGTACCACAAGAAATATAGATGAGACAGAAATAAGTGTTGATGATAACAAAAATATAACTGGTACTTCTCACTCTAGACACACTGTGGGAGTGGTAATTTATTTGAAAAAAGGCATACGATTTCAAATGATAGACAATTTAAATTTTTTGAATTCTGTATGGGTTATCAAAGTGTATGTATGGTTGAATGAAGAAAAGTGGACATTGATAGTGCTTTATAGATCTCCTAGCTCCTAAGTAGCAGAGTTTATAACTTTTTTTTCGGAATGGTGTGTTTATTCGCTGGAAAATGAAGATAATATCTTAATGACTGGTGATTTCAATTTAGATTTACTGACAAAGGATCGGATCGGATCAGGGGCCTACGCAATTAGTGAATCAACCTACGAGAACAACCAAATTTTCGTCTACTTTAATAGATTATGTTATTACAAACAGTGATTTAAACTCTCAAGTCAAAGTGAATATAAACGCAGAGGATAAAATAGCAGACCATGAAACAATAAGAGTAGAAGTTAAAATTAGACAAAATCATGTTTTACAGCAAAGAAAGTATAAAACTATTCGTTATATAACACCGCGGTTTGATGCTTTTCTGAACGAAAAAGAATTCTCAAATATCTACTTTGAAAATGATTTATATATTTTGTCCAATACATTTTGTGAAACATTAAACGCATGTTGTAAAGCTCTGACAATAGAAAAAATAGAAAAACTAAATGATTGTTGAAACATCAACAGAGCCAACCCACATCTACCAACCTACTAAGCAACGTAACGCAGCCACCAGCCGAATTACACAACTATTTACCGACCTATTGACCAGCATTGCCGAATGACACAAATAAACAAATTTCGTATTGTTCTAGATAATTATTATTAGGTCCGTTCGCTGCACTTTCCCCAGGGTTGACCCAGGTTTTCTTGACAACCCTATGAGCTGTCAAAAAGACCTGGGTTTTCCAGTCCTCAAAAAACGCTAAACCACAAACCACCACACATCCATGTCATTAAAATAAAATACATGCCATTTGACAGCACTCAACTCGCCACAGCAAAAAGCTAGAGCGAGTTTATGGAAAACCTTGTTCAACCCTAGGGCTCAAAAAACACTCAATTTGACATTAAGTGCGACTTTAGGTTTCTCAAAAAACGCTTTGTGGCGACCCTAGCGCTTCAACGAACAAACCTATTATGACCGTCCGCATAACTGTATTACACTAGCAATAACCAATTAGTAAGCAATAATTGGTAGTGACCAGGTGTAAGCAGTATGTTGGAATATACGTAAGAGTAAGCATAATTTAAGTATAAAAAGAATTAAGTTCCAAGAATAAGGACAGAATTAAAATTACCACAAACCGTAGTGTTTTACATTCGCAACAAATAAAGTGTGTTTAATGAAAAAAAGCAGAGCAGCGCAGCTCAGAGCAGAGCAAGAAACATGAAAAATGTCAGGCAACTTAGAGCAGAGTCAGCTGGTGGCAAAAGTCAGCTGATAAGAAAGCAACATACATTTTGTGACCTTTGCTAGTTTGCAAAATTATGTTTGGTATCCTATTATAATAAAAATATATATTCGGAAACATTGGAATCAAAACTAAACTAACATGTGATGTTAATTCAATTGATTTTAAGTTTAAATCGATTTCAAATAGATTGGAAAACGCAAAATATAAACAAAAATATTTGAATCAAATGTCAACAGCTGATTTTGACACTTTGCTCCAATCTGCTCTTACTCAAAAGCAAGTGCTAAAAATGCTGCTCTAAAGTGATCTAGAGCAGGTCATTTAACATAAAAAGTTGTTGCTCGGAGTAGAAAAATTGTCATTAAACACCAAAAAGCTGTTTTTTCAGCTCTAGATCGATCTAGAGCAGGTCACTAAACACACCTATAAAGTATAAATTACATACATACATCCTAACATACCATTTTGTTTCGGGAGGCTCAAGCAATCTTTTTTCTCTTCCCGTTTACATACTTCAACATGTAGTTTTATTTTAAGATCACAGGATCGACTCCGTCGCCTGTTTTCTGGACGTAAAGTTGGCTGTCGGCCTACTAAAAAAAAATTTCAAAACTAACATTTTTATTTTACCATAGTAATAGTAAATGCTTACCTCTTTTGGTGTGCTCCAGCATCTTTATAACATCATCTATGTCGCCCATGATATTTAACTTATTTTACGACAACGGTTGACAGGTGACACGAAGATCGATTAGAACGAAACTACTTTTGAAACAGAAAACAACCACACAATAAGGAAACAGAATATGTATATATTTTACTACTTTGACTTTTGAATTTTACAAGAGATTTTTTTTTGACACAGGATCACGCGGATTTTAATTTTCACGACACGAAGATCGAGGATAACGGAACAGCTTTTGAAACAGAAAAGAACCGCACAATAAGGAAACAGAATATGTAATATGCAGCTCTCACTCGCACACACAGAGTAGATAATACAGAGTATCCACTTCCACCCCTTCAACCCGAAACACCCGCAAAAAATTTTTCAACATGGCGTCCTATTTCTGAGTTTGAGGCTCTGTGCTCACTAGTATGAACTGTAAAAACTTAACAAAACGCCTGCATCGGTATGAAATTTTTTACTAATTTTTGTCTTTTTCAGTGAAATACTGGTCAAAATGGAAAAAAAAGTTATTTCCTGCAACTTAAATTCATTTTTCTAAATTCTAGGCTGTATGAAAATTAAAATATATCGATTTTTTTTCCAACCAAAAAAAAATTTTTTACTTTTCAAACTCAACTGACTTTGATCTGTGGGAAGTGAAGGCCAGTGCCCCTGTTCTGTAAGTATCGCCTCGATAAAAGCAGGCGATAAACGGTGGAAAATGGAACGAAATCCTACTAAATTCATAGAATTTCGTTCCATTTTCAACCGTTTATCGCCAAGGCGATAGTTACAGAACAGGGGCACAGTGCGGGCATCCGGTGCGGGCATCCGGTTTAGTTTAGCTTGTAGGCAAAACGCACTACCTTGCTGCAGTGGACTCTCTGGTTATACTCTGTGGTGGTGCTAGTGAAATTTTGTGAATGAGTGCGTGCACCAGCTTGTGGGGTGGTATCAATGTGTTAGTGTGGTTTTCCCTCTTGTTCTTTAAATTCTCTTAGCCCCCCAAAACCGAAAGTGGAACGCATTGGATAGTCATATTTTTACTATCAACAATTACCTCGTTTACACTTAGAATTGAATCACACTTCAATTCGAATTAGTGCCAGTGTATACCTACATCGAATTGAAATAGGATTACCCGATCCGATTCAGCTCTTGTAGCTGGATCGATTCGAAAGGTATGTGTTGTATACCTAGATTACTCGATTCAGTGAGGTAAATAGATACTTGCATCGAAATCTGAACCATAATCCGATTCGATTACCCGATTCTAAGTGGAAACGAGGTAAATGCCCCCAAAGACTATACGTCGGCGCTCTTCGCACTAGCATATTACTACTCATGCCCTTTTTCATTCATGTTTGACATGAATAAAAAAAGAATCTATTTAGGCTGCGTGTGAATTGGGTTAAAATTGGGTTAAATGGGTTAAAATATGACACTAGCGTGGTGAAAAAGATGGAATAAAATTTTAACCCATTTTAGCCTGCTCCGCGAGCTTGACGTTTGTCAAGAAAGAGAGGTGTGTCTAGTTCTTGTTGCATTCATAACTTTTTTTTGTCGAACAAACAGTAAACAAAGCAGAAAGTAGTTTTTAGCAGTATGGACGGCACACGAAAAATTGGACAACAAGAAATAATTACGTGAAAACCTTACAATAAATGTAAGTTTGACCTTTTTTTATCGAAAAACATATGTACATATTTATAAAAATAAAATTATTGTTTCTTAGGGTTTCCCGAAGAAAAACTAAAACTCATTCAAATACAAATTGAGCAACAAATGCAAACATGAATAATTGAATATATGCAAAATTATATTTTCAAAAATACTTCAAGAATTTTTCATTGCGAGACATTCTTTGATAAGACATTAAAATAAATAAAATTATTGTAAAACATTTCTTCAAATTGTTATTCATTTTGTAAACAGATCTCAAATCGATGATTTTTTTTGCTGTTGTTGTCAGTGCTGCAAAAACAAGTGTTCATACACCCATTATCAAAATATCCGTGATGGGAAATATTTTGACAAAATGCGGGACTATTGTTTCAACATATGAAAATAGTAGTACAAGAACAAGAGAAAATAGGCAAAATGGAGATCTTAACACTTTTTGGAACGTAATATTAAATTTACATTCTTAAAGTTGCTTTATTTAAAGTAAAAAATAAATTAATTTCAATGATAAAAAGGAATTTTGCAGGGAAATTTCTTTAACTATAAAGGAATTTAAGAGAAAATAGTGTTTCAAAAAAACCCTTTTAACCCAATTCACACAGCAAAAATTTAACATCTGAATCCACCGCAAAACAAATGTCAAAATTTAACCAAGGTGAGACATTTTAACCCAATTCACACACAGCCTTACTCGATACCACTCTACCAACCAGCAGCCATTCCACAACATCAACAGCTTACCAGGTAAATTTTCTTATTTTTATTTTTCTTACATTTCATTTCATTCTTTGGTTACATTTCAGCTATGCATTTTTTCTTTAGGTGTGAAATCCATCCGAACAAGAGAACGAATTTGAAATATTTCTAATGGACAAAGCACATCGGGCATACCATTTGAGAAGCAGTAGTGTTGGAGTGCAAAAAAAAAAGGTATTATAAACGAACAGTGTTGGTGGTTGTTTGCTGCTTTTTTTTTATCTTTTTCAGGAATAATTTAGGATCATAACATCCTCTTTGACTGCGGGTAAGGGAAATAAGGTCCGTATTATGAGTAGCGAATCGAACGTTCGACTGGAAGCGAATGTTTTAGAGAAACTCATTTATTGGATTATTATCATTAAACTTCGTTCATTCTCTTATCTGACATACCTTAATTATCGAAAAAAAAAGTTTTCTACAAAGTTTCTACAGCTTATAAAACCGCTATAAAAGAAGCTCAGATAATTTAGGATCATAACATCCTCTTTGACTGCGGGTAAGGGAAATAAGGTCCGTATTATGAGTAGCGAATCGAACGTTCGACTGGAAGCGAATGTTTTAGAGAAACTCATTTATTGGATTATTATCATTAAACTTCGTTCATTCTCTTATCTGACATACCTTAAACATCGAAAAAAAAAGTTTTCTACAAAGTTTCTACAGCTTATAAAACCGCTATAAAAGAAGCTCAGATAATTTAGGATCATAACATCCTCTTTGACTGCGGGTAAGGGAAATAAGGTCCGTATTATGAGTAGCGAATCGAACGTTCGACTGGAAGCGAATGTTTTAGAGAAACTCATTTATTGGATTATTATCATTAAACTTCGTTCATTCTCTTATCTGACATACCTTAAACATCGAAAAAAAAAGTTTTCTACAAAGTTTCTACAGCTTATAAAACCGCTATAAAAGAAGCTCCCAAAAGCATTCGCTTCCAATCGAACGTTGGATTCGCTACTCATAATAGGGACCTAAATTTTTTTTCTTCTTATAATTAGCACGCTCATCAAGGGGTTATGAATACAATAACATATAAATAAACAAACATGCTTATTTTGACATTCTATTCGATAGAAAGTTAGTCGAATTCGAAAGAAGTGCATTTCTAAACTCGAATGATTCGAAATTTTTACATGTTTGACATTCGAATCATTCGAGTCTCAAAATGCACTCCTTTCGAATTCGACTAACTTTCTATCGAATAGAATGTCAAAATAAGCATGTTTGTTTATTGTTATTGTTCATTTCATATTATACTTTCTTGTTAAAAAAAAATTAAACATGTTTCGACCATATGATTGAGAAAACAGGAATGAACAAGCTGTAGCCGATACCTATAATGTCCTGGAACAAACACCTAACAGCACTAATCGTTCAAAGCAGATAGCCATAGAAACTGAGCAAAATGGTACAGAAGTAGTAAGTTTAAAAAGAGTTATGAAAATTCATTTCTCAATATGCAAACCATAACTAATATAAATGCCGAAACGTCAGGAAAAAGCGACCAACAAAGCCGAAAGAAAATACATTTATTAACAATTAACAAATTTAATATTAAAAAACAAAAATTTAATAAGTTTTAACAAACACTAAAAATTACTACTAATATGTACAGCGGGAATAACTGCTTTAATTCACCCAAATGAGGCCGAGGTGTTAAAGATATTTTTATTTATCCTGGTCCTTGCGATCCATATTCAGTTTTGAGATTAGCTCATTGAGTGCATTTAGTTCAATAACAAAATTGTTATTTGCTGATCTCAGCTGAACGTTTTCTTGTTTGAGTGCCAAAATTATTTCCTGTAAAAAGATGTGTTTTAGTATTTTGTTATATGAAATCGCAGAGCTCTTGAACTAATGCAATAAATAAATAACACCTAAGACCAAGCACCAGGCAGCCGGCAGGTGCCTTGAATTTTTGTTTCAACAAGAGGTTAATATGATAAAAGCAACAACAAAATACAAAATACTGCCTTATACCACCTCTCAACCACCATCCAAAAAGAAACAACGATCGGTTGTTTCTTGGATATTGAGGGTGCCTTTGATAATAACTCGCATGAGGCAGTTAACAAAGCACTTCAGAGGAAGGACACTCCGATTCCAATAAAAGTGGTTTAGTGCAATGCTTAGCACAAGATCGGAAGAAACACAATCTAGCCAAAAGATTCAGAAAATCATCATAACAAGAGGCTACCCACAAGGAGCGATCTTATCGCCCCTACTTTGGAGTCTAGTAGTAGATGAACTATTAGAAAAACTAACTTTGCAAAGCACTAAGGTACATTGGCTATGCTGATGACATCACATTATAAGTGTGCCCGAAATTTGATGAAACCCTATGCGATATAATACATAGGGGCTTAGTTATCATAATAATAATAATATCCGTACGATACTCACCTCAAGATCTTTTTCCTTTTTCTTGAACTGCTCTCTCTCTAATTTTGAATTTGTCTCTTTAATTCTATATTTTTCCAGCAGATTGCTGAACCTGGCCTTATAATCATATGCGGGGCTTAGTTATCATAATCATAATAATAATAATAATAATATCCATACGATACTCACCTCAAGATCTTTTTTTTCCTTCTCGAACTGCTCTCTCTCTAATTTTGAATTTGTCTCTTTAGTTCTATATTTCTCCAGCAGATTGCTGAACCTGGCTTTGTAGTCGTATGCGGGTATCCTTTTACTTGATGTTGAAGGCAACTCGGATTTCGGCAATTTATTTGTAATTGGAGCCAACACAGGTTCCCGTCTTTTTACTGCTTGATGAATTTTATTTTAATATTAATTATTGCGCGAAAATTCGAGTTAGTTTAAAGAATATAAAACAAATAATTTTTGTAAATTTTAAATAGTTAAATTTTATTGAGTGAAAGTGAAGAAAACGGATCAAAGTGCTTAAATAAAAATAAAAATTATATGAGTGTTAGTGGGACTTGCGGTGAGTGTAAAAAGCTCACCCGCAACAATAATAATAAAGACTCAGCACTTGTTGTATGTAATGGCGGATGTGGAAGTTTGTTCCATCCCAAATGCATTAATTTAACTGAATATGATATAAACAAGTCAGTGGAAAACAAATCTTTTAATTTTATGTGAATTGTGCCGGGAAAAATTTAAATCGCTTCAACACATCGAGGAAAATATTAAAAAAAATAAAATAAAAGAAAACTGTGATGAGATCGGGATCAAGTTTGATAATGTCTCAAATAAAGAAAACAATCGATGAAAGTTTGGGTAAAGAGAAGAAAACATACACGAGTGCAGTGAAAAAGGGTTCCGTTTTAATTATACCGAAAGAGCACCAAGATGCTAATAAAACAAAGTCGGAAGTGAAATTGAGTGTGAATCTTGGAGATTCTGAAATACAGGTTGCAGGAATTAAAAAAGTGGATAAGGGCGCAATAGTTGTGTCATATGAGAACATAGAATCAGTGAACAAAGTAAAAGAAAAAGTAGAAGAAAGTTTGGAAAATAATTACGACGTTCTGAAAAGAAATAATCCGAGCATAAAAATATGTAATTTGTCCGAGAAATTAGATGCGAATGTGTTATTGAGTTGCTTAAAAAAAACAGAATGAAATGATTCAAGATGAGAATGTAAACTTAGAATTAAAAGCGATGTGGAAAAACGTTAATAAAAAATCTTTTAGTGCCGTTATTGAAGTGAATCACAAATGTTTTAATCAAGTTATGAAGGCTGGTAAGCTTAGTGTTGGATATGTCAAAAGATGTTTCAAATGTCTGGGTTTTAATCACACTAGTAAAGAATGAAAGGCTGAAAACAAACTGTGTTCTAAATGTGGTGGATGTCATATTGGGATCGAACGCTTAACTAAGTGTCTAAATTGTGTGAATTGTGTGAGAATGAACAATGAACTAAAGTTAAATCTAGATACAAATCATAATGCTTTTGATAACGACTGTGAAGTGTACAAGAGAAAACTTAAAGTTGAAAAAACTAAATACTTGTAGCAAACAAGTTTGAGTTCAGAATCTTTTGTTTTCTTTTATTTAAACTCCCAAAAATTGTAAGCCAATAAGAGTGAAGTGGAAATTTTAATACAAAACTATAAGCCAGATTTTCTAATGTTAACGGAAACTTGTACCACAAGAAATATAGATGAGACAGAAATAAGTGTTGATGATAACAAAAATATAACTGGTACTTCTCACTCTAGACACACTGTGGGAGTGGTAATTTATTTGAAAAAAAGGCATACGATTTCAAATGATAGACAATTTAAATTTTTTGAATTCTGTATGGGTTATCAAAGTGTATGTATGGTTGAATGAAGAAAAGTGGACATTGATAGTGCTTTATAGATCTCCTAGCTCCTAAGTAGCAGAGTTTATAACTTTTTTTTCGGAATGGTGTGTTTATTCGCTGGAAAATGAAGATAATATCTTAATGACTGGTGATTTCAATTTAGATTTACTGACAAAGGATCGGATCGGATCAGGGGCCTACGCAATTAGTGAATCAACCTACGAGAACAACCAAATTTTCGTCTACTTTAATAGATTATGTTATTACAAACAGTGATTTAAACTCTCAAGTCAAAGTGAATATAAACGCAGAGGATAAAATAGCAGACCATGAAACAATAAGAGTAGAAGTTAAAATTAGACAAAATCATGTTTTACAGCAGAGAAAGTATAAAACTATTCGTTATATAACACCGCGGTTTGATGCTTTTCTGAACGAAAAAGAATTCTCAAATATCTACTTTGAAAATGATTTATATATTTTGTCCAATACATTTTGTGAAACATTAAACGCATGTTGTAAAGCTCTGACAATAGAAAAAATAGAAAAACTAAATGATTGTTGAAACATCAACAGAGCCAACCCACATCTACCAACCTACTAAGCAACGTAACGCAGCCACCAGCCGAATTACACAACTATTTACCGACCTATTGACCAGCATTGCCGAATGACACAAATAAACAAATTTCGTATTGTTCTAGATAATTATTATTAGGTCCGTTCGCTGCACTTTCCCCAGGGTTGACCCAGGTTTTCTTGACAACCCTATGAGCTGTCAAAAAGACCTGGGTTTTCCAGTCCTCAAAAAACGCTAAACCACAAACCACCACACATTCATGTCATTAAAATAAAATACATGCCATTTGACAGCACTCAACTCGCCACAGCAAAAAGCTAGAGCGAGTTTATGGAAAACCTTGTTCAACCCTAGGGCTCAAAAAACACTCAATTTGACATTAAGTGCGACTTTAGGTTTCTCAAAAAACGCTTTGTGGCGACCCTAGCGCTTCAACGAACAAACCTATTATGACCGTCCGCATAACTGTATTACACTAGCAGTAACCAATTAGTAAGCAATAATTGGTAGTGACCAGGTGTAAGCAGTATGTTGGAATATACGTAAGAGTAAGCATAATTTAAGTATAAAAAGAATTAAGTTCCAAGAATAAGGACAGAATTAAAATTACCACAAACCGTAGTGTTTTACATTCGCAACAAATAAAGTGTGTTTAATGAAAAAAAGCAGAGCAGCGCAGCTCAGAGCAGAGCAAGAAACATGAAAAATGTCAGGCAACTTAGAGCAGAGTCAGCTGGTGGCAAAAGTCAGCTGATAAGAAAGCAACATACATTTTGTGACCTTTGCTAGTTTGCAAAATTATGTTTGGTATCCTATTATAATAAAAATATATATTCGGAAACATTGGAATCAAAACTAAACTAACATGTGATGTTAATTCAATTGATTTTAAGTTTAAATCGATTTCAAATAGATTGGAAAACGCAAAATATAAACAAAAATATTTGAATCAAATGTCAACAGCTGATTTTGACACTTTGCTCCAATCTGCTCTTACTCAAAAGCAAGTGCTAAAAATGCTGCTCTAAAGTGATCTAGAGCAGGTCATTTAACATAAAAAGTTGTTGCTCGGAGTAGAAAAATTGTCATTAAACACCAAAAAGCTGTTTTTTCAGCTCTAGATCGATCTAGAGCAGGTCACTAAACACACCTATAAAGTATAAATTACATACATACATCCTAACATACCATTTTGTTTCGGGAGGCTCAAGCAATCTTTTTTCTCTTCCCGTTTACATACTTCAACATGTAGTTTTATTTTAAGATCACAGGATCGACTCCGTCGCCTGTTTTCTGGACGTAAAGTTGGCTGTCGGCCTACTAAAAAAAAATTTCAAAACTAACATTTTTATTTTACCATAGTAATAGTAAATGCTTACCTCTTTTGGTGTGCTCCAGCATCTTTATAACATCATCTATGTCGCCCATGATATTTAACTTATTTTACGACAACGGTTGACAGGTGACACGAAGATCGATTAGAACGAAACTACTTTTGAAACAGAAAACAACCACACAATAAGGAAACAGAATATGTATATATTTTACTACTTTGACTTTTGAATTTTACAAGAGATTTTTTTTTGACACAGGATCACGCGGATTTTAATTTTCACGACACGAAGATCGAGGATAACGGAACAGCTTTTGAAACAGAAAAGAACCGCACAATAAGGAAACAGAATATGTAATATGCAGCTCTCACTCGCACACACAGAGTAGATAATACAGAGTATCCACTTCCACCCCTTCAACCCGAAACACCCGCAAAAAATTTTTCAACATGGCGTCCTATTTCTGAGTTTGAGGCTCTGTGCTCACTAGTATGAACTGTAAAAACTTAACAAAACGCCTGCATCGGTATGAAATTTTTTACTAATTTTTGTCTTTTTCAGTGAAATACTGGTCAAAATGGAAAAAAAAGTTATTTCCTGCAACTTAAATTCATTTTTCTAAATTCTAGGCTGTATGAAAATTAAAATATATCGATTTTTTTTCCAACCAAAAAAAAATTTTTTACTTTTCAAACTCAACTGACTTTGATCTGTGGGAAGTGAAGGCCAGTGCCCCTGTTCTGTAAGTATCGCCTCGATAAAAGCAGGCGATAAACGGTGGAAAATGGAACGAAATCCTACTAAATTCATAGAATTTCGTTCCATTTTCAACCGTTTATCGCCAAGGCGATAGTTACAGAACAGGGGCACAGTGCGGGCATCCGGTGCGGGCATCCGGTTTAGTTTAGCTTGTAGGCAAAACGCACTACCTTGCTGCAGTGGACTCTCTGGTTATACTCTGTGGTGGTGCTAGTGAAATTTTGTGAATGAGTGCGTGCACCAGCTTGTGGGGTGGTATCAATGTGTTAGTGTGGTTTTCCCTCTTGTTCTTTAAATTCTCTTAGCCCCCCAAAACCGAAAGTGGAACGCATTGGATAGTCATATTTTTACTATCAACAATTACCTCGTTTACACTTAGAATTGAATCACACTTCAATTCGAATTAGTGCCAGTGTATACCTACATCGAATTGAAATAGGATTACCCGATCCGATTCAGCTCTTGTAGCTGGATCGATTCGAAAGGTATGTGTTGTATACCTAGATTACTCGATTCAGTGAGGTAAATAGATACTTGCATCGAAATCTGAACCATAATCCGATTCGATTACCCGATTCTAAGTGGAAACGAGGTAAATGCCCCCAAAGACTATACGTCGGCGCTCTTCGCACTCGCATATTACTACTCATGCCCTTTTTCATTCATGTTTGACATGAATAAAAAAAGAATCTATTTAGGCTGTGTGTGAATTGGGTTAAAATTGGGTTAAATGGGTTAAAATATGACACTAGCGTGGTGAAAAAGATGGGATAAAATTTTAACCCATTTTAGCCTGCTCCGCGAGCTTGACGTTTGTCAAGAAAGAGAGGTGTGTCTAGTTCTTGTTGCATTCATAACTTTTTTTTGTCGAACAAACAGTAAACAAAGCAGAAAGTAGTTTTTAGCAGTATGGACGGCACACGAAAAATTGGACAACAAGAAATAATTACGTGAAAACCTTACAATAAATGTAAGTTTGACCTTTTTTTATCGAAAAACATATGTACATATTTATAAAAATAAAATTATTGTTTCTTAGGGTTTCCCGAAGAAAAACTAAAACTCATTCAAATACAAATTGAGCAACAAATGCAAACATGAATAATTGAATATATGCAAAATTATATTTTCAAAAATACTTCAAGAATTTTTCATTGCGAGACATTCTTTGATAAGACATTAAAATAAATAAAATTATTGTAAAACATTTCTTCAAATTGTTATTCATTTTGTAAACAGATCTCAAATCGATGATTTTTTTTGCTGTTGTTGTCAGTGCTGCAAAAACAAGTGTTCATACACCCATTATCAAAATATCCGTGATGGGAAATATTTTGACAAAATGCGGGACTATTGTTTCAACATATGAAAATAGTAGTACAAGAACAAGAGAAAATAGGCAAAATGGAGATCTTAACACTTTTTGGAACGTAATATTAAATTTACATTCTTAAAGTTGCTTTATTTAAAGTAAAAAATAAATTAATTTCAATGATAAAAAGGAATTTTGCAGGGAAATTTCTTTAACTATAAAGGAATTTAAGAGAAAATAGTGTTTCAAAAAAACCCTTTTAACCCAATTCACACAGCAAAAATTTAACATCTGAATCCACCGCAAAACAAATGTCAAAATTTAACCAAGGTGAGACATTTTAACCCAATTCACACACAGCCTTACTCGATACCACTCTACCAACCAGCAGCCATTCCACAACATCAACAGCTTACCAGGTAAATTTTCTTATTTTTATTTTTCTTACATTTCATTTCATTCTTTGGTTACATTTCAGCTATGCATTTTTTCTTTAGGTGTGAAATCCATCCGAACAAGAGAACGAATTTGAAATATTTCTAATGGACAAAGCACATCGGGCATACCATTTGAGAAGCAGTAGTGTTGGAGTGCAAAAAAAAAAGGTATTATAAACGAACAGTGTTGGTGGTTGTTTGCTGCTTTTTTTTATCTTTTTCAGGAATAATTTAGGATCATAACATCCTCTTTGACTGCGGGTAAGGGAAATAAGGTCCGTATTATGAGTAGCGAATCGAACGTTCGACTGGAAGCGAATGTTTTAGAGAAACTCATTTATTGGATTATTATCATTAAACTTCGTTCATTCTCTTATCTGACATACCTTAATTATCGAAAAAAAAAGTTTTCTACAAAGTTTCTACAGCTTATAAAACCGCTATAAAAGAAGCTCAGATAATTTAGGATCATAACATCCTCTTTGACTGCGGGTAAGGGAAATAAGGTCCGTATTATGAGTAGCGAATCGAACGTTCGACTGGAAGCGAATGTTTTAGAGAAACTCATTTATTGGATTATTATCATTAAACTTCGTTCATTCTCTTATCTGACATACCTTAAACATCGAAAAAAAAAGTTTTCTACAAAGTTTCTACAGCTTATAAAACCGCTATAAAAGAAGCTCAGATAATTTAGGATCATAACATCCTCTTTGACTGCGGGTAAGGGAAATAAGGTCCGTATTATGAGTAGCGAATCGAACGTTCGACTGGAAGCGAATGTTTTAGAGAAACTCATTTATTGGATTATTATCATTAAACTTCGTTCATTCTCTTATCTGACATACCTTAAACATCGAAAAAAAAAGTTTTCTACAAAGTTTCTACAGCTTATAAAACCGCTATAAAAGAAGCTCCCAAAAGCATTCGCTTCCAATCGAACGTTGGATTCGCTACTCATAATAGGGACCTAAATTTTTTTTCTTCTTATAATTAGCACGCTCATCAAGGGGTTATGAATACAATAACATATAAATAAACAAACATGCTTATTTTGACATTCTATTCGATAGAAAGTTAGTCGAATTCGAAAGAAGTGCATTTCTAAACTCGAATGATTCGAAATTTTTACATGTTTGACATTCGAATCATTCGAGTCTCAAAATGCACTCCTTTCGAATTCGACTAACTTTCTATCGAATAGAATGTCAAAATAAGCATGTTTGTTTATTGTTATTGTTCATTTCATATTATACTTTCTTGTTAAAAAAAAATTAAACATGTTTCGACCATATGATTGAGAAAACAGGAATGAACAAGCTGTAGCCGATACCTATAATGTCCTGGAACAAACACCTAACAGCACTAATCGTTCAAAGCAGATAGCCATAGAAACTGAGCAAAATGGTACAGAAGTAGTAAGTTTAAAAAGAGTTATGAAAATTCATTTCTCAATATGCAAACCATAACTAATATAAATGCCGAAACGTCAGGAAAAAGCGACCAACAAAGCCGAAAGAAAATACATTTATTAACAATTAACAAATTTAATATTAAAAAACAAAAATTTAATAAGTTTTAACAAACACTAAAAATTACTACTAATATGTACAGCGGGAATAACTGCTTTAATTCACCCAAATGAGGCCGAGGTGTTAAAGATATTTTTATTTATCCTGGTCCTTGCGATCCATATTCAGTTTTGAGATTAGCTCATTGAGTGCATTTAGTTCAATAACAAAATTGTTATTTGCTGATCTCAGCTGAACGTTTTCTTGTTTGAGTGCCAAAATTATTTCCTGTAAAAAGATGTGTTTTAGTATTTTGTTATATGAAATCGCAGAGCTCTTGAACTAATGCAATAAATAAATAACACCTAAGACCAAGCACCAGGCAGCCGGCAGGTGCCTTGAATTTTTGTTTCAACAAGAGGTTAATATGATAAAAGCAACAACAAAATACAAAATACTGCCTTATACCACCTCTCAACCACCATCCAAAAAGAAACAACGATCGGTTGTTTCTTGGATATTGAGGGTGCCTTTGATAATAACTCGCATGAGGCAGTTAACAAAGCACTTCAGAGGAAGGACACTCCGATTCCAATAAAAGTGGTTTAGTGCAATGCTTAGCACAAGATCGGAAGAAACACAATCTAGCCAAAAGATTCAGAAAATCATCATAACAAGAGGCTACCCACAAGGAGCGATCTTATCGCCCCTACTTTGGAGTCTAGTAGTAGATGAACTATTAGAAAAACTAACTTTGCAAAGCACTAAGGTACATTGGCTATGCTGATGACATCACATTATAAGTGTGCCCGAAATTTGATGAAACCCTATGCGATATAATACATAGGGGCTTAGTTATCATAATAATAATAATATCCGTACGATACTCACCTCAAGATCTTTTTCCTTTTTCTTGAACTGCTCTCTCTCTAATTTTGAATTTGTCTCTTTAATTCTATATTTTTCCAGCAGATTGCTGAACCTGGCCTTATAATCATATGCGGGGCTTAGTTATCATAATCATAATAATAATAATAATAATATCCATACGATACTCACCTCAAGATCTTTTTTTTCCTTCTCGAACTGCTCTCTCTCTAATTTTGAATTTGTCTCTTTAGTTCTATATTTCTCCAGCAGATTGCTGAACCTGGCTTTGTAGTCGTATGCGGGTATCCTTTTACTTGATGTTGAAGGCAACTCGGATTTCGGCAATTTATTTGTAATTGGAGCCAACACAGGTTCCCGTCTTTTTACTGCTTGATGAATTTTATTTTAATATTAATTATTGCGCGAAAATTCGAGTTAGTTTAAAGAATATAAAACAAATAATTTTTGTAAATTTTAAATAGTTAAATTTTATTGAGTGAAAGTGAAGAAAACGGATCAAAGTGCTTAAATAAAAATAAAAATTATATGAGTGTTAGTGGGACTTGCGGTGAGTGTAAAAAGCTCACCCGCAACAATAATAATAAAGACTCAGCACTTGTTGTATGTAATGGCGGATGTGGAAGTTTGTTCCATCCCAAATGCATTAATTTAACTGAATATGATATAAACAAGTCAGTGGAAAACAAATCTTTTAATTTTATGTGAATTGTGCCGGGAAAAATTTAAATCGCTTCAACACATCGAGGAAAATATTAAAAAAAATAAAATAAAAGAAAACTGTGATGAGATCGGGATCAAGTTTGATAATGTCTCAAATAAAGAAAACAATCGATGAAAGTTTGGGTAAAGAGAAGAAAACATACACGAGTGCAGTGAAAAAGGGTTCCGTTTTAATTATACCGAAAGAGCACCAAGATGCTAATAAAACAAAGTCGGAAGTGAAATTGAGTGTGAATCTTGGAGATTCTGAAATACAGGTTGCAGGAATTAAAAAAGTGGATAAGGGCGCAATAGTTGTGTCATATGAGAACATAGAATCAGTGAACAAAGTAAAAGAAAAAGTAGAAGAAAGTTTGGAAAATAATTACGACGTTCTGAAAAGAAATAATCCGAGCATAAAAATATGTAATTTGTCCGAGAAATTAGATGCGAATGTGTTATTGAGTTGCTTAAAAAAAACAGAATGAAATGATTCAAGATGAGAATGTAAACTTAGAATTAAAAGCGATGTGGAAAAACGTTAATAAAAAATCTTTTAGTGCCGTTATTGAAGTGAATCACAAATGTTTTAATCAAGTTATGAAGGCTGGTAAGCTTAGTGTTGGATATGTCAAAAGATGTTTCAAATGTCTGGGTTTTAATCACACTAGTAAAGAATGAAAGGCTGAAAACAAACTGTGTTCTAAATGTGGTGGATGTCATATTGGGATCGAACGCTTAACTAAGTGTCTAAATTGTGTGAATTGTGTGAGAATGAACAATGAACTAAAGTTAAATCTAGATACAAATCATAATGCTTTTGATAACGACTGTGAAGTGTACAAGAGAAAACTTAAAGTTGAAAAAACTAAATACTTGTAGCAAACAAGTTTGAGTTCAGAATCTTTTGTTTTCTTTTATTTAAACTCCCAAAAATTGTAAGCCAATAAGAGTGAAGTGGAAATTTTAATACAAAACTATAAGCCAGATTTTCTAATGTTAACGGAAACTTGTACCACAAGAAATATAGATGAGACAGAAATAAGTGTTGATGATAACAAAAATATAACTGGTACTTCTCACTCTAGACACACTGTGGGAGTGGTAATTTATTTGAAAAAAGGCATACGATTTCAAATGATAGACAATTTAAATTTTTTGAATTCTGTATGGGTTATCAAAGTGTATGTGTGGTTGAATGAAGAAAAGTGGACATTGATAGTGCTTTATAGATCTCCTAGCTCCTAAGTAGCAGAGTTTATAACTTTTTTTTCGGAATGGTGTGTTTATTCGCTGGAAAATGAAGATAATATCTTAATGACTGGTGATTTCAATTTAGATTTACTGACAAAGGATCGGATCGGATCAGGGGCCTACGCAATTAGTGAATCAACCTACGAGAACAACCAAATTTTCGTCTACTTTAATAGATTATGTTATTACAAACAGTGATTTAAACTCTCAAGTCAAAGTGAATATAAACGCAGAGGATAAAATAGCAGACCATGAAACAATAAGAGTAGAAGTTAAAATTAGACAAAATCATGTTTTACAGCAAAGAAAGTATAAAACTATTCGTTATATAACACCGCGGTTTGATGCTTTTCTGAACGAAAAAGAATTCTCAAATATCTACTTTGAAAATGATTTATATATTTTGTCCAATACATTTTGTGAAACATTAAACGCATGTTGTAAAGCTCTGACAATAGAAAAAATAGAAAAACTAAATGATTGTTGAAACATCAACAGAGCCAACCCACATCTACCAACCTACTAAGCAACGTAACGCAGCCACCAGCCGAATTACACAACTATTTACCGACCTATTGACCAGCATTGCCGAATGACACAAATAAACAAATTTCGTATTGTTCTAGATAATTATTATTAGGTCCGTTCGCTGCACTTTCCCCAGGGTTGACCCAGGTTTTCTTGACAACCCTATGAGCTGTCAAAAAGACCTGGGTTTTCCAGTCCTCAAAAAACGCTAAACCACAAACCACCACACATTCATGTCATTAAAATAAAATACATGCCATTTGACAGCACTCAACTCGCCACAGCAAAAAGCTAGAGCGAGTTTATGGAAAACCTTGTTCAACCCTAGGGCTCAAAAAACACTCAATTTGACATTAAGTGCGACTTTAGGTTTCTCAAAAAACGCTTTGTGGCGACCCTAGCGCTTCAACGAACAAACCTATTATGACCGTCCGCATAACTGTATTACACTAGCAGTAACCAATTAGTAAGCAATAATTGGTAGTGACCAGGTGTAAGCAGTATGTTGGAATATACGTAAGAGTAAGCATAATTTAAGTATAAAAAGAATTAAGTTCCAAGAATAAGGACAGAATTAAAATTACCACAAACCGTAGTGTTTTACATTCGCAACAAATAAAGTGTGTTTAATGAAAAAAAGCAGAGCAGCGCAGCTCAGAGCAGAGCAAGAAACATGAAAAATGTCAGGCAACTTAGAGCAGAGTCAGCTGGTGGCAAAAGTCAGCTGATAAGAAAGCAACATACATTTTGTGACCTTTGCTAGTTTGCAAAATTATGTTTGGTATCCTATTATAATAAAAATATATATTCGGAAACATTGGAATCAAAACTAAACTAACATGTGATGTTAATTCAATTGATTTTAAGTTTAAATCGATTTCAAATAGATTGGAAAACGCAAAATATAAACAAAAATATTTGAATCAAATGTCAACAGCTGATTTTGACACTTTGCTCCAATCTGCTCTTACTCAAAAGCAAGTGCTAAAAATGCTGCTCTAAAGTGATCTAGAGCAGGTCATTTAACATAAAAAGTTGTTGCTCGGAGTAGAAAAATTGTCATTAAACACCAAAAAGCTGTTTTTTCAGCTCTAGATCGATCTAGAGCAGGTCACTAAACACACCTATAAAGTATAAATTACATACATACATCCTAACATACCATTTTGTTTCGGGAGGCTCAAGCAATCTTTTTTCTCTTCCCGTTTACATACTTCAACATGTAGTTTTATTTTAAGATCACAGGATCGACTCCGTCGCCTGTTTTCTGGACGTAAAGTTGGCTGTCGGCCTACTAAAAAAAAATTTCAAAACTAACATTTTTATTTTACCATAGTAATAGTAAATGCTTACCTCTTTTGGTGTGCTCCAGCATCTTTATAACATCATCTATGTCGCCCATGATATTTAACTTATTTTACGACAACGGTTGACAGGTGACACGAAGATCGATTAGAACGAAACTACTTTTGAAACAGAAAACAACCACACAATAAGGAAACAGAATATGTATATATTTTACTACTTTGACTTTTGAATTTTACAAGAGATTTTTTTTTGACACAGGATCACGCGGATTTTAATTTTCACGACACGAAGATCGAGGATAACGGAACAGCTTTTGAAACAGAAAAGAACCGCACAATAAGGAAACAGAATATGTAATATGCAGCTCTCACTCGCACACACAGAGTAGATAATACAGAGTATCCACTTCCACCCCTTCAACCCGAAACACCCGCAAAAAATTTTTCAACATGGCGTCCTATTTCTGAGTTTGAGGCTCTGTGCTCACTAGTATGAACTGTAAAAACTTAACAAAACGCCTGCATCGGTATGAAATTTTTTACTAATTTTTGTCTTTTTCAGTGAAATACTGGTCAAAATGGAAAAAAAAGTTATTTCCTGCAACTTAAATTCATTTTTCTAAATTCTAGGCTGTATGAAAATTAAAATATATCGATTTTTTTTCCAACCAAAAAAAAATTTTTTACTTTTCAAACTCAACTGACTTTGATCTGTGGGAAGTGAAGGCCAGTGCCCCTGTTCTGTAAGTATCGCCTCGATAAAAGCAGGCGATAAACGGTGGAAAATGGAACGAAATCCTACTAAATTCATAGAATTTCGTTCCATTTTCAACCGTTTATCGCCAAGGCGATAGTTACAGAACAGGGGCACAGTGCGGGCATCCGGTGCGGGCATCCGGTTTAGTTTAGCTTGTAGGCAAAACGCACTACCTTGCTGCAGTGGACTCTCTGGTTATACTCTGTGGTGGTGCTAGTGAAATTTTGTGAATGAGTGCGTGCACCAGCTTGTGGGGTGGTATCAATGTGTTAGTGTGGTTTTCCCTCTTGTTCTTTAAATTCTCTTACGGCCATATTATTCACTCTTTAAATTTAAACCCAATAGAAATAAACCCAGTTGTCAAAATTTGATCCCAGGTTTATATTTTGATCCCGGATTTAAAATAAACCCAGTTGTCAAAGTGAGAAACGTCAAATCGTTGAAAGTGCTGCTGGTAAATAGATTTTTGTTTGAAGAAATTGTAAGCAATACTTTTCATTTATATCTTGCATTGTCGATCAAATTTATATTATATCTTTTTCATGATGTTGCAGGTTCAAGAAATGGAAATTCCACCAATTGCTGCTCCACCAGACAATCGACAACATTTTCTGCCGGTTCCGAACGGCTAATCGAGAAAGCGCTCTTCATGACAAGGAATTTACTAACGGAGGACTTGCCAATTCCTTTAGAAAAGCCACATCCATGAAAAATCATTTTTGCCTCCGTTGGGATTCGATCCACGAACGTCTGGGTTAACAGCAGACATGCTAACCATCACGCCACGGGTACCACCGTACAAACACCAAATCCAGCGAAACCAAATACAGTCAAGCATACCAGTCAAAACTGCGTACACGTTACGACCTATGGTCTAACTGGGTAGACCTTGTATGTCCTACTTGAGTGTGAACTGTGAAGTAAGGTAGAAGTTTTGTTATAGTCTTTTAAAAATAAATCAAACAATGTCGCTAAAAAAATATTCTGGCTCTTTTTATTTGAGGTTCTCTTTTCTTTCTTTCATCACAAGATTATCAAACAAATTTTAATTTTCAACTAAAATAATCGACGGGGGTAATGGATTGGTTGTCCCTGTTGCTATAGGTTGGACATTTGTTGCTGTTGTTGCTGTGGATGTCCGGTGTTGCCTCTGTTTTGTGGAATCCTTGTGTGATGCTGCCCCCCGGTTTGTTGTTCTGATACAAAAGAAAAGTAATCAAAATCAGCACAAAATTAATATTTCTGATTACCTCAGGTGGGTTTCCAGTAATTTGCATCGCACTTGGATGCATAGGCATTCCGGGAATTAAGGACGCGTAAACAACTCCTTCTGGAAGATGCGTTGGCTGGGGCGGTTCATGTCCCGATTGGTCAACTTTCAGCTCAACGTGATAACCTCGTCAGAAATCTTCTCCGTAGTCACTGTAGTTTGTGTTGTGACTCAACAGACACTCTTCCCAACTTGCTTGGTTGAACTCAATAAATTTGAGAAGAAAATCTTCGTCGCGAATTTTCTATTTGTAACTGCGAGTTGTATGAGTTTGAGTATGAAACTCTTTGTTTTCTTAGATTGTTAGTACAAAACTCTCTTTATTTTTTGGTCTTACCTGTTGAATTGTTCTGCTATCAGGTTCCAACGTTGCCGCTTTTTGTAGCAAACTAATCGCCCCTTTAGTGTCCCCTTTACCTTCTAAAATCTGAAACATCAGTCAAAATTAGAACATAGCAGTAGCGCGGCTAGCTTCGTTTAAAACTCACCCTTCCTTTTCTGTACAATGCCTTATGATTGTTGGGCTGGCATCGTAACACATGTTTCACTGAAGTTAGAGCAGCATCGTAGCCTGAGATTTTTATCTGTGCCATTGCCATTGCGTTGTGGACTAATTGGATTTAAAGTTCGCTTTATAAGTTGACCATTACCAAGTAAATCCACCACTATCACATGATTGTTCCAAGTGTCTAGCATTTTTGGAGACCTGTACATAGGTGTGGTCTGGTCACAGTTGTAAGCTAAAAGAAGTAAAACAATTTACAATAAATAATTTGAGAACAAAATACAACAAATAATTTCTTTTACTTCACCTTTTACTTTTGACAGATTGGGTTGGGTTTGTTCGCGTAACATATATAAAGCACACTTTTTATGTCAAAATCTAGGTAAGTTTGCTTGATTTGGCTGCAATATTTGAAATTTCCCTATAGTATGCGAACGAACCGAAAATACATCCGGATGTAAAAATTTAAACCCGACAACGCAATGCGGTTTAAATCCATCGGGTTTATTTGGAGTGAATAATATGGATTTGCGTTTGACAATCGGGTTTATGCGATTTTACATCCGGATGTAAATTTAAACCTGGGTTTATTGGGTGAATAATATGGCCGTTAGCCCCCCAAAACCGAAAGTGGAACGCATTGGATAGTCATATTTTTACTATCAACAATTACCTCGTTTACACTTAGAATTGAATCACACTTCAATTCGAATTAGTGCCAGTGTATACCTACATCGAATTGAAATAGGATTACCCGATCCGATTCAGCTCTTGTAGCTGGATCGATTCGAAAGGTATGTGTTGTATACCTAGATTACTCGATTCAGTGAGGTAAATAGATACTTGCATCGAAATCTGAACCATAATCCGATTCGATTACCCGATTCTAAGTGGAAACGAGGTAAATGCCCCCAAAGACTATACGTCGGCGCTCTTCGCACTAGCATATTACTACTCATGCCCTTTTTCATTCATGTTTGACATGAATAAAAAAAGAATCTATTTAGGCTGCGTGTGAATTGGGTTAAAATTGGGTTAAATGGGTTAAAATATGACACTAGCGTGGTGAAAAAGATGGGATAAAATTTTAACCCATTTTAGCCTGCTCCGCGAGCTTGACGTTTGTCAAGAAAGAGAGGTGTGTCTAGTTCTTGTTGCATTCATAACTTTTTTTTGTCGAACAAACAGTAAACAAAGCAGAAAGTAGTTTTTAGCAGTATGGACGGCACACGAAAAATTGGACAACAAGAAATAATTACGTGAAAACCTTACAATAAATGTAAGTTTGACCTTTTTTTATCGAAAAACATATGTACATATTTATAAAAATAAAATTATTGTTTCTTAGGGTTTCCCGAAGAAAAACTAAAACTCATTCAAATACAAATTGAGCAACAAATGCAAACATGAATAATTGAATATATGCAAAATTATATTTTCAAAAATACTTCAAGAATTTTTCATTGCGAGACATTCTTTGATAAGACATTAAAATAAATAAAATTATTGTAAAACATTTCTTCAAATTGTTATTCATTTTGTAAACAGATCTCAAATCGATGATTTTTTTTGCTGTTGTTGTCAGTGCTGCAAAAACAAGTGTTCATACACCCATTATCAAAATATCCGTGATGGGAAATATTTTGACAAAATGCGGGACTATTGTTTCAACATATGAAAATAGTAGTACAAGAACAAGAGAAAATAGGCAAAATGGAGATCTTAACACTTTTTGGAACGTAATATTAAATTTACATTCTTAAAGTTGCTTTATTTAAAGTAAAAAATAAATTAATTTCAATGATAAAAAGGAATTTTGCAGGGAAATTTCTTTAACTATAAAGGAATTTAAGAGAAAATAGTGTTTCAAAAAAACCCTTTTAACCCAATTCACACAGCAAAAATTTAACATCTGAATCCACCGCAAAACAAATGTCAAAATTTAACCAAGGTGAGACATTTTAACCCAATTCACACACAGCCTTACTCGATACCACTCTACCAACCAGCAGCCATTCCACAACATCAACAGCTTACCAGGTAAATTTTCTTATTTTTATTTTTCTTACATTTCATTTCATTCTTTGGTTACATTTCAGCTATGCATTTTTTCTTTAGGTGTGAAATCCATCCGAACAAGAGAACGAATTTGAAATATTTCTAATGGACAAAGCACATCGGGCATACCATTTGAGAAGCAGTAGTGTTGGAGTGCAAAAAAAAAAGGTATTATAAACGAACAGTGTTGGTGGTTGTTTGCTGCTTTTTTTTTATCTTTTTCAGGAATAATTTAGGATCATAACATCCTCTTTGACTGCGGGTAAGGGAAATAAGGTCCGTATTATGAGTAGCGAATCGAACGTTCGACTGGAAGCGAATGTTTTAGAGAAACTCATTTATTGGATTATTATCATTAAACTTCGTTCATTCTCTTATCTGACATACCTTAATTATCGAAAAAAAAAGTTTTCTACAAAGTTTCTACAGCTTATAAAACCGCTATAAAAGAAGCTCAGATAATTTAGGATCATAACATCCTCTTTGACTGCGGGTAAGGGAAATAAGGTCCGTATTATGAGTAGCGAATCGAACGTTCGACTGGAAGCGAATGTTTTAGAGAAACTCATTTATTGGATTATTATCATTAAACTTCGTTCATTCTCTTATCTGACATACCTTAAACATCGAAAAAAAAAGTTTTCTACAAAGTTTCTACAGCTTATAAAACCGCTATAAAAGAAGCTCAGATAATTTAGGATCATAACATCCTCTTTGACTGCGGGTAAGGGAAATAAGGTCCGTATTATGAGTAGCGAATCGAACGTTCGACTGGAAGCGAATGTTTTAGAGAAACTCATTTATTGGATTATTATCATTAAACTTCGTTCATTCTCTTATCTGACATACCTTAAACATCGAAAAAAAAAGTTTTCTACAAAGTTTCTACAGCTTATAAAACCGCTATAAAAGAAGCTCCCAAAAGCATTCGCTTCCAATCGAACGTTGGATTCGCTACTCATAATAGGGACCTAAATTTTTTTTCTTCTTATAATTAGCACGCTCATCAAGGGGTTATGAATACAATAACATATAAATAAACAAACATGCTTATTTTGACATTCTATTCGATAGAAAGTTAGTCGAATTCGAAAGAAGTGCATTTCTAAACTCGAATGATTCGAAATTTTTACATGTTTGACATTCGAATCATTCGAGTCTCAAAATGCACTCCTTTCGAATTCGACTAACTTTCTATCGAATAGAATGTCAAAATAAGCATGTTTGTTTATTGTTATTGTTCATTTCATATTATACTTTCTTGTTAAAAAAAAATTAAACATGTTTCGACCATATGATTGAGAAAACAGGAATGAACAAGCTGTAGCCGATACCTATAATGTCCTGGAACAAACACCTAACAGCACTAATCGTTCAAAGCAGATAGCCATAGAAACTGAGCAAAATGGTACAGAAGTAGTAAGTTTAAAAAGAGTTATGAAAATTCATTTCTCAATATGCAAACCATAACTAATATAAATGCCGAAACGTCAGGAAAAAGCGACCAACAAAGCCGAAAGAAAATACATTTATTAACAATTAACAAATTTAATATTAAAAAACAAAAATTTAATAAGTTTTAACAAACACTAAAAATTACTACTAATATGTACAGCGGGAATAACTGCTTTAATTCACCCAAATGAGGCCGAGGTGTTAAAGATATTTTTATTTATCCTGGTCCTTGCGATCCATATTCAGTTTTGAGATTAGCTCATTGAGTGCATTTAGTTCAATAACAAAATTGTTATTTGCTGATCTCAGCTGAACGTTTTCTTGTTTGAGTGCCAAAATTATTTCCTGTAAAAAGATGTGTTTTAGTATTTTGTTATATGAAATCGCAGAGCTCTTGAACTAATGCAATAAATAAATAACACCTAAGACCAAGCACCAGGCAGCCGGCAGGTGCCTTGAATTTTTGTTTCAACAAGAGGTTAATATGATAAAAGCAACAACAAAATACAAAATACTGCCTTATACCACCTCTCAACCACCATCCAAAAAGAAACAACGATCGGTTGTTTCTTGGATATTGAGGGTGCCTTTGATAATAACTCGCATGAGGCAGTTAACAAAGCACTTCAGAGGAAGGACACTCCGATTCCAATAAAAGTGGTTTAGTGCAATGCTTAGCACAAGATCGGAAGAAACACAATCTAGCCAAAAGATTCAGAAAATCATCATAACAAGAGGCTACCCACAAGGAGCGATCTTATCGCCCCTACTTTGGAGTCTAGTAGTAGATGAACTATTAGAAAAACTAACTTTGCAAAGCACTAAGGTACATTGGCTATGCTGATGACATCACATTATAAGTGTGCCCGAAATTTGATGAAACCCTATGCGATATAATACATAGGGGCTTAGTTATCATAATAATAATAATATCCGTACGATACTCACCTCAAGATCTTTTTCCTTTTTCTTGAACTGCTCTCTCTCTAATTTTGAATTTGTCTCTTTAATTCTATATTTTTCCAGCAGATTGCTGAACCTGGCCTTATAATCATATGCGGGGCTTAGTTATCATAATCATAATAATAATAATAATAATATCCATACGATACTCACCTCAAGATCTTTTTTTTCCTTCTCGAACTGCTCTCTCTCTAATTTTGAATTTGTCTCTTTAGTTCTATATTTCTCCAGCAGATTGCTGAACCTGGCTTTGTAGTCGTATGCGGGTATCCTTTTACTTGATGTTGAAGGCAACTCGGATTTCGGCAATTTATTTGTAATTGGAGCCAACACAGGTTCCCGTCTTTTTACTGCTTGATGAATTTTATTTTAATATTAATTATTGCGCGAAAATTCGAGTTAGTTTAAAGAATATAAAACAAATAATTTTTGTAAATTTTAAATAGTTAAATTTTATTGAGTGAAAGTGAAGAAAACGGATCAAAGTGCTTAAATAAAAATAAAAATTATATGAGTGTTAGTGGGACTTGCGGTGAGTGTAAAAAGCTCACCCGCAACAATAATAATAAAGACTCAGCACTTGTTGTATGTAATGGCGGATGTGGAAGTTTGTTCCATCCCAAATGCATTAATTTAACTGAATATGATATAAACAAGTCAGTGGAAAACAAATCTTTTAATTTTATGTGAATTGTGCCGGGAAAAATTTAAATCGCTTCAACACATCGAGGAAAATATTAAAAAAAATAAAATAAAAGAAAACTGTGATGAGATCGGGATCAAGTTTGATAATGTCTCAAATAAAGAAAACAATCGATGAAAGTTTGGGTAAAGAGAAGAAAACATACACGAGTGCAGTGAAAAAGGGTTCCGTTTTAATTATACCGAAAGAGCACCAAGATGCTAATAAAACAAAGTCGGAAGTGAAATTGAGTGTGAATCTTGGAGATTCTGAAATACAGGTTGCAGGAATTAAAAAAGTGGATAAGGGCGCAATAGTTGTGTCATATGAGAACATAGAATCAGTGAACAAAGTAAAAGAAAAAGTAGAAGAAAGTTTGGAAAATAATTACGACGTTCTGAAAAGAAATAATCCGAGCATAAAAATATGTAATTTGTCCGAGAAATTAGATGCGAATGTGTTATTGAGTTGCTTAAAAAAAACAGAATGAAATGATTCAAGATGAGAATGTAAACTTAGAATTAAAAGCGATGTGGAAAAACGTTAATAAAAAATCTTTTAGTGCCGTTATTGAAGTGAATCACAAATGTTTTAATCAAGTTATGAAGGCTGGTAAGCTTAGTGTTGGATATGTCAAAAGATGTTTCAAATGTCTGGGTTTTAATCACACTAGTAAAGAATGAAAGGCTGAAAACAAACTGTGTTCTAAATGTGGTGGATGTCATATTGGGATCGAACGCTTAACTAAGTGTCTAAATTGTGTGAATTGTGTGAGAATGAACAATGAACTAAAGTTAAATCTAGATACAAATCATAATGCTTTTGATAACGACTGTGAAGTGTACAAGAGAAAACTTAAAGTTGAAAAAACTAAATACTTGTAGCAAACAAGTTTGAGTTCAGAATCTTTTGTTTTCTTTTATTTAAACTCCCAAAAATTGTAAGCCAATAAGAGTGAAGTGGAAATTTTAATACAAAACTATAAGCCAGATTTTCTAATGTTAACGGAAACTTGTACCACAAGAAATATAGATGAGACAGAAATAAGTGTTGATGATAACAAAAATATAACTGGTACTTCTCACTCTAGACACACTGTGGGAGTGGTAATTTATTTGAAAAAAGGCATACGATTTCAAATGATAGACAATTTAAATTTTTTGAATTCTGTATGGGTTATCAAAGTGTATGTGTGGTTGAATGAAGAAAAGTGGACATTGATAGTGCTTTATAGATCTCCTAGCTCCTAAGTAGCAGAGTTTATAACTTTTTTTTCGGAATGGTGTGTTTATTCGCTGGAAAATGAAGATAATATCTTAATGACTGGTGATTTCAATTTAGATTTACTGACAAAGGATCGGATCGGATCAGGGGCCTACGCAATTAGTGAATCAACCTACGAGAACAACCAAATTTTCGTCTACTTTAATAGATTATGTTATTACAAACAGTGATTTAAACTCTCAAGTCAAAGTGAATATAAACGCAGAGGATAAAATAGCAGACCATGAAACAATAAGAGTAGAAGTTAAAATTAGACAAAATCATGTTTTACAGCAAAGAAAGTATAAAACTATTCGTTATATAACACCGCGGTTTGATGCTTTTCTGAACGAAAAAGAATTCTCAAATATCTACTTTGAAAATGATTTATATATTTTGTCCAATACATTTTGTGAAACATTAAACGCATGTTGTAAAGCTCTGACAATAGAAAAAATAGAAAAACTAAATGATTGTTGAAACATCAACAGAGCCAACCCACATCTACCAACCTACTAAGCAACGTAACGCAGCCACCAGCCGAATTACACAACTATTTACCGACCTATTGACCAGCATTGCCGAATGACACAAATAAACAAATTTCGTATTGTTCTAGATAATTATTATTAGGTCCGTTCGCTGCACTTTCCCCAGGGTTGACCCAGGTTTTCTTGACAACCCTATGAGCTGTCAAAAAGACCTGGGTTTTCCAGTCCTCAAAAAACGCTAAACCACAAACCACCACACATTCATGTCATTAAAATAAAATACATGCCATTTGACAGCACTCAACTCGCCACAGCAAAAAGCTAGAGCGAGTTTATGGAAAACCTTGTTCAACCCTAGGGCTCAAAAAACACTCAATTTGACATTAAGTGCGACTTTAGGTTTCTCAAAAAACGCTTTGTGGCGACCCTAGCGCTTCAACGAACAAACCTATTATGACCGTCCGCATAACTGTATTACACTAGCAGTAACCAATTAGTAAGCAATAATTGGTAGTGACCAGGTGTAAGCAGTATGTTGGAATATACGTAAGAGTAAGCATAATTTAAGTATAAAAAGAATTAAGTTCCAAGAATAAGGACAGAATTAAAATTACCACAAACCGTAGTGTTTTACATTCGCAACAAATAAAGTGTGTTTAATGAAAAAAAGCAGAGCAGCGCAGCTCAGAGCAGAGCAAGAAACATGAAAAATGTCAGGCAACTTAGAGCAGAGTCAGCTGGTGGCAAAAGTCAGCTGATAAGAAAGCAACATACATTTTGTGACCTTTGCTAGTTTGCAAAATTATGTTTGGTATCCTATTATAATAAAAATATATATTCGGAAACATTGGAATCAAAACTAAACTAACATGTGATGTTAATTCAATTGATTTTAAGTTTAAATCGATTTCAAATAGATTGGAAAACGCAAAATATAAACAAAAATATTTGAATCAAATGTCAACAGCTGATTTTGACACTTTGCTCCAATCTGCTCTTACTCAAAAGCAAGTGCTAAAAATGCTGCTCTAAAGTGATCTAGAGCAGGTCATTTAACATAAAAAGTTGTTGCTCGGAGTAGAAAAATTGTCATTAAACACCAAAAAGCTGTTTTTTCAGCTCTAGATCGATCTAGAGCAGGTCACTAAACACACCTATAAAGTATAAATTACATACATACATCCTAACATACCATTTTGTTTCGGGAGGCTCAAGCAATCTTTTTTCTCTTCCCGTTTACATACTTCAACATGTAGTTTTATTTTAAGATCACAGGATCGACTCCGTCGCCTGTTTTCTGGACGTAAAGTTGGCTGTCGGCCTACTAAAAAAAAATTTCAAAACTAACATTTTTATTTTACCATAGTAATAGTAAATGCTTACCTCTTTTGGTGTGCTCCAGCATCTTTATAACATCATCTATGTCGCCCATGATATTTAACTTATTTTACGACAACGGTTGACAGGTGACACGAAGATCGATTAGAACGAAACTACTTTTGAAACAGAAAACAACCACACAATAAGGAAACAGAATATGTATATATTTTACTACTTTGACTTTTGAATTTTACAAGAGATTTTTTTTTGACACAGGATCACGCGGATTTTAATTTTCACGACACGAAGATCGAGGATAACGGAACAGCTTTTGAAACAGAAAAGAACCGCACAATAAGGAAACAGAATATGTAATATGCAGCTCTCACTCGCACACACAGAGTAGATAATACAGAGTATCCACTTCCACCCCTTCAACCCGAAACACCCGCAAAAAATTTTTCAACATGGCGTCCTATTTCTGAGTTTGAGGCTCTGTGCTCACTAGTATGAACTGTAAAAACTTAACAAAACGCCTGCATCGGTATGAAATTTTTTACTAATTTTTGTCTTTTTCAGTGAAATACTGGTCAAAATGGAAAAAAAAGTTATTTCCTGCAACTTAAATTCATTTTTCTAAATTCTAGGCTGTATGAAAATTAAAATATATCGATTTTTTTTCCAACCAAAAAAAAATTTTTTACTTTTCAAACTCAACTGACTTTGATCTGTGGGAAGTGAAGGCCAGTGCCCCTGTTCTGTAAGTATCGCCTCGATAAAAGCAGGCGATAAACGGTGGAAAATGGAACGAAATCCTACTAAATTCATAGAATTTCGTTCCATTTTCAACCGTTTATCGCCAAGGCGATAGTTACAGAACAGGGGCACAGTGCGGGCATCCGGTGCGGGCATCCGGTTTAGTTTAGCTTGTAGGCAAAACGCACTACCTTGCTGCAGTGGACTCTCTGGTTATACTCTGTGGTGGTGCTAGTGAAATTTTGTGAATGAGTGCGTGCACCAGCTTGTGGGGTGGTATCAATGTGTTAGTGTGGTTTTCCCTCTTGTTCTTTAAATTCTCTTAGCCCCCCAAAACCGAAAGTGGAACGCATTGGATAGTCATATTTTTACTATCAACAATTACCTCGTTTACACTTAGAATTGAATCACACTTCAATTCGAATTAGTGCCAGTGTATACCTACATCGAATTGAAATAGGATTACCCGATCCGATTCAGCTCTTGTAGCTGGATCGATTCGAAAGGTATGTGTTGTATACCTAGATTACTCGATTCAGTGAGGTAAATAGATACTTGCATCGAAATCTGAACCATAATCCGATTCGATTACCCGATTCTAAGTGGAAACGAGGTAAATGCCCCCAAAGACTATACGTCGGCGCTCTTCGCACTCGCATATTACTACTCATGCCCTTTTTCATTCATGTTTGACATGAATAAAAAAAGAATCTATTTAGGCTGTGTGTGAATTGGGTTAAAATTGGGTTAAATGGGTTAAAATATGACACTAGCGTGGTGAAAAAGATGGGATAAAATTTTAACCCATTTTAGCCTGCTCCGCGAGCTTGACGTTTGTCAAGAAAGAGAGGTGTGTCTAGTTCTTGTTGCATTCATAACTTTTTTTTGTCGAACAAACAGTAAACAAAGCAGAAAGTAGTTTTTAGCAGTATGGACGGCACACGAAAAATTGGACAACAAGAAATAATTACGTGAAAACCTTACAATAAATGTAAGTTTGACCTTTTTTTATCGAAAAACATATGTACATATTTATAAAAATAAAATTATTGTTTCTTAGGGTTTCCCGAAGAAAAACTAAAACTCATTCAAATACAAATTGAGCAACAAATGCAAACATGAATAATTGAATATATGCAAAATTATATTTTCAAAAATACTTCAAGAATTTTTCATTGCGAGACATTCTTTGATAAGACATTAAAATAAATAAAATTATTGTAAAACATTTCTTCAAATTGTTATTCATTTTGTAAACAGATCTCAAATCGATGATTTTTTTTGCTGTTGTTGTCAGTGCTGCAAAAACAAGTGTTCATACACCCATTATCAAAATATCCGTGATGGGAAATATTTTGACAAAATGCGGGACTATTGTTTCAACATATGAAAATAGTAGTACAAGAACAAGAGAAAATAGGCAAAATGGAGATCTTAACACTTTTTGGAACGTAATATTAAATTTACATTCTTAAAGTTGCTTTATTTAAAGTAAAAAATAAATTAATTTCAATGATAAAAAGGAATTTTGCAGGGAAATTTCTTTAACTATAAAGGAATTTAAGAGAAAATAGTGTTTCAAAAAAACCCTTTTAACCCAATTCACACAGCAAAAATTTAACATCTGAATCCACCGCAAAACAAATGTCAAAATTTAACCAAGGTGAGACATTTTAACCCAATTCACACACAGCCTTACTCGATACCACTCTACCAACCAGCAGCCATTCCACAACATCAACAGCTTACCAGGTAAATTTTCTTATTTTTATTTTTCTTACATTTCATTTCATTCTTTGGTTACATTTCAGCTATGCATTTTTTCTTTAGGTGTGAAATCCATCCGAACAAGAGAACGAATTTGAAATATTTCTAATGGACAAAGCACATCGGGCATACCATTTGAGAAGCAGTAGTGTTGGAGTGCAAAAAAAAAAGGTATTATAAACGAACAGTGTTGGTGGTTGTTTGCTGCTTTTTTTTTATCTTTTTCAGGAATAATTTAGGATCATAACATCCTCTTTGACTGCGGGTAAGGGAAATAAGGTCCGTATTATGAGTAGCGAATCGAACGTTCGACTGGAAGCGAATGTTTTAGAGAAACTCATTTATTGGATTATTATCATTAAACTTCGTTCATTCTCTTATCTGACATACCTTAAACATCGAAAAAAAAAGTTTTCTACAAAGTTTCTACAGCTTATAAAACCGCTATAAAAGAAGCTCAGATAATTTAGGATCATAACATCCTCTTTGACTGCGGGTAAGGGAAATAAGGTCCGTATTATGAGTAGCGAATCGAACGTTCGACTGGAAGCGAATGTTTTAGAGAAACTCATTTATTGGATTATTATCATTAAACTTCGTTCATTCTCTTATCTGACATACCTTAAACATCGAAAAAAAAAGTTTTCTACAAAGTTTCTACAGCTTATAAAACCGCTATAAAAGAAGCTCCCAAAAGCATTCGCTTCCAATCGAACGTTGGATTCGCTACTCATAATAGGGACCTAAATTTTTTTTCTTCTTATAATTAGCACGCTCATCAAGGGGTTATGAATACAATAACATATAAATAAACAAACATGCTTATTTTGACATTCTATTCGATAGAAAGTTAGTCGAATTCGAAAGAAGTGCATTTCTAAACTCGAATGATTCGAAATTTTTACATGTTTGACATTCGAATCATTCGAGTCTCAAAATGCACTCCTTTCGAATTCGACTAACTTTCTATCGAATAGAATGTCAAAATAAGCATGTTTGTTTATTGTTATTGTTCATTTCATATTATACTTTCTTGTTAAAAAAAAAATTAAACATGTTTCGACCATATGATTGAGAAAACAGGAATGAACAAGCTGTAGCCGATACCTATAATGTCCTGGAACAAACACCTAACAGCACTAATCGTTCAAAGCAGATAGCCATAGAAACTGAGCAAAATGGTACAGAAGTAGTAAGTTTAAAAAGAGTTATGAAAATTCATTTCTCAATATGCAAACCATAACTAATATAAATGCCGAAACGTCAGGAAAAAGCGACCAACAAAGCCGAAAGAAAATACATTTATTAACAATTAACAAATTTAATATTAAAAAACAAAAATTTAATAAGTTTTAACAAACACTAAAAATTACTACTAATATGTACAGCGGGAATAACTGCTTTAATTCACCCAAATGAGGCCGAGGTGTTAAAGATATTTTTATTTATCCTGGTCCTTGCGATCCATATTCAGTTTTGAGATTAGCTCATTGAGTGCATTTAGTTCAATAACAAAATTGTTATTTGCTGATCTCAGCTGAACGTTTTCTTGTTTGAGTGCCAAAATTATTTCCTGTAAAAAGATGTGTTTTAGTATTTTGTTATATGAAATCGCAGAGCTCTTGAACTAATGCAATAAATAAATAACACCTAAGACCAAGCACCAGGCAGCCGGCAGGTGCCTTGAATTTTTGTTTCAACAAGAGGTTAATATGATAAAAGCAACAACAAAATACAAAATACTGCCTTATACCACCTCTCAACCACCATCCAAACAACGATCGGTTGTTTCTTGGATATTGAGGGTGCCTTTGATAATAACTCGCATGAGGCAGTTAACAAAGCACTTCAGAGGAAGGACACTCCGATTCCAATAAAAGTGGTTTAGTGCAATGCTTAGCACAAGATCGGAAGAAACACAATCTAGCCAAAAGATTCAGAAAATCATCATAACAAGAGGCTACCCACAAGGAGCGATCTTATCGCCCCTACTTTGGAGTCTAGTAGTAGATGAACTATTAGAAAAACTAACTTTGCAAAGCACTAAGGTACATTGGCTATGCTGATGACATCACATTATAAGTGTGCCCGAAATTTGATGAAACCCTATGCGATATAATACATAGGGGCTTAGTTATCATAATAATAATAATATCCGTACGATACTCACCTCAAGATCTTTTTCCTTTTTCTTGAACTGCTCTCTCTCTAATTTTGAATTTGTCTCTTTAATTCTATATTTTTCCAGCAGATTGCTGAACCTGGCCTTATAATCATATGCGGGGCTTAGTTATCATAATCATAATAATAATAATAATAATATCCATACGATACTCACCTCAAGATCTTTTTTTTCCTTCTCGAACTGCTCTCTCTCTAATTTTGAATTTGTCTCTTTAGTTCTATATTTCTCCAGCAGATTGCTGAACCTGGCTTTGTAGTCGTATGCGGGTATCCTTTTACTTGATGTTGAAGGCAACTCGGATTTCGGCAATTTATTTGTAATTGGAGCCAACACAGGTTCCCGTCTTTTTACTGCTTGATGAATTTTATTTTAATATTAATTATTGCGCGAAAATTCGAGTTAGTTTAAAGAATATAAAACAAATAATTTTTGTAAATTTTAAATAGTTAAATTTTATTGAGTGAAAGTGAAGAAAACGGATCAAAGTGCTTAAATAAAAATAAAAATTATATGAGTGTTAGTGGGACTTGCGGTGAGTGTAAAAAGCTCACCCGCAACAATAATAATAAAGACTCAGCACTTGTTGTATGTAATGGCGGATGTGGAAGTTTGTTCCATCCCAAATGCATTAATTTAACTGAATATGATATAAACAAGTCAGTGGAAAACAAATCTTTTAATTTTATGTGAATTGTGCCGGGAAAAATTTAAATCGCTTCAACACATCGAGGAAAATATTAAAAAAAATAAAATAAAAGAAAACTGTGATGAGATCGGGATCAAGTTTGATAATGTCTCAAATAAAGAAAACAATCGATGAAAGTTTGGGTAAAGAGAAGAAAACATACACGAGTGCAGTGAAAAAGGGTTTTAATTATACCGAAAGAGCACCAAGATGCTAATAAAACAAAGTCGGAAGTGAAATTGAGTGTGAATCTTGGAGATTCTGAAATACAGGTTGCAGGAATTAAAAAAGTGGATAAGGGCGCAATAGTTGTGTCATATGAGAACATAGAATCAGTGAACAAAGTAAAAGAAAAAGTAGAAGAAAGTTTGGAAAATAATTACGACGTTCTGAAAAGAAATAATCCGAGCATAAAAATATGTAATTTGTCCGAGAAATTAGATGCGAATGTGTTATTGAGTTGCTTAAAAAAAACAGAATGAAATGTTTCAAGATGAGAATGTAAACTTAGAATTAAAAGCGATGTGGAAAAACGTTAATAAAAAATCTTTTAGTGCCGTTATTGAAGTGAATCACAAATGTTTTAATCAAGTTATGAAGGCTGGTAAGCTTAGTGTTGGATATGTCAAAAGATGTTTCAAATGTCTGGGTTTTAATCACACTAGTAAAGAATGAAAGGCTGAAAACAAACTGTGTTCTAAATGTGGTGGATGTCATATTGGGATCGAACGCTTAACTAAGTGTCTAAATTGTGTGAATTGTGTGAGAATGAACAATGAACTAAAGTTAAATCTAGATACAAATCATAATGCTTTTGATAACGACTGTGAAGTGTACAAGAGAAAACTTAAAGTTGAAAAAACTAAATACTTGTAGCAAACAAGTTTGAGTTCAGAATCTTTTGTTTTCTTTTATTTAAACTCCCAAAAATTGTAAGCCAATAAGAGTGAAGTGGAAATTTTAATACAAAACTATAAGCCAGATTTTCTAATGTTAACGGAAACTTGTACCACAAGAAATATAGATGAGACAGAAATAAGTGTTGATGATAACAAAAATATAACTGGTACTTCTCACTCTAGACACACTGTGGGAGTGGTAATTTATTTGAAAAAAAGGCATACGATTTCAAATGATAGACAATTTAAATTTTTTGAATTCTGTATGGGTTATCAAAGTGTATGTATGGTTGAATGAAGAAAAGTGGACATTGATAGTGCTTTATAGATCTCCTAGCTCCTAAGTAGCAGAGTTTATAACTTTTTTTTCGGAATGGTGTGTTTATTCGCTGGAAAATGAAGATAATATCTTAATGACTGGTGATTTCAATTTAGATTTACTGACAAAGGATCGGATCGGATCAGGGGCCTACGCAATTAGTGAATCAACCTACGAGAACAACCAAATTTTCGTCTACTTTAATAGATTATGTTATTACAAACAGTGATTTAAACTCTCAAGTCAAAGTGAATATAAACGCAGAGGATAAAATAGCAGACCATGAAACAATAAGAGTAGAAGTTAAAATTAGACAAAATCATGTTTTACAGCAGAGAAAGTATAAAACTATTCGTTATATAACACCGCGGTTTGATGCTTTTCTGAACGAAAAAGAATTCTCAAATATCTACTTTGAAAATGATTTATATATTTTGTCCAATACATTTTGTGAAACATTAAACGCATGTTGTAAAGCTCTGACAATAGAAAAAATAGAAAAACTAAATGATTGTTGAAACATCAACAGAGCCAACCCACATCTACCAACCTACTAAGCAACGTAACGCAGCCACCAGCCGAATTACACAACTATTTACCGACCTATTGACCAGCATTGCCGAATGACACAAATAAACAAATTTCGTATTGTTCTAGATAATTATTATTAGGTCCGTTCGCTGCACTTTCCCCAGGGTTGACCCAGGTTTTCTTGACAACCCTATGAGCTGTCAAAAAGACCTGGGTTTTCCAGTCCTCAAAAAACGCTAAACCACAAACCACCACACATCCATGTCATTAAAATAAAATACATGCCATTTGACAGCACTCAACTCGCCACAGCAAAAAGCTAGAGCGAGTTTATGGAAAACCTTGTTCAACCCTAGGGCTCAAAAAACACTCAATTTGACATTAAGTGCGACTTTAGGTTTCTCAAAAAACGCTTTGTGGCGACCCTAGCGCTTCAACGAACAAACCTATTATGACCGTCCGCATAACTGTATTACACTAGCAATAACCAATTAGTAAGCAATAATTGGTAGTGACCAGGTGTAAGCAGTATGTTGGAATATACGTAAGAGTAAGCATAATTTAAGTATAAAAAGAATTAAGTTCCAAGAATAAGGACAGAATTAAAATTACCACAAACCGTAGTGTTTTACATTCGCAACAAATAAAGTGTGTTTAATGAAAAAAAGCAGAGCAGCGCAGCTCAGAGCAGAGCAAGAAACATGAAAAATGTCAGGCAACTTAGAGCAGAGTCAGCTGGTGGCAAAAGTCAGCTGATAAGAAAGCAACATACATTTTGTGACCTTTGCTAGTTTGCAAAATTATGTTTGGTATCCTATTATAATAAAAATATATATTCGGAAACATTGGAATCAAAACTAAACTAACATGTGATGTTAATTCAATTGATTTTAAGTTTAAATCGATTTCAAATAGATTGGAAAACGCAAAATATAAACAAAAATATTTGAATCAAATGTCAACAGCTGATTTTGACACTTTGCTCCAATCTGCTCTTACTCAAAAGCAAGTGCTAAAAATGCTGCTCTAAAGTGATCTAGAGCAGGTCATTTAACATAAAAAGTTGTTGCTCGGAGTAGAAAAATTGTCATTAAACACCAAAAAGCTGTTTTTTCAGCTCTAGATCGATCTAGAGCAGGTCACTAAACACACCTATAAAGTATAAATTACATACATACATCCTAACATACCATTTTGTTTCGGGAGGCTCAAGCAATCTTTTTTCTCTTCCCGTTTACATACTTCAACATGTAGTTTTATTTTAAGATCACAGGATCGACTCCGTCGCCTGTTTTCTGGACGTAAAGTTGGCTGTCGGCCTACTAAAAAAAAATTTCAAAACTAACATTTTTATTTTACCATAGTAATAGTAAATGCTTACCTCTTTTGGCGTGCTCCAGCATCTTTATAACATCATCTATGTCGCCCATGATATTTAACTTATTTTACGACAACGGTTGACAGGTGACACGAAGATCGATTGTAATAGGCCGGGGTTGAGTAAACCAAAAAAAAAAACTTTTGTTTCCCGTGGTTGTGAACTGGCATGCTTGTATGGGCTCGGCTCGAGCTCGCCGGACGGTGTGGGATCTTGTCCACAACCACTAGGGATTCTGCCTATCAACAAAAAAAATCATGCCTTTATTGTCGATCCAAACCATGAATACGAACATCAAAAAAAAACAATTAATTTAAAAAAACGGACGGACATTACCACCAGAGGGGCGTCGAGGTCTTGTTCGACATGCCTATGACCCACCCTACCTTGAGAGGTGTCGGCTGATTTTTACCTCTCCCTTCATCTTCGCTTACCTCTCAGTGTCACTCAGTTCATCCTTCCATCACCAAAATCGTCGCCTTTCACATCCCCTGTAAATAGAAAACTAGCACATAGTCAAGCTATACGCTTGAGAGAAAAACATATTTTCAACCATGACGGCTTACAAACATATTACACTTTATTGTACTCGTATTGTATATTCAGTTTCAACTAGCAACATTGAAATATTTTAATTTTGTTTTAAGCAAGTAGCACACTATATTTTAAGTATCATTATTTTGTTTTGAACAAGTAATACTCTTTATTTAAGTATTATAATTGAGTTTTAAACAAGTAGTATGTATACTATTCTTTAAGAATGATGCTTCAGCTTTAAATAAGTAGCATACTATATTTAAGTAATATAATTAAGTTTTGAATGTGTATCATACTATATTTGAAGTATTATAAATTTAGTTTTAAACAAGTAGTATACTTCACTTTAAGTATTGAAATTTAAGTATTAAACAAGTAGCATATTATATTGAACATAAAAAGAGAATAGGACAAATTCAAGTAATCAGGACAAGGATTTAATGCTTGGGCCTTACCCAGCTTCTGCCCTTCCACTATACACTCTTAGTGTCTCAGGATTATAAATGTCCAATTTTATCCTACCTCAATTGAGCTCAATGGGGGGCTACGGATTCAGACACAGCGCAAAAACGCTTGTTTCAGGTTAAGAACAATCAGGGAGAAACCAGATACTTACGCCTCAATCACCGTTTCGATCTATCGACCGATTACTACGAATTTTTACAAATGACTTTAGATTTAGTTTCGAACAAGTAATATGCTTTTTAATGATTTTAATTTAGTTTCAAACAAGTATTATTTTTTTTTATAATTATCTTAATTCCATTGAGTTTAAAACAAGTACCATGTCTTTTGACTTTTTTTTTTATTGGGGATAACGCTTGGCTGATATCAAAAAAAACTTGATTGAAGTTCTTAATTCGTTGATTTCTTGCCATGAATCTTGATTGAAGTTCTCGGGATTCAATTAGAAAAAGAGAGGCGATCACGACTTCCGTAGGACGGTCGGTGATCGCCGAGGTCGAGCTTTCGACTTTATTTAACACTTTTTGTTAAGGAACGAACAATTTGCACTGCAATTTTTGTGGGATTTTTCCACCCTTTGTGCGAATACCACCAGCATTGTTGATTTTTTTTATTTTTTTTTTGTCTTTAATTTTTAGCACTCAAAGTCATTTTAGCGCGCTTTATTAGAATGGATGAAATCAATCCAACGAAGGTTGTATTCAATAAAAAAATACACAAAGTTAATAGATTAAATACAAATTCATTGTTTTTTTTTTTTCTTATTTCTTAATAACTTTTTTGGTGAGTTGATTAAACTAATTTTTGGCTATTTCGAGCACGCACAAAAGTATCAAATACCGAGACGACGACCAGAAAAAATCTTTGTTGTTGCTGCTGGCAGCGTTTATTTTGCCGGTGTTCACTTCACTCGATGGCGTTCGTATTGTGACTGTGTCGAATGTCGATGCCAAGTCTCTGTTGCTACGTTGGCTATCACCGTCACGGGTTCTTTTCTTTGGTCTCCGTTAACGCGATAGCAACGCACATCGTTCGACCGCGCTTCCACCAATTAGAAACGTCCACGCCGATTCTATACTTAATTTTGCGTCCTTTTCTTTAATTGGACGCGCTCACTCTACATTGGCTTCTCCCTAGCGACCATCACGACCCCCGACGAGAGTCAGTGCCTATTCGCGAATTCGAAATTCGAATTCGACTGAACCCTAAACGTCAAAACCATCGAATTTCAGCCCTCAAAATGACATCCGCCGCCAGCAATGACAGCAAAAAAAATAAACGAAAAATAAGGACAAATGAAACATAAGTTACAAGGAATAGTACTCCAGCACGCCTCAAAGAAATCAGACCCTATTGGGAATAACAGGGACAAAGCGATGTCCAGACTTTAGCAGGCTCTGGATTCTCTCAACGACCCAGTACCAAAGCTACATAACCAACAATAGGAACAACAACAGAAACAACAATGGAAACAACAATAAGAAAACTATCAAAACATTAGGCAGTTTTATTCGCTAAAATGAGCAATTTGATTCCTCGCAATTGAAAAACACCGCTGCACCGACATTGTCCATGGGCAGATAAATCTTTACACCCTTACGAACTTGTTTTTCTGTTAGCAAGAATAACCCATTACTAGTATTGAGTACTTTAACGTCGGAGGTAAGTGAGTTGAAACTGGTTTCGTATTTTGTTTTTAATGTGACCATTGCCGCTGATTTCTCCTCTTCTTCCCAGGCGTCCATAACAAAACACTGGACTAGGTGGAGGACTTTACGTCAACGAGGACAGTGAAAAGGACGGCTATTTGTTTTCAACGAGTTTCATCGTATCCGATTCCTAGTATGTAACACCCTTATGTACCTACTTGTCTTAAATACATAGTTTTTTGTGCCTTCGTAATCGAAGGGAATCGAAGTTTTTTTTTTTTCTCATTTTGTGAAATTATTTCTGGCAAGTGCACATGTGTGGGGAAGAACCCTCGAAAGCCGGGCTAATAACTTGCGGTCACAGGGACTGTGCACCTTCCTCCTACTAGTTTAGATAGGGAAGAAGTCGGGTTATTCTGGTTATGAATGGTATAAATGAAAGTATAGTATAGTGGTGGCATGGATTGGTTTGTTACCATCATATACCATTATAAACGGTTGATCGATAACCGAATGGAAGTATTTTAATTTAGACTAATCGAAGGTTTATCTGATGTTTGTAGATAAATATCTAAACATGTCGATGGGTGAATGTGTCTGATGGAATTAACATACAACCAAATAAAGGTAAATTAGCAAAAAAAAAAAAAAAACAAGAATGGGATTATTATGTTGATCTAAGCAATCATCTAAGAAAAACTTTGTTACCCAACTAAAATTTATCTAGTTTACGAAACACTGTCAACTTCGATGCTATTGGAGATTGCAAGGCAAGGTCAATGGGTACATCACCACCAGACAATCGCTAGCATCAACATTGAGAGGGTTTCGTAGTATGTACTAACTAAGGTGACTAGCACCTCTCGAATCGGTAGCAAATGTAGTTGTAATCGGTTGTTTTTTTGGCTACCTCTTGGAGACTGTTGTCAAACGTTGAACTACGATTCAGCCTTCCTATTGATTTTAGCTGAGAAGGCGTTTTAGCCGCTAAAGCTGACTGCTTTGTCGATGGCACTGTCGATATCTTTGTTGCGGTGCGTTTGGCTCCATCGACCTTCTTCCATATACCTGCTATACGACTGCTTATTTGATTTATTTTTGTTGCAGTGGTCAAATTAGAATTGCTGCGTGATGGTGGGGTTGTCGATGGAAGGTTTGCTCGCAGCGATCGTATCGACGGCGTTACATGAATTGTCGCGTTGCTGTTCGAACGTTGCAGTACCGTTGGTACACTAGGCGACTTTCGCACGCCTGTAAGGCCTTTGCGTTTGTTATCGATGCCTGCTGTGCTAGGTCGAGTGGGGATAGATACTTCTCTCGGAAGCTTCCCAACTAAGGGAGAAACTTTTGACAAGGGCGGTTTCAACTTTGTAGCAATCGCTTTTTTCAAAGGTAGCTTAGAAGCACGTGAGGGTGAAACGACAACATCTACAACAGGTACTGGTACATCAGTGATTGTTGGTTTGTCTTGAACAAAAGTTTCCTGGCGTTCAAGTGACGGTGGAGGCGCTAGTTCTGCAACCACCTCAGCTTGATTTGCTTTCTTCTTCAAATATGTATTTGAGCCTAAACTCAATTTGGATAGCACATCTGGTTTCTTTAGAACGGTAGCATAAGTAGTCGGCGGCTTTAAGTTCTTTTGCTCGATGCTGGTCACAGGCAGTTTCTTCAATTGTGACGTCTTTTTGACTGCGATGTTTGTGATATTGCTAATCTGTGCTTCGCTGGGAGTTGTTGGGCGTACCGTCCTGCGATATGGTGATATGTATTGAGGCTTTTTGTGAACACGCACCCCTTTAACTCTTGACTCTGGTAACGTAAGATCATCTTCACTGCCGTTACCATTGGTTCCAGAGTCTCTGTCACCAAACAAATCAGAAGATGCTATAAATTTGAATTGCTTTGTCATTGTTTTTATAGAAAACATTTCTTCAGATAAGTCGTCAGTCGATGTAAGACTCCGGTGGTCATGGCTCGCACCAATAGACTGGATATCACAACCATTCACTTCCTGATCACATGCATAATCTATGGTGCGTGTGCGGTAACGGTCGGGATTGGATGTTCTTTTTTGAATCGATGACGGACTCTTCTTCTGTAGTTGTCGGTTTTCTTGTGTTGCGTGTTCAGCCACATTTTCAATTTCCTCGGTTTCAAATTGCAACACTTCATAGTCCTCCGCATCAAAATCGAGTTCTTGCAACTCTCCGTTGTAGTTCTCATTGAGAGCAAGGTCCGCTGCAATCGTATAGGTATTGAAGCGATCTTTAACCAGTTTCCTTTTCTGTTTTGGGGTAAGTGCTCTTCTTGCCACAATGCCTGGTGGTAAGGATCTTAAGCGTGGTAACTGTGGGCTAAGTGGAACTTCGAAGCAGCCGGACATACTCAGCAATTCCATGCATGAAGGTGGACGAATATTATACAAGTCCAGACTGTGAGTACTTTGAGTCATGTCTTGCAGCAAATTGTCCGGTAACCAATTGGCATCGAATGCGATCACGGTTGAGTTGGTCATGATTGACGGAATTCCAAATCCCGATGGTAAGTATGTGTTTGCAGTGGATACTTGTAATGGAACGCGTTTCACTTCTTCGCCCACCTGGAATTCAATGCCCTCACGTGATAGTTCATGGCACTGCTCGTTTTCTGAAACGATGGCTGCTATCTCGTCGTTTACCAAAGTGTCAGTTTCTGTTTCCAAAGAGTTTGGTTGGGATGTTCCGACTTCCTCCACAGTATTCATAGTCTGCATTGACAGTGACTCGAAGGGTTGGATTTCGTTCGTGGGAGTTATCTCCGCAAAGTCGTACATTTCGTCCTTGATTCGGAACGATAACTGGTCAATTGCCATTGAAGTCTGATCGTCATCGTTATCATCTTGCACAGATGCTATCAATGGTGCAGATATACTTACACTTGGGAATGATACCTCATTGGGACACGTGTCCTCACTCCAGGTGTTATTTGAGGTTGTGGTGGTGTTGCTATTGAAATTTTGTTTTAGGTTGTTTGGGATTGAGGAATTATGTTGGAGGGTTGATTTCTGCTGGTTTGATTTTGGTTGATGCGGTTTATTTTTTTGTTGGTGCGGGTTTTGCGTAGAGGGTATCCTACTAGCGGTATAGTTTTGGTCGGTATTATTTATAGGTTCTTCTCCTCTCAAGGGAGAAGTAGTCTTCCTAATATCACCGAGAAATTCGATAAAATTATCTCTAATGCATTTCTGAACCTGTTCGGATATACTTGAATTCAAGGATCGGGAATATGAACTGAAAGCATTCACTATCGCATAATTGATATATGCTTTAAAATCATTAGGGACTGAACTAAATTCGCAATTTTCCATGTTTGCATCTGCGTTAGCACTACCTAAAATTTGCATATTGCGGACAAACTAAAATAATGGTTTCATGAAACAAGATTGTTGGTAATATCGCCCCCGTCACCCGCGGAGAAGGGAATTTTTTTTTTTTCTTTTTAATCGAGAATTTTAGTTTTTGAGTTAATTACTCAAAAATGAACAACGATGCAAAAAATGTAATTTTTTTTTTTTTTTTTTTTATAAAGATGTTTTGAAAACAAAATTTTTTTTTTTTTTTAAAGCGAAAACTTGGTAAATTAAGTGGTGAGTGTATTATATAAATATAAATGTTACTCAGGTAACTTCAATGAGGTGGCAAAAGAAACGATTAAAAAAAAAAGGATTATGTAGGTAATCAAAAAAAAGGGGGTTATGTAAATAAACAAGAAAAAAAATAAATAAATAAATAGAAAAATGAAAACCAAAAAAAAATAAAGCAAAAACAATATAATAACAAAATAACGAAAAATGAAAAGAACCCAAAACCAAAAGTAATCAAAAACAACAAAAAAATAACGAAGCAAATTTAAAAAAAACTAGGTAACAATCGAAAAAAAAAATTGTAAACCTGTTTTTTTTTTTTTTCACGTAGGTATATAAATAAACAAAAACTTAAAAGAAAAAAAAGATTTATTTTCTGATAAAAAATAAATTTTTTCTAAGTTTTTGAACTAACAAAAAAACAAGTAACAAAAACAAAATATAACGACGGGTTTCGATAACCGAAATCTGAATTTTTTTTTTCAAAAATCCAAATTGTAAATAAATTTAAGAATTATTAAATCGAAAAAAATGTTTTTCAAAAATAACTTGTATGGTTTAGTTCATGAAGCATTGTGGGGATGCTTCGGGCAACTTATCTGGTGATTGATGATTTGATGTATGTGAACTGAGCGAGGTAAGTATTCATTTTGAGATCTGAAAGACTTTCGGACGGACTGGTTTTTATTTGAAATTCCCTCTGAGTGGTAAGTAGGAGCAAACAAACATTCAAGACAAAAGACAAAAATTGTTGCTATCCAAATGCATTCGCAATTCTATTCTGGCCTGTGACCTTAGATAGAAGACATAATACATTTGGATAACAAAACACAAAAAGAAAGTTATTGTGCAACTGTGCGACACTACGTCATCGACAGGCCACAAAACTTTGTTAGAAAACAATAAAAAAAATAAGGAATGGAAAAGTAAAAAGAAGAAGATAGAAAAGTAAAATTTGTGACACTAAGGGATGGGTAGCTAATTATTACTAAACAAAGGTTAATTGTTGTTGTTATCCTCTTCTTGTTATCTCGTCGCAAATGAAAGTGGTATGTTTGAAACTTTCCCGATCATGACATACGAGTTTCCAAAGAGGATAACACAAACAATTAGGGAATACTAAAATTGGGAAAAGGTAAACGGAAACAAAGACTAACGTTGTGGGCGTAATATGTAATCGCCTAACGTTGTGGGCGCCATTTGTAATAGGCCGGGGTTGAGTAAACCAAAAAAAAAAACTTTTGTTTCCCGTGGTTGTGAACTGGCATGCTTGTATGGGCTCGGCTCGAGCTCGCCGGACGGTGTGGGATCTTGTCCACAACCACTAGGGATTCTGCCTATCAACAAAAAAAATCATGCCTTTATTGTCGATCCAAACCATGAATACGAACATCAAAAAAAAACAATTAATTTAAAAAAACGGACGGACATTACCACCAGAGGGGCATCGAGGTCTTGTTCGACATGCCTATGACCCACCCTACCTTGAGAGGTGTCGGCTGATTTTTACCTCTCCCTTCATCTTCGCTTACCTCTCAGTGTCACTCAGTTCATCCTTCCATCACCAAAATCGTCGCCTTTCACATCCCCTGTAAATAGAAAACTAGCACATAGTCAAGCTATACGCTTGAGAGAAAAACATATTTTCAACCATGACGGCTTACAAACATATTACACTTTATTGTACTCGTATTGTATATTCAGTTTCAACTAGCAACATTGAAATATTTTAATTTTGTTTTAAGCAAGTAGCACACTATATTTTAAGTATCATTATTTTGTTTTGAACAAGTAATACTCTTTATTTAAGTATTATAATTGAGTTTTAAACAAGTAGTATGTATACTATTCTTTAAGAATGATGCTTCAGCTTTAAATAAGTAGCATACTATATTTAAGTAATATAATTAAGTTTTGAATGTGTATCATACTATATTTGAAGTATTATAAATTTAGTTTTAAACAAGTAGTATACTTCACTTTAAGTATTGAAATTTAAGTATTAAACAAGTAGCATATTATATTGAACATAAAAAGAGAATAGGACAAATTCAAGTAATCAGGACAAGGATTTAATGCTTGGGCCTTACCCAGCTTCTGCCCTTCCACTATACACTCTTAGTGTCTCAGGATTATAAATGTCCAATTTTATCCTACCTCAATTGAGCTCAATGGGGGGCTACGGATTCAGACACAGCGCAAAAACGCTTGTTTCAGGTTAAGAACAATCAGGGAGAAACCAGATACTTATGCCTCAATCACCGTTTCGATCTATCGACCGATTACTACGAATTTTTACAAATGACTTTAGATTTAGTTTCGAACAAGTAATATGCTTTTTAATGATTTTAATTTAGTTTCAAACAAGTATAATTTTTTTTTTATAATTATCTTAATTCCATTGAGTTTAAAACAAGTACCATGTCTTTTGACTTTTTTTTTTATTGGGGATAACGCTTGGCTGATATCAAAAAAAACTTGATTGAAGTTCTTAATTCGTTGATTTCTTGCCATGAATCTTGATTGAAGTTCTCGGGATTCAATTAGAAAAAGAGAGGCGATCACGACTTCCGTAGGACGGTCGGTGATCGCCGAGGTCGAGCTTTCGACTTTATTTAACACTTTTTGTTAAGGAACGAACAATTTGCACTGCAATTTTTGTGGGATTTTTCCACCCTTTGTGCGAATACCACCAGCATTGTTGATTTTTTTTATTTTTTTTTTGTCTTTAATTTTTAGCACTCAAAGTCATTTTAGCGCGCTTTATTAGAATGGATGAAATCAATCCAACGAAGGTTGTATTCAATAAAAAAATACACAAAGTTAATAGATTAAATACAAATTCATTGTTTTTTTTTTTTCTTATTTCTTAATAACTTTTTTGGTGAGTTGATTAAACTAATTTTTGGCTATTTCGAGCACGCACAAAAGTATCAAATACCGAGACGACGACCAGAAAAAATCTTTGTTGTTGCTGCTGGCAGCGTTTATTTTGCCGGTGTTCACTTCACTCGATGGCGTTCGTATTGTGACTGTGTCGAATCCTCGAATGTCGATGCCAAGTCTCTGTTGCTACGTTGGCTATCACCGTCACGGGTTCTTTTCTTTGGTCTCCGTTAACGCGATAGCAACGCACATCGTTCGACCGCGCTTCCACCAATTAGAAACGTCCACGCCGATTCTATACTTAATTTTGCGTCCTTTTCTTTAATTGGACGCGCTCACTCTACATTGGCTTCTCCCTAGCGACCATCACGACCCCCGACGAGAGTCAGTGCCTATTCGCGAATTCGAAATTCGAATTCGACTGAACCCTAAACGTCAAAACCATCGAATTTCAGCCCTCAAAATGACATCCGCCGCCAGCAATGACAGCAAAAAAAATAAACGAAAAATAAGGACAAATGAAACATAAGTTACAAGGAATAGTACTCCAGCACGCCTCAAAGAAATCAGACCCTATTGGGAATAACAGGGACAAAGCGATGTCCAGACTTTAGCAGGCTCTGGATTCTCTCAACGACCCAGTACCAAAGCTACATAACCAACAATAGGAACAACAACAGAAACAACAATGGAAACAACAATAAGAAAACTATCAAAACATTAGGCAGTTTTATTCGCTAAAATGAGCAATTTGATTCCTCGCAATTGAAAAACACCGCTGCACCGACATTGTCCATGGGCAGATAAATCTTTACACCCTTACGAACTTGTTTTTCTGTTAGCAAGAATAACCCATTACTAGTATTGAGTACTTTAACGTCGGAGGTAAGTGAGTTGAAACTGGTTTCGTATTTTGTTTTTAATGTGACCATTGCCGCTGATTTCTCCTCTTCTTCCCAGGCGTCCATAACACGATTAGAACGAAACTGCTTTTGAAACAGAAAACAACCACACAATAAGGAAACAGAATATGTATATATTTTACTACTTTGACTTTTGAATTTTACAAGAGATTTTTTTTTGACACAGGATCACGCGGATTTTAATTTTCACGACACGAAGATCGAGGATAACGGAACAGCTTTTGAAACAGAAAAGAACCGCACAGTAAGGAAACAGAATATGTAATATGCAGCTCTCACTCGCACATATAAGTATTCACATCTACTACATTTTCTTGTCGGTGCTGGCATTAGACATAGAGGAATAAAGAATAAGAGGGAAAACCATTACCCGCCGCCTCCACCTGCAATAATTTTCGTTATGTCGACTCGACTTACCATCAAAAATGCTAATCAATAGGGGTTTTTCTTTTTTGGTTCCGAACAGAGAAGTGAAACGTCAAAAACGTAAGAGTATTTTTTTTTCAGTTCAGCGACATCTGAACGCTCAAAATGCTTTTCTTTTTTCTTCAGAACACTACGCGAGCGCGCTCTACGTGCTCGAAATAATATGACGGGGCATCTAGAGCAAGAGTCTGAGCGCAGCCAACTTAACAAAGCTCAGTTCAGAACACGTTCACGCTGTTCGTTCTCCGTTCAGTTCACGGTTCGGAACTAAAAAAGAAAAACGCCAAATGTCAGCGTGACTGGGCCAATTATGTTATAACATTTTATTTTGTAATCGAACAGCATGGATGGTGGATGCAGAATTTTGACAACTGAATGAAAGCAAAGACAAGAATTTTTACATTGAAATTTTTTATTTTTATTTCAAAATTTTCCAATCAGTCATAATTGTTTACTTTATTGCAAACTCGAAAAAATAATGTTGAGAAAAACTTTTCTTTGATTGTAATATGAGCTACTAGGGGTTTTTCTTTTTTAGTTCCGAACAGTGAACAGAACTGAGAACGAACAGCGTGAACGTGTTCTGAACTGAGCGTGTTCAGTGAGCTGCGCTCAGACTCTTGCTCTAGATGCCCCGTCATTTTATTTCGAGCACGTAGAGTGCGCTCGCGTAGTGTTCCGAAGAAAAAAGAAAAACATTTTGAGCGTTCAGATATTGCTGAACTGAAAAAGAAATACTCTTACGTTTTTGACGTTTCACTTATCTGTTCGGAACTAAAAAAGAAAAACCCCTACTGATACGAACCGAAAAATATGAAAGACGAAAAATTATGAGAAAAAATTACATTTTCCACTGACACGCACAAAAAACAGGCATATGTCAAATTTGATGTTGACACAGATTTCATGAATTGTTTTGGTTTTCCAAATTCAATCAACCTTTTTTCAAATTTAAAACTAATTTTGTAATTTGGAAAAGTACAGAAAAAAAGTTATTAGCATTTTAGTTGTAAAAATTCAGTTTTCCTTTGAAAAACGCATTAAAAATATTTTTGACTAAAACAGTATCAAAGTCACAAATTTCATGAACTGCTTTGGTTTCAAGCTTTTTGCAAACTAAATAAAGTAATTTTGTAATTTGGAAAAGTATAGAAAAAAAGTTTTTAGCATTTTAGTTTAATTGGCTGCTAATAAAAGGTACAGCGGCTCACTAGTATTTTGTTTTTTGTATTTTTTAGTAAAACTATCGTTTTCCAAATTAGGAAAAGACTTTTCCAAATTGTCCCCGATCAATTGACACCAAATTGGCTTTGCCAAGTCTACGCCAAATTTGAGTTGGTGTTCCTAAAATAGTTGAGTTATTTGTTCCTAAAATAAGTACTAAAAAAAATTCTAAACCTCCATGGTTCAATAAGCGCTTGTGCAATCTAAATAACAAAAAAAATAAATCCTACAAATTATTTCGCAAATCTCCTTCCAATGAATGTTTCCGACTAAAATATTTACGTCTGCAAAAAGAATTTGATTTTTTAAATAAATTCTTGCATAAAGACTACTTAATTCGAACTGAAACCAATCTGAAGATTAATAGTAAATATTTCTGGACATATATTAATGACAAGAAATGCTCAAATGGTGTCCCAAATTGCATGCAGTACTCTGGCACTACTTCAAGTGATCCTGTCGTAATTTGTAATCTTTTTGGAAGTTTTTTTCGTTCTGTTTATTCACCCTCAAGTGTCTCTACTAGTTCCTCCCCTAATATGTGTTCAACTCCAATCAATATCGGTAGCTTACTTTTAAGCAACAAAGATGTTGAAATTGCCTTAACAGGTCTTAAAGATGGTAAGCAACCGGGACCTGATGGCATTCCTCCTATCATTTTGAAAAACTGCGCTGCCGCCCTTTCGAAGCCATTAACTTTGTTGTTTAATGGATCTCTTGATAAGGGAATTTTCCTTGATGACTGGAAAGTATCTTATGTCTTACCTATTCATAAATCCGGTTCTAAACAAGAAGTTTCAAATTATCGCCCAATAAGCAAATTATCAACCATTCCAAAAATGTTTGAAAAAATTGTTTATGAGAAGATTTCTTTTATTCTAAAGGAAATTATATCACCTTATCAACATGGATTTATAGCTGGTCGATCAACAACTACTAATCTAAGTTTGTTTAGCAATGAAATAATCAACAACATTGAAAATGGTTTTCAAACCGATGTAATTTTCACCGACTTCGCAAAGGCATTCGACAGAGTTAACCATAAAGTTTTAATTAATAAACTGGAGTCCTTTGTTTTTTTCTCTACCATCCTTAAATAGTTTGAATCCTATCTTAGTAGAAGAAAACAATTTGTTCGAATTAACAATGTGTGTCCTGATGCTATTTATGTCACGTCTGGTGTTCCCCAAGGAAGTCACTTGGGACCCCTCTTGTTCCTGCTTCTTATTAATGATATCCCTGATTTCCTAAATAATTCCTCTTGTTTGATGTTTGCAGATGATATTAAAATTTATCGCTGTATTAAGTCAAATCTAGATTGTCTTTTGCTTCAATGCGACCTTCAGTCCTTATCAAAGTGGTGTTCTTCAAACCAACTTTTCTTAAATGTTTCTAAGTGTCTCAGTCTCTATCTTTTTCTAGATGCTCATCTCCTTTAATGTTTAACTATTCAATCAATGGCATTGACCTGATGAAGTTAACAGAACAGAAAGATTTAGGGGTTATCTTTGACAATCAATTCAGTCTTAAGTCACATATTGATTTCGTTGTTGCCAAAGCTAATTCAATGTTAGGTTTCATACTTAGAAACTCTAAAGAGTTTAAAGATCCGTATACTCTTAGGTCTCTGTTCTATGCATATGTTAGATCTTCGCTGGAATATTGTTGTGTGGTTTGGGATCCTTATTATCAAATTCATTCTTTGCGGATCGAAAATATTCAAAAAAAATTCACTCGAGCAGCTGTCTACCGTTTAAACTGGAATATCGCTATTCCTTGCTATAACACTAGATGTCAACTTTTTGGCCTTCAGTCGTTGTATAATCGTTGTAAATATTTTTCGGTAATGTTCTTACGTGATATTATGTCAAGCCATATTAATTGTCCTATGCTACTGTCCTTAGTAAATGTATATGCTCCGTCAAGACCGCTGCGTCCAAGCCTTCTTTTTAATATTCCTTATCATCGTACTATTTATGGCTTAAATGAACCCATAAGCCATAACACGGTGTTGCAGAGAAGCTAATAAAATTTGTATTTATGTAAATTTTTTTTCTCAACAAAGCCGCGAGTCTTTTAAAAAAAACATTTTGAATTATTTAAAGTCTTCTTAACTTGTGGTTTAAGTTTAGTTTCCAGTTTTTCATTATCCACGGATATGTCTTTTATTTTCATTTTTTCTTTATTACTAGTATTTTCTTTTAAATTTTTTTTTTCTCTTTTCATTTTTATCTATTGAATTCTTTAGTCTATAAGATTATATTATATATGCTGTATTTTATATATCTGCTTGATGAAATAAACAAATTTTAAATTGTTAATAACTTTTTGGGACTTTTCCAAATTGCGAAAATTGTTTTCCAAATTTTTCCAAATATTTTCCAATTTATTTGCACAAAAAAAATCGAGTTTCGTGTTATAGCGCTAATAAATTGACAGAGGTTGTGTTGGTGTGTCTTTTTTTTTTAATTTAATGTCGTTTTAAATTAGTAATCCGGAAAAACTCTCCGATCCGGGATGCCAAAGTAACATTTTTATTTGCTTGTATTGTGTATCGGTGTGAAACGTCGAGCGCTATTTTTTTTCATTCACTTTCTTCATTTTTTTCATAATTCACTTAAAACGACAGGAATATGTCTTAAAATGTTTTAAGAACTTATCTCTCAAAATTTATTAATTAATAATTGTTTTCAGGTCACTTTTTTCAATTTTTAGAGGTGGCAAATCACATTTGTCAATTTTGACGTCAACAGTGTTTCAGTGTGTGAGTGCTTCTGGTTTCGTTTCCTTCTTCAAATCAAGAATCAAATTTCTCTTCTTTCGAGGAGAGGAACTGTCATTTGATGCCAATGGAATGATTTGAGAAGCGTTCAGAAGGCTTCCGAACGACCAATGGAAAACGACATAGGGTAACGTGGTCATAGATGCACCACCCTCTTTTCAAATGATCATAACTTTTTTTAAATAAGTCGTTTCTGGTTGGCTTTTTGATATGCTTTTGATAGATTAGTTCTGAAAATATTTACAAAATTCAACTGTCGATATGATCTGAAAATTTTAAGTAAACATAAATTGTTCGAAAAATGGCAAATGGTGCATAGAGCACCATGGTTGGTACTAAATGCACCAGTCATATGTCCACAATGAACCAGTGTGCTTAATGCACCACAGATTGATTTAAAGCATTACTATTTTTTATTAAAACAAAAGTAAACGAAAAACAATAAATAAAAATAAACCGAAAGACTTCATATCACACAAAAAATTAGCAAAAATAAATTATTCTCAAAAAAAAGAAACAAAACTAAATAACAAATAATAATTCCTTTCAACGAATATTTAGTGAACCCAGGGATTCGGAAAATTTATATAAGGAGTGCTGCCGTTTGGTAGGTCCCGATACAGTAGGATCATTGAGTGTGCATTGAGCACTATGCTTGTGTGGTGCATTTTGCACCACCATGGAATTTTTGATACAAATTATAGCTGTTCAAAAAGAACGTAACAAAACTACGCACTCTTCACATGAAAATAAGAACAAAAGTCCAAGCAAATCTTTTAGTACTTTCAAATGAACTAACACTGGAATTTCATGGAAATATTACAAAAATTAACTCACCCTCTTTTTTTCGTTTTTCGCTATGAAAGTAAAAAAATCTCCGCACACGTGCGACAGCTAAGAGAACCACTACCAGACTGAACTCTACCGTGGTAACTGGAAGTAACGGATACATTTGAGTGAGCCATACGCCAATACAGTGGCGTATTTGGCAAATATAGCTATGGTGCATCTTGCACCACTGGTGCATTTATGACCACATCACCCTAAGTGAGCAAGTGGAAACTGCACACACACACACACTTACATACATATGGGTACACACTTCAATTCCTTTTGCATTCGATTTCTCAATTCGGTGAGGTAAGTAGATACCTGCATCGAAATCTGAATCATAATCCGATTCGATTACCCGATCGTAAGTGGAAACGTGGTACCTCTTGTTCTTTATTCCTACGAATCGATTTTTGGAAAACGTTTTGGAGTGAATTGGAGAGTTTATCAAATCCGTCACTCCAACTCACTCCGGGTTCTAATTAAAAAAAAAATTACATTATATCGATTTCCTAAACTAAAATGCGGAGAGAATTAGAGAGTTGGAGTGATTTTTTGACAGATAACCTATAATTCTACTGTCAAATCCGTCACTCCAACTCTTCAATTCACTCCGGATTTTGTGTCGTTTTCCAAAAACAAATTCACTCTTTTTACTCCTTTTTCGATTATTTTGGAATTCGTTTTAAGCAAAGTGACAGATTTGGAGTGATTGCATTGGTAGTGGTAAACTTGCTATATTTTTTCTTTCATGTTAAAGCAGAAAACAAGACTACAAATCGTTCACTTGAATTTTAAAAATTATTTAATGGTTTTCTAAAGAAAATTTAATAAATATCGCAGGCTTTTGGAGCCGACAAAAATTAAATAGAAACTGCGGGTGGCTTTGTCAAGCAGTCAGATGACAGTTTGTTCATGTATTGGTGTTCACTCCCTTGCACCTAAACAGAAACGGGAGTGAAGAAATCACTCCAAAAGTTGTCTCCAAACCACATTTTGGAAAACGTTTGGGAGTGATTTGGAAACTTTATCTGTCAGATCCGACATTCCAACGTTATGGAAAACGAGATTAGTTTCAGAAATCGACATTGGCCGGGTTCAAGACAAATTTCGAAAGTTCGAAGAGATCTGTCGGTCCATGAACTTTTTTTTTGTCTGTCTGGATGAAAAAAAAAAGAATTAATACAAAATATTTTCAATTTGTCATTTTTCTAACCCAAATACGAATTTATTGTTTTGTTTCTTTTGAAATGTATAAAAGATATCAGTCATGAAAACTAATTTTCAGTGCTACCATACCGAATAAATCAATTAATCAAAATAGGAATTCTGTTTGAATATTTTTTATTGTTGTTTTGAAATATGACATTAGAGTCGAGAACAATAAATAAAAAGAATTGTTTTTAGTTTCAGAGACAT